>JOMC01000050.1:132231-171779 GCA_000812125.1 Aspergillus ustus | reverse complement strand
ACCCTGTGGTCGTATGTGATATATTTTGTAGCATTTAATACTCATCTGTTCGCGCATTTAAATTATTTCCTACGCAGAACTTTCCTCACTTGCCTTGGTTCTTGCTTCGCCTTCTCCAAACCGCTCTCTAGTCTGCAAACCCGCCGAATTTTTGAAACATACGGTTGTCTTTCTATCGAGCAGAGCCTGTATTTTGAACTCTTAATACAACTGGTCCAGTCGCGCTTTGTTGCCGCGCCTTTCTGGCACTTGCCACCCGATCCTCTTGGTAGAGGGATTTGCAGCACTTCAGTCCAAACAATGTACAACATACTACAGCAATGAGCCGTTATCTCACACCATCAAAGGTCGCCTTGCTGTGCCTCGTGAAAATATACACTGAAGGCGTTGTCCCCAACTCGTCTGTCATTCATGTCCTCTCGTTTATGGTTGTTTATTTGAGTTCAGTGGGAGCGGGGGATGCACCTCCTTCCTCAGAGGCAGGGACGAAGCAGCATTCCGTGTCTATCAAGGACCTGGAAGAAGCGTTGATTACCCAGCCCTCCTCAATACCCGGGCGTTCAATTTGGGACCTTTTTCTCAGGAAATTATGGTCAATTGACTCCTGCGACGCTTTAGAAGTCTTCTTTTCGGACATATCCACAATCCTCGCGAAGACTCGTGAAGAGCAGATTAGAGAGAGGGATGCTGGTCTCGCCGCGGAAGCCAATTGTATGCGCCTCTCACGATGTTCTCCCTTGGGCGCATTTGTACGGAGAGCTCAGCTGGAATTCACCAGACTACAATTTCATGACTCCGTAAACCTATGGAAAGGCTTCGTCAAGTATCGGCTTCCGACATACCGCACATGGGCCCGCAAGAACCCCTCTGATGAACACCACTCGGTTGATATCAACCTTTTGGAACTCGGGCTTGGTACAGAGAGTCGCATTGCCCGAGTGGCGTATGGGTATATTGAATACGAAGTAGAAGAGGATTGTCATGTCAGCACAAAGGAAGTTGAGCGTCTCTTGGAGTTTCAGATCGGGGAGCTACAAAGTAAGGGGACCTCATCCCATTTTACGGTATAGCATTATCTAACCAGTCTAGGGTTTGGGGGTAGAGTCCCGGAAGAAATGAAAGACCAACTGGAACACATAATCGCAGCTGGGGTAACCTTACCGAACCTGATTCATTACCTCCAGTGAGTTGTTAAGCCATCGACTTCTCATATGTCTGGGGTTGACCCTAGGCAGATTTCTCGATTCTTGGAGGGCAGGGGATTACCCGTCTTCCTTTGACAACCTTCATCGCTACTTTGACTACACAATGCATAGCCGTGACAAGGCCTCATATCAATATGCACTATTAAATCTAGCAATACTCCAGGCCGACTTTGGATGCTATGGAGAGGCCGTATCTGCAATGCAGGAAGCCGTCTCAATTGCCCGGGAGTCTCACGATATGAACTGCCTGAACTTCTGCATGAGCTGGCTGTATCATTTTGGGAAAGCGTTCCCAGAGCTGATCAAGGATATTCAGATCACTGGTATGCTAGGCAACGAGAAAGAGGGGCTGGCTTTCCTCAAAGCGAAGGCGAAAGAGACAGAGATGTGGAGCTTGCTGAGTACAACGCTTCTGAGTGAAGCGAAACTCGAGCTGCAAAATGTAAGGCTCATGCTACATCATTTTAGTCATTATTCTGACGTCCCAAGGGAGAGAGCCTAGCATCGGCTATTGAGAATGTGGTCCGATCCTCTCATCTGAACGTCACAAAAAACCTTTCGAATTCTATGGGGCCACAGCTCTTGCTTCAGACTGCACTTTACTCCAGAATAGGTATTGCGACAGGTTCTTTCCCTGGAGGGATCCTAGCTGATTTGTCGTCCTATTAGGAGCCTCCCATCTAGCCTGGTTAGGTAGCGAGACATTCCGGTATTGCTACCGAAATAGTGCGCCTTTCGAGGACTACTTGAAAAGCACATTTCGAAGCTGCCAACTAGTAAGATTAGCTCAAACCGGCTGCTCTATAATCTATCCACTGATAGATCTACAGCTAGCCCAGCAAGGCCGATACAGCGATGTTTCTGTCCACATGAATCAAATCAGCCCAAAAAGACTTCGGTCGTTGAAGACAAGCCAGTACTGGGCATTCTTCTCCGGTGTGCTTCAACTCCGGCGTAAAATTTACAAGTGGGTTCCTCTTCCATCTCCTAGGACTTGGTGTCTAACAGTAACCAGCGATGACCGAATTGCGGCGGGTTATCTGCTCGCACAACTTCAGTCAATCAAACTTCCAGATAGCGATTTGTCGTTCCTGTTGTCGTTCCTGTCCATCGACTTCATGATCCGCCAGGCCAATTACACGGAAGCCCTAGAGGTTATCGAGAAGACGGCGCAGTCCATCCACCAAGACAACTTTGATATCCAACCCCAGGTCAAACTCCTTTGCTTGAAGGCTCGTATTTTTGAGAAGACGAGTCAGCCCCAGCGTGGATTCTCCTTGGCCATGCGAGCTGTAAGCATCGCCCATCGATCAAGACTTCTTCCTAGTTTGTGGGAGGCTATTTGCGTCCTCGGGGGTGTCCTTTTGAGTCTCCAGGAGTTTGAAGCTGCCTCCGAGATGGTCGAGAGCATCATTCCGCAAATTCTAGAATCGAACGATTGCGATCTCGCGGCATATGCGTACTCTCTTCTTGTCGACGCCAATATGGGTATCGCCGGCAAACTCTGGGCCGCTGGCAAGAATACACCGGTCAAAAAAGAATATATGAACCGTGCATTGGGCTATCTTGATTGTGCCTATGACCAGTATGAGGAAATCGAGGACATCAGGGGACAGTGTGAAATGATGGCTAAGAAGGCTACTGTGATGCACCTCACGGGCGATTCTGTTCTTGCAAATGATTACGCTGCGAAGTATCTAGACCTCCAGAAGCAGAAAAGCTTAATGGTATAGAAAAATCCAGTTGCAGAGCACGATAGTATGTGAGAATCCAATTTCCTGGGGGTGCTCTTCCGGGTGCCAAATTCCTCCGGGTACATCCACAACACCAGAGAGTCGAGTTCCAGAATGTTCATCATCGAGTGATACTATATCAGACATGTCCAGATGATATTTCCTTGTTCGAGAGCTATCCTGGAGGCGTACTTTACGGCCAGACAAATGCAAAATGTGCCTACTCATTCAAAGTAACATAATAGACTGCCAGCGAGCTGGTAGTCTTTTGTCCGGCTGTCAGTCCTCATAATGAACACCTGCTTGACTATTCTAACTTTGAAGTCCTAGCCCTGCCCGCAATTTCTCTGCAAGGGCCCCGATAGATCCACATAGGAACAATCGCCCACCCTCCTCACAAACCTCCATGGGAGAAACTGGGGATTGAATTCCGAGAAACCATGGGCACGAGCCTATCTACATCGTCGAAGAATCCCAATCATTAGCCCAGATAAAAGTTGGGCACCTCCAGGCCGTCCCATTCTCCTTATTCCCGCTCGGCCCCAGCGGCCTCGGACAGATCCAAAACGTCCGACCAAAGTTCACACCGGGCTTCTTCGTTTTCAGGCTGATGCATTCTTCCTCATGACCACCGCACTTAGGAGGCGCCTTCTTTGTGAAAAGCTTCGACCAGTCTTCCTTGTTGGCGATTGGGTCTATGAAATTTGTTTCTTCCTTGGGGGTCACCAGTGTTGGTGTACTGGATGTGTCGAGGCCTTGAGTATCGTCGTTACCAAACATATCTGTGCCTTGCATACTAGAGGGCTTTGAAGGGCTTTGAAAGGAATTCTCGGTGCTCGATTCTAGAAGTGAGGTGGTGCCATTCGAGCAATCTGCATCAGTTGGGTTATGCGCCGGGGTGCTTTTAGGCTTGAAGAAACCCTTTAGCGTACTTTGTCCGGGATTTGAAGTCGATAGTTGGGTGGTCATTGATTTGGAACGCTTGACAGAAGGGTTTTCGGCTCTCAAGGGTCGTTTGCGGGCACTTCCTTTTAGTTGGCTGTTTCCTTGGGAAACGGCACCCGCACTGGCGCTCATTCTTGTTGGAGGGCTGCCTATGCTCCCTGGAATTACTTCTATCTCTTTAACTGAAAGGGTCATGTCTGACTGTGGAGGAGGTTGCACTTTCGGCGTTTCCTGGCTTGGCTTGCGTGTGAACATGTCTTTGATATTCCGTCGCCTGTCGAATTCGGGTATCAACCGGCCAGACAATGGCAACAGAAATTTCGTCGTATAATTCTGTTTGCGCTCGCCGTCAAGAAACGCACCTGGAGGGTTAACCATGTCGTAGATATTGGCTTTCTCGTTATTTACAGACACGGTGTCCTTGAATACAGCGTAGACTGGGCAATGATCCGATCCCTGAATGGTTCGTCAGCGCAGTCATACTACAGATACGTCTCAGAGCTTACCATCAATCCCTCTTGGATATTGGACTCACAGAACCAATCCTGCATGTCCAGGCTGCAAAGAACATAGTCTATCCTGGAGCCGTAATTGCCAGGTCGCGCATTGATCCTCTGCTCCCAACACGTGTACATGCCCTTACGGTCTGGATGGAATGACCTGCAGATGTCAAAAAGAGCAGGCTGCCCTCTTCCATCATCTCGTTCGCCCATAACTTTCCCATCAGATAAAAGATGGTTGAATAGGCGTCGTGCAGGCGCAGAGACAAATTCGTCCTCTGTGATGGCTCCTTTTCGAATATTCTCAATCGCATGCGCGGCATCGATCTGGCCTCTCGAAATGTTCAAATCGCCAGTAACAACCACTCGCTTCCCCATTGCTATCAAATTTCGAATGCGAGTATCCATCAGGTCAAGAAAATTATGGCGGAAAGCGTCCCGAGTTTCATCTCGATTAGCAGGACAATAGAGGCCTAGAAGAACGAATGCCGGGAACTCAAGGATAACACAACGTCCTTCGGAGTCAAGGATCTCTGCATCTATCTCCAGTTGCGACAGTTGCTCAATCGTTGGGTATCCACCAATCTGCTGGTCTTCAGGGAGATCTCTAAAAGACGTCGAAGAATTTGGCGGGCAAAGGACTCCGGTCAGCCCTTCCTCGGCACGTATTGGTGCACATGTCGCATTGCGTGTGTAGATCGCAACGCCCGAGTAGCCTGGTAAAAGTTAGTTAATGAGGTTCCTAGTTCAATCAATACTCCAGACCTTTCTTGACTCTGGGCAAACTGAAGTAGCAATCCCAGCCAGAGACAAGGACCATGTCATCCCGAAGGTCTTTCCGTTGGATTTTAGTTTCTTGGAAAATGACAATATCGGCTTCCAATATATCGAACATGGACTGTTTTAGCGTCAATTATTGTCCCTACACCCGGTAGGTAGAAGCTCTTACCTCAAAAGTCCGCGTACTCCTCCATGGCTCATAAGAGAATGGGTTCCTTGATTCTGTTATCAGGCATGTTGCAGGCGTGGTCGATATACTCACCTAATTCCATTCACTGCATAAACAATATGCTTGGATTAGTATACCTGTAGAGTGGAGACACGGATTGACCTGCGCAGAAGCTTACCATTCCATGTTGTGATGCGAAACCCCATTCCGGCTGCTGTAAGCCTCAATCTCGCATATTCGTGCCGTGAAATATAGTCGTCTCCTTGGAGGTAGAGGCGAACTTCACCGCGTTCAAGAAAGCGGTGTTCTGGGGGCTCCTGTTGGCGATGTCGAGGCTGTCCACGTGACTTCAAAATAGCGTGACATCACGCGAAGGTGCTGACCTAAGGCTACACAGGTTGTGGCCGATGATGAACGAATCACGGGAGGCGCTAAGCGGCTTTTCCGCTCTGCCCACCCGAGGAGACCGACGTCGTCTGATATTCCCTCTTGAAGATCAAGTCACAGCTGTGAGCTATTCGATAATCCATCAGCAATCATGTTCACTCAGCGCAGTGCCCTTCGTCTTGCCCAGCGTGCTGCTCCGGTTCGCTCTACTGCTCAGCGCCGCCTGAACAGCACCCAGTCCAAGTATCCCTGGATGGTCGACAACGAGTTCAACCGCGAGCGAGCTAATGTCAAGCACCATGCTGCTTCCACCAGTGGTACGTTTGGCCAATTTGGACCGCTGCAATCCTATATCCAGCTCTCAATTGTCAGAATCGGGAAAGACTGACTAATTGGCCTTCTAGATCTCTGGCGCAAGCTTTCCATCTTGTATGTCATGCCACCGGTACCCCTCCTCAACCTCGAAGCTCGCATACTCATAATACCTCTAGCGCCGTCATCCCCTGCCTGATCGGTGGTGGCCTTAACGCCTACAACCTCTGGACTGAGCATTGGGAGCATTGGTCTCACATGGCCCCGCTTGAGGAGCGTGTCGAGTACCCTTACCAGAACATCCGCTCCAAGAACTTCCCTTGGGGAGATGGTGATAAGGTGAGATTTTCGAAGACTGACCTTCAGAATTTCTGGTGTTCATGTACTAATCTGATGTGCTTCCCTAGACTATTTTGTAAGGTTCCCTCGCGATGCGTTCCCACCGGCACCTATTCTTCGATCAACGGTCATTTCACGAAATCATACTGACGTCTTCACAGCTGGAATAGCAGTGTCAACTACCACAACAAGGACAAGGCCACTTAAGATAGCTTCGGTATCTATAGCCAGGACCACGTCAATTCCCCAAGAGCGAAGGACATGTACATTTATCCGGGGAAGGAGGGAAAGTCCAGAAAATATATTTCCAAGTATTTGTTGACGAAGCGTTGACCTTCACTATGCTTCTTTTGAATTTCCTTTGTACGTTACAACTAAATTCTGCGTTCAATCTACTATATATCTAGCATATCTACCTGCGTAAGCTACATATAGTAGGCACTGTTTTGGTACCTGTAGGAGTTTAGAACCAATGAGCTAGCAGACCCGCTGAAAGGGTATACATAAGGCTGATGATCTAGTCCATATCAGGAGATACCCCGAGGCTTTGTAAATAGGAACGAGTATGTCATCTCTTCGATAATGAAATTTGAGTCACTCTCGGGACAGCTGGTCAGAAGGCCATCTCCGTACCGGGAAGCCCAAGGTAAAGAATCGGAATGCTCCCTACTTAAGTCGGGGCTAAACCGGGAGCCGAAGCGGGAACGTCGGTGTTTCGGATCACCGATTTCACCCCAGAAGTAAACGCTCCGCAGCACAATTCTTTCCTTTTTGATCTCTAGTAGCCGGCAACGTATGTGGAATCTGGAAAGCTATGTCATTAGGCCCTCCGACAAGGTATGACTCCTTTTCCACAGCCATGGACGGGCGAACTATAAATACGAGGAGGCAGACACTAGATGGCGTAGATAGCAAGATATAAGTTGCATCTTCTACCTATACTTCTCTTCTCCGAGCAACGGAAGTCTAAATACGGACCCGACTCGATTGTCTTTTTATAAAGCCCCATTGGCCCTATATACTCGGGATCCCTTTTGACCTTCACCACACGATGAGCCGCCCTGACGTTCTCATTGTAGGAGCTGGCCCTACAGGCCTCGCTACAGCCTTGTGGCTGGTCAAACAAGGCATCTCCATTCGCATTATCGACAAGGCGCAGGCGCATGCATCGACCTCTCGAGCGCTTGCCATACAGGCAAGGACATTGGAACTATACCGCCAGCTCGATATTGCGGAAGATGTCATCGCGAAGGGGCACAAGATCCAAGCAACAAATGTCTGGTCCGAAGGTTCTCACAGAGGACGTATTCCCATCGGTGATATTGGATCTGGCCTTACGCCATACCCATTCATCCACATCTTTTCTCAAGATCAGCACGAAAGGCTTTTGGAAGGCCGCCTCAATTCCCTCGGCGTTCAGGTAGAGCGAGACTTGGAGTTGGTGGACTATACAGAGAATGACTCTTCCGTTACAGCGCAACTGAGGAAGCGTGCTGGTGTCCAGGGGGAAGAAGACATCGAGCACTGTGAAGTAACTTTCGTTGTTGGCTGTGACGGAGCCCATTCGGCCGTACGCCATACCAGCGGGATCGATTACGCCGGAGCCACTTATTCCCATATCTTCTTCGTCGTGGATATTGAGGGTAGTGGCCCAACAATCAACGGGGAAGCGCATGTCACCATCAACCAGTCGGAGTTCATGCTGCTGTTCCCGTACGACGATAACCGCCGAGCCCGCATTTCTGGGGCCGTTGACGATACAGCAGCGGGGAAAGGTGTGGATATTACATTCGAAGACGTCCGCTCCGAGATGACGCGCACACTCAAGTTGCAAATCGACAAAGTCAACTGGTTCTCTACGTATCGAAGTCACCACCGCGTAGCAGCAGCTTTTCGCAAAGGCAGGGCATTCTTGGTTGGCGATGCCGCACATATTCATAGCCCTGTTGGCGGCCAAGGGATGAATACTGGTATTGGAGACGCGATCAACCTGGCCTGGAAGCTAGCAGCGGTCATCAAAGGACAGGCTGGACTAGACTTGCTCGACAGCTATGAAACAGAACGCCGAGCGTTTGCTACGCAACTAGTGAACACAACAGACAGCGGCTTCAACCTCGTTGTTTCCCAAAGCTACTTCGCCAGGATTCTGAGAACATGGGTCGTGCCTTGTGTTGCGCCCTTACTCGCCAAAATTGACCATGCTAGGCACATGGTTTTCCAGAGGGTTTCTCAGATAATGATCAATTACCGACACAGCGTCTTGTCGACTGGTGCCACAGGCTATATCTATGGGGGTGACCGCTTGCCATGGGTACCTGTAGGGGACGTCGACAATTTCGAGAGCCTGAAGCCAATATCCTGGCAGGTGCACGTCTATGGTGAGCCTAAGGAGGACCTGAGAGCATGGTGCAAGTCGAAAAATATCCCGCTGCATACCTTTTCTTGGGATGAAAAGTATCAAGCTGCCGGATTGCAATCTGATGCAGCGTACCTCCTCCGACCTGACACATATATCGCAGTCGCAGAGCCTTCAGGCAATCCCCAGGAGTTACAGAAGTATTTTGAGGATATTGGCTTTCGGTCATGAGTAATGAAGTGGTGATTGTTGCTGTACACCATAAATGTGCGTTTCTGTGCTGTTTGTATTCTTTCTCCACTCAAGATGAGCATGAGTCAGATATGACAAAATAATTCAGTTGTCGGTTCCTCCGGTCGTATGGTCTTTAATTAAGATATGTGATGTTGATAGAGGAAGGATGAAATTGTGATCGATTTGAGGAAGCCAGCCTTGGCGGCGTCATCGCCTTGAGTGTCGTACGTAGGCGTCAAATGGTGTCTCGGAGTCCGGGACTGCAACAGGGACACCCTTAACACTCGCGTACCGTGATCTAGCCTGATGTGACGCCACGGGCTAGATGCCAATTCCAATGCGTGTACTCGAAACATGCGAGTCCATTCTTGACGGGCTTTCGTTCCTGGCCCTCACAGCTCTCCGACACTTGTCGCGCTTTCACAAGCTGCGTCGTCGCCTGTTCCAATTTCTTATCCTCACCTTTGTTCTCTGGAGCACCATCGATGTTATCCTTGTCCGCCAGCATTTCAATGAGGAGCAGACGCATCTAGACTATAAACCTCCAGAGCGCCAGCGGATATTTATAGCGAGTGTTATTCGGAACAACGAACGGACCCTCCCGGAAGGTTGGAACGAAGCGGTCGTCGAGCTCGCCAACGTGTTTGGATCGGATAATATATTTGTTAGCGTGTACGAGACTGGAAGCAGTGATGCTACAAAGGATGCTCTACGAGAGCTCGATAAATCTTTGGAAACAAACAAGATCGGAAGAAGGGTTATAACCTCAGATACAGGGGGGCCTCAAGACGAACCGTCACGCGACCACAATTACGGTCGCCCAGCGTACATTCCTCAGCTCCGAAACAAGTCCCTTGAGCCTCTATATGACCTTCGAGGTGCTGGGGCTTTCTTCGATCGAATATTATTCCTCAGCAGCGTTGCCTTTACGGTGGGTATCAGTCCTTCGCCGTCGTCCGCATCTTGCTGAAACTGGTGGCTTCACAGACTCAGGACGTATTGTCGCTCCTGAACACCAACTATGGCACGTATACTGCGGCTTGCTCTTTCGATCCATTAAACTTTCCCGCCCTTAACGGCGCGTTCGCCCTGCGGGATACGGACGGATATGAACCTGTCATGCAAAAATGGCCGTTCTTCCGCTCATCGAGATCCAGGGACGACATGAAATCAATGCTACCAGTCCGTGTCAGAAGTTGCTGGGATGGAATGGGTACGTCCACAAGCAGACCGCGACAATACCCTTACCTCGGGATGTCGAAGGCAATGCTAACTCTCAATGACTAGTTTTCATGGCCACGGAAGCATTCTACTCCTCTCCGGGTATCCAATTTCGGGGTATACCGGATGGGCTTTCAGAAGCTCATCTAGAGGCTTCTGAGTGCTGTTTGATTCATGCTGACAATATCCTCTCAGGACGAAGGGGCGTGTACCTCAACCCTTTTGTTCGAGTTAGGCACGATGCTCCCAGAAGCCCAGTGGCTCTTCATCTTAGCTCCTGGTTTTCCACTTGGGAGATACTTGAGTCGGTATGGGAGAACCGCTTACGCCGCTGGTTCAGTTTTCCAAATATGGCACGGTGGCCTCTACGAAGGAGACTTTCCAGGTGGGAATCCGAGGACGACAACCACAAAGAGCGCGGCGACTTCTGTCTGATCAATGCAATCCAACCGCCCCCAACGTAACATCGTTGCGAAATTAGGCCGAGAACTGAAGCATGAAGCTGAAGAATCGCGAAACAATTTAGCTTCCGTTCGCCTCATCCCCAGAGGAGTATCGTATACAGCTGCACCAAGGGCGCCTCTTGTGCGAGAAAACGAGAACTTGGTACAGCGATGGGGTTCTCCACTGATCAGACTTGCGCTCCTGCAGGGCTATCATCTATCGGGGACCGTGTTCTGCTGCTATGCTTGCCGCACACCATTATCGTCATACCCGGGAAGGATTTATCGCCCTTAAGAAGACCGAACGAAGCCCTTGACAAACTTTCATGATCCTGTGCCTTGAATGGGAGGAGTCAATACCTTAGGAATCAAGGGAGCTAGCTTGCATGTGTTGATGACGATGTTTGAGGTCGAAAAGAACAATGGCCAAAACGAGAGACAACTCAGAAAAAGTACCAGTAGCGATTGGATATAGGTGGGAAAGTATACTGCGCATGGATATACTATACATAGATCTAGGAAAAGTTATACCTACATTATATCTCGACTTCCCCATGGTACTGCCCTACCTTCGCCGGGGATATTGTGGTGCCTCAGGCTGCAACTCCGATGCCGCATCCCCGCCGATGACGCGGGAGAGGCTCGACCCCGCCAAAAAAAATTTCCTGGACTGACAGAGTCACAATCTCTCCAATTCCCTCCAAGACTGTCATCCGTTCTTTGCAATGGCTAATACCCTAACAACAACCGATCTCCAGGGCTCTCTGCCGCTCATTGCCCGTGGCAAGGTCCGAGACCTGTACGAAGTCGACGACAAGACCCTCCTCTTCATCGCAACCGACCGCATCTCCGCCTACGATGTAATCATGGAAAATGTACTTCCCCCCTAATGCCCTCGGGGACATCTAGAAACAAGTTCTAACAATAATTCAATTCAGGGAATCCCCGAAAAGGGCATCCTACTCACGCTATGCACGCAAAAATGGTTCCAGATCCTCACAGACGCCCTCCCATCACTGAAAACCCACTTCATCACCCTCGACCTCCCATCGCAGATCCCTGCCTCGTTGCGCCCAGTCCTCCAGAACCGCAGCATGCAGGTCCGCAAACTGCGCATCCTCCCCATCGAGGCTATCGTCCGTGGGTACATTACGGGGTCCGCTTGGAATGAGTACAAGAAGTCCGGCACTGTGCACGGAATTCCCGTGAAAGAGGGTCTGCGCGAGAGCGAGGCCTTTCCCGACGGGCCTATTTACACGCCTAGCACGAAGGCCGAGCAGGGGGAACATGATGAGAATATTCATCCGGATACGGGTATGCTTCCCTTTCCTTAAAACGTTATCCAATTAGGCTTTGCTAACTCGGGTACAGCCGCTGAGATTCTCGGTGAATACGCCTCCAGGGTCGCTGAGCTCGCGGTGCAGCTCTACAAGACTGCGCATACCTATGCACTTACACGGGGGGTGATCATCGCTGATACGAAATTCGAGTTCGGTGTAGACGAAGAGACGAACGAGGTGGTCCTGGCCGATGAAGTGCTTACTCCGGACTCGTCGCGCTTCTGGCCTAAGGATTCATACGAGATTGGGCGTGGCCAGCAGAGCTTCGACAAGCAGTTCTTGCGGGATTGGCTTGTGAAGGAGGGACTGAAGGGCAAAGAGGGTGTTCGGATGACTGAGGAAATTGCGCAGAAGACGAGTGAGAAGTATAAGGAGGCCTGGGAGCGGATCACGGGAGGGAATTAGGTTGTGTTGTAGACATCTGATTCAGGGAGGCCTAATAGGGCAAGGCGATTGTGCTGGGTAAATCCTGTAACCTTGTACTTTGAGTTGAAGAATTTGTGAAGAGAGATATACTGTACAATCTGATTTGCTCGCCGTGACCTGCTTAATCCCATTCGTCCCGTAGTCCTCTCAGCCCTTTCGCCTTGGGGTTTTTATCCTTTGGTTCTTTGAGATTTTCAATCGTCTCTGCCGGCTTTCCAGTCCAGCCCGTCCGAACCCCTTCATCAAGAGGCAAAGCGTTCGCCCCACAGATTCGTTGTTCCTCTTCAAGCTCTCCCTCGCTCATTCCGTTTGTGGCCCAGATACGGTGGATGCGTAGATCATAGGGCCCTTCAACTCGGTCTGTTAAACCAATACCAATACTCTTCACCCGTTGGCGTATGATCGATGTCTGTGGCTCGACGACGAGTCCATGGTTTGTGCGGACGAACGAGTTGAACGGCAAAAGGATGGTTTCCCACCCGGTTGAGCCGGATGATGTGGCGGAGCTAGATGACATGATTGTCGTGGGCGGGGGGGCGTCTGATAGAGAAGGCGGAATTCCGTTGGAATATTTCTCCGCGACGATCTCTGGCGACTCTGCCGCCTGCGGCGATGAGGATGATGAGAGATAGCCGTCTGACGACCGCACATGGTGGTGGCGTGTGTATAGTCGATGTTGATGAATGTCGGTCTCGACAATTGAATCTGTTTGGATGTTGACAGTGTATCGCCGGCCGTCTGATTTGATTCGCAATGCTAAGTAGGTATATGGGTCAAGATCCCAGTATAAGCGGCCGAAAAGCCAGATGCCTCGGTCTTGGTTGCGGAAAGCGGCGTATCCTGAGCGAAGGCGCGTTAATGTCTTCCATTGTTTTTTTCTTTTGTTTTTTTTTGTTAGAGTGCCTGGTTATGTACCTGTCCTCTCTACCCTCCAATTATCCGGCAGTTTGGTGGAAATGTTCCCGTGAAATCTTGCGTGGGCAGGTAAACCCGTCGAGGAATCGGCGGGTATATAGTCTAGGTTTGCGGTGCTGAACCCCCCCACAGCGCGGTCGGCCATGGTCTTGCATCCCGTAACGGCCGAGTCATCTTCAAAGTCTAATAGGTTGTACGGCTTCGTAGGTGTGTGGAGGGCTTCGGTGTTCCAAGCTATGCAAGCAAAAAGCTGTTAGTTGTTTGATCAAGACAAGGCCAGAATTTGGAGGAATCAGACGTACCGATTCGGGATAGTCGGCCCAACTCGTCCGCGCTGCGCTTGAAGAAGCCGGCAGGTTTGGCGCTCAAACACCTTGCTGTGGGAAACATGATTGAGTCTAAGGAATGAAGTCTCCCAGAGTTCGAACGGTTTCAGCAGCAAAAGGCACTTGGTGCCTGAGGCAAGATGACGTCGCGAGCTTTCACCGCCTTTCAAGGCTCGGCGATTCCTCGGGTGTACGGTACATAGGGACCATGTCCTCTCGTTACAGCGAGCTTCGAATTCCCCTGAAAAAGCTCTATTTTTTCCCCATTGAATCAGGTAACTTGAGAAATGCTAGCTTGGAAGACTAGACATTTAATAGGACTAGGAACAGGTTGCGAAACTTTTCTTGACTTTTGCAGTTCTCGAGCACCATGGACGTGTTTACCTCCCATCACGGTCTTCACTATATATGTATGCCAGGCTAATCCCGTATCTCCAGACTTTCATGTAGTATCCATGGGTCACTGCAACTGATGATATAGGTTAAACTTCAAAGTGATTTCCAGCGCTCGCCCATTCCGGCCACGGTAAATCCCCATGAAAAAAGCTCTTTTCGCCTTCTGCACTTTCCTCGCATAGACCGGAATCAAATCCTACACCTGAAGCTGGAAACTATTGCGAAGCAGGTCCTACAACGATCATTTGGCTACTATTACGATGTGTTACCTTAGCGAGCACGAGAAACGTTGCCGTCGCACCAACCGCCTGGACCAGGTCTGCGGTTTAGTTAGGGTTTCCCGTGGCCTCCTGCATAACTTACTGCAATATGTGCCTTGATTTCCGCCCTGAATGGTTCTGAGGAGCATTAAGACTGCCTCCAGGATTGATTTCCGAAATCAATTGGACAGATCTAATAATGACACCTGAACGCTTCACAAGACTTGATCTGAATCCAGGTCTGTGGAATTACTGAGCACGATGCTTACCCAGCACTACACGTGTTATATACTTGGCATAGGGTTAAGTAGCCCACACTGTCTGATATTTTCCAACGAATACACGTTTTCTCCTCAAACACCGCCTTTTTCTTCACTTCCCCCCAGCCCAACTCATTCTCTCATTGGGAGGCGGCAAGACATAGTTGTTTCGTCCCCATGAACCCCAGACTTACCAGGGACAACATCTCCGAGGGCCATCTAGCCTTTTCCTGTCCCCAAATATGATCCGATTCAATCCTTCGAAAAGCTTTGAAGAAAGTCTTCGTCTAGAGTCATATTAGACTCCCAGCTATGCACCCTTTCTCAGACGTCAACTCTTCTTCCGGGGGCAATTCCGTCTCGAGTATAGATAGCAAGCTGCCCTTCTTCCTTTCCTCTTCTTTCTTTTCCCTCTCTCTGCGTCGTGTACTGTCTTTCTACTCACTTGGAGCATCTTCGCAATGCACCTTGTTGTGATTCTTAGTACAAACAACGTTCCAACTGCCTTTTTCATGGGTCCCTTTGATCTTATCTTATCGTTTCCTCTGATTTCTCCCAGCGGCCAGCAGCTGAATACAACTTGCCTGCTATGACAACGGGCTCTCTATGGCCGGCTCTCCCACAACACGCGGCAATGTTTGTATTCATCCTCCTCAGCCTAGCCTTATGCACAAATTGAACAATGATACTAGCCCATTTTACCTTATAGACGACACCCCGGCCTGTGCCAGACTCTCAGGCTACACCATCTATGGTCAGTCATCCCACGACTGGTGACAATATTTGTATCCATACCCCTCAGTCTGGTCAGAAGTACCAGCTGAAGCATGATATTAACCCATATTACTTATCCTGGTCAGGTGTACCAATTGAGCCAGGGTGTTAAATTTATATGGCTTGCTACCAAGTCAAAATTATTACCCATCTGCTTCAAAGATAGCACCTCCGCAGATGTCATACGCCTGGCAGTACATGGCCCCACCGTCCTACAATTGGAACCCTACCTACGACTATATCCCTTCGCCTGGTTCCAATTACCAAGCTAACGCAGCGGGGTGTATGTGCATGACCATGTTTCCTTCCCTGCAGCGAGTGCGTTGAACAACTTCCAACCCGACTATCATCCCAACTCCTGTCATGGCAACGCCACAATTACCGACAACAATACCCAACAGATACTTTCACCAACTGTTCGTGCCCTCGTTGGCAAGTTGGTATTTCTCTATGCCCATGGAGCCCGATGTATGACTATCGGACTCGTATAGGATTAGCGTATCTTCACACTCAGTAATTCCGACAATCTCGACCTGCACGTCACCAAAGAACACCTTGGGAGAATATCCTACCAATTCGGAAATGGCTGGGGGCATCCAGTCGAAGCCCGGTGCAAGCACACCGTCGCTTTTGTCCGATTCCGCGTAGTAAATACCCATCTTATCATATCATCTCAACGGCAGTTCTGGCTTTGAGAGGCGTCAACTGACGATAACTGTGCTTCATAGAATTCTCAAGGCGCAGAAGGGGCCATAGTCAACGGTCATGAGCTCCAAATTTATGACAGGCTCTTTCGGAGTCGAACGTTGCAAGGCGGGTTTCAGGGTGTTACAGAGAATATTCGACTATAGTAGAAGTAAGCACACCTACAGAGTACTGACAGCCTCATAACGTAGTGTATAGGATATCTCAATACGGGAACCCCACTACTGAGATCATTTGGTGTTGCATGTTTGGTTTTATTCTACTTTTCTCCTTTGTTTCCCAAACCACCATTTCTTTTGTAGTGCACCGCACTGTTGACTCTGTCTTTCCTTTTCTCTTGACCATAGCCCAAGCCTCCTACCATGTCCGCAAAAGAAGCAGCATGGTGAGGTTTCTTTGTGTCTACTGAAGACTCGAACGAAGGGATATCCTGTTTGTATGAGTTTAGTTTGATTTCATTTATTAAGATCACGAAGCATTGAATTCCCCTCTTTTGAGGGGTAGAGTAAATGGGTGTGTGAAATTGTTTGAAGGTATATTATATTATGCATTTAATTATATGCCATGTCATAAATCGAAAATGCAAGTCGTACATGAAAACCCTATAGACACCCAGACCCAAGTACGAACACCGACGTCTATATGTACAATCCAAAAGAAATCGCCCCAGAAAAATGAATATACGCCAATGCATAACAAAAGTAACCCAGTCGAGCTAGAAACGAAACAAAGGGATTGAAGGATAAACCCGCCATGTAGAACCAGTAATAAGGCGTGACATGAGGAAAGACATATGCTTAAGTCTGTATGGTATCATAGACAAGGAATGATGTGGGGAATAAAAGAAAACGCAAAGCATACTACACCCAGCTAAATGCAGCATATATGCAGATTCAAAACAAAGATAAGAGTAGAAGGAGTTGATATTCAAGCCAGATAAGAATATCGGTCAAGGGTAATGTTATGTCCTGATACGCCTGGTATCAAAAAGCTTCAAGCTCACCGCGGTGTCATTCACACCCATAATAGGGGCTGCATCCTCCAGAAGCTCCCAAGGCCGGGCTGGATACGGTCCAATGACACGGCCGCGGTGCTGGATGCGGAGACGATCAGCAGCAGAGCTTATATTCTCTGATAGCCCAGGAAGGCAACTGGTCGAAGCGGTGGCGGGTTGTGGTTGGTTCGAAGGCACCCCAGGCAAGCTACCTGAAGGGGTGGGTGTAGGTGTAGAGCCGGCGGCAGCAGGAGAAGAGACTGAGGCAGGAAGCTGTAAGCTGGCAGTTGCACCATCTGCCATAGGTCCTAGGAGGTAGAGGAATCGACGATCATTCTGAAACTGGAGGAAGGGGGGGCATTTCTCCTTCAAGAAGCGTGCACATTGAAGACGCGCTTCATCTGGGAATGCATCGATGAGAGACGCTGCGACATCCAAAGCATGAGTTTGCAGCAGGATTCCGGGACACGACCGAAAATTCCGAGGTTGTACGCCATGAGGGAAATAATTGGCGGTTGGAAAGAGGCGGAGGATGTTATCAGGAAGGCGGGCCAGCGAGATGCAGAAGATGGACACTAGCAAGCGTGTCTGTTCCTGCAAGCTGCCAGGCTTAGGCGCCAACGTTGTTGATGCAATGAAGGCAGCGCGGTGGAGCACGGTTATCCTGAGTAGAGCGGAGAACCAGAAAGCGAGAGACCGTTCAAAATTAAATCGAGACATGACTGCAGGGCCTGAACTCATCCCCTGCCTGTTTTCAGAAAAGCTGTTCAAATTTGTTTGCATAATGATAAGCCTCTGGAGTAGCAGGTCAAACCTCTCCACCAGGTGAGGTGCTACGGATGGAACGCCGGCCTCGGGGATGCTGAAGGCGAGCTTCTCGATAATTGTGAGGTACAGCTTAGCGTTTTCGATTGAGTTTGATCCAGTCGCTGTTGCAGGCACAGAGGAAACATCCCAAGGTTCATCGAATAGAGGAACAGAAAAGAAGCTACTTTCCGCCTGCTCTCGGATCTAAAAGGAGATTAGTATGCGGAGTGAATGGCATTGCGAGTTGTACACACCTGTCGCGCAGCATCATGGCTCATCAAGTTCACCAACCCAAGCCAGTGAGACCTTTTAGAACGAGAGTCTTCTACTGCAGCCTTGAACATGACATCAACTATGTTGTTTTTGACATCTTCGCCAGCCTTTGCGTTGAACAGGAGCTGAAGCTTCAACTGACAGAACGGGAGCGAAAAGTCATTGTTCATGAGGATGACCTTTTCAGCCTGCAATCTGGACTCGGTTTCTAGCGAGTAGTTAGTACATGGTGAGATAGCAGCCTCAGTGTCTGGAACAGACCCTTTTGGAGATCGAAGCCCAAGAGAAGGTCGACGGCTTTCTCTAAGACAGTTGTGAACGGCGAGTGATGTGCAAGCTTCTGCATGCAGTATTCCAATACGAGACTCGAGTTCTGCGCAAGGAGGGCGCACAGCAACGCAGCCGTGCACTCTGCGAGGTTGCCACGTACCGGCCCTGCTCCCGAGCTCGGGGCCTTGGAATCAAGTAACGGAGCCGCATCATCGATGATACCTAGTGCTGCCTCGGGATACTTGGTCAAAAACTCCTGCCGCGCCAAACGAAAACGATACGTAACCTATTCAGAAAGGTTAGCAAGCGATCGAGCGCATTAGACTGGTTCACTTACTAGATCAGGATAGATCTCTTTCTGCGGAGCGAGAAGCTGAAGGAGGTCTAGGCGTAAACTGGCAAGCTCCGGAATTGTTGGGCTCGCTCTTTCTGAGGCCAAGAACTTCTTTACCAAAGATACGAAGCTGTGGATCGTCACGCACCCAACGCCAATGAGAGGAGGAAGAATCCGAGACATCAGTGGCCGTGATGGAGACTGCAAGAGCCCGCAAACCCACCGTACAAGCATGATATCGAAATATTTCGGATTGAAGGGTCGCAAGTAAGCAAGATATCTGCAAGCATCATTGGCTGACAACTTGGCCGAGTCGCTCCCATACCCGAGGATTTTGGTAAGTGAATTGAAAACTGTCGCCATTGAAGACTCGTCCATGCCATTCCCCGAGGATAGAAGTTGGTCTAGTTTGTCCTGAAACGAAGCGTCCACATCACTCAAAGCGGCCGGAATATGATCGGAAAGGGGCGATGGTGCTGCCAACGCTGACTTGCTCTCGATTCGAGTGAGGTCTTGTCGAAGAAGAGCAACGGTGCTGGACTCATCGGGTATTCGCAGTCCAAGTTCGATCAACGAGAAGACAAATTCCAGATTCAGAGTGCCGTATCGCTTGAGACGAGCATAAGCCCCGATGAGACCCCTGAACAAGTCGGGTGTGGCACCGATGACGCTCAAGGCGTCGAAATGGTAATTGATAGTATCCGAAGCCGACGCAAGGACCACATTATCTTCGCATTCAGTAGCCTGCTTAAGCACGTCTGCAAGGATAGAAAGATCCCCAAACTCCTCCAAAACTTCTCGAACGCAATAGAACTCTCTTGCATTCAAAGCGGAGACTCTAGAATCAACAGCGAGCGAGCCCCCCACAATTTTCCTAAGTCTGTCAGTACTAAAACTACACATGGTCAACAAACATACCTAGTAGTATCCCTTAGATGCTTAGCCACCCCCTGCCGCATCCATATGCTAACCTCAGATTTGACCGCCCAAGTTAAGTCGGATTTCAAGAATTTGGTAGGCACGGCGGTGCTCGTTTTGCCGGGGAAGATATTGGGCAGCCGTTGGCTAATCGAAAGTTTTAAGCTCTCAATCTTGGAGCTTTCTTCCACCATAGACAATCCAGCTCGAGATAATAGTGTGTGGCGGAGATTGCGAACATGTTCTGGTAGTCGGCCCATAGGAAGTTGCGTGAGGAGAGAGATATCACCGGACAAGACCTGTAGAACATAAGCAAATACTCTACTATGTAGTGCAGGAAAAGACTTACCTTGTCAGTATTGCTGGAGGTCTGTGCAACACCTTTGGCCATGAGCCACTGGAGGTATTTACTGATCGAGAAGGTTTGAGATCTGACCAGTTCGGAGATAACATGGTAGACGTTGTCCATGTTTAGTTGAGCGGTACCCTGAGTATTGCTCAAGAATAGAATGATGTACGAGTCAATGTCAACGCCAGACATCTTCCACTTCCGCAAGAGCCTAGCTGCCGTGTATACACGGCGAAGACCAGAGCGGAACGGACTTGCTGACCACTCCAGAACCTTGGCAACCAGGGCTGGCTTGTCTGCGACTAAATTCAAGCATGCCATGGAGGTAGAAGAAACATCATGGGACGAGTGTATTGAGTCGAATAACTGGACCGCTCGCTGCTGCACTGATTGTTGCGTGGATTCCGGACGTGATTTGGGAAGTTGTACTCGCCCATTTCGTTCTGCAAGCGCGTCATAGATCGCCTTATTGGCGGTTTCTTTCATATTTAAACAGGAGCGAATGAGGTCTTTATATGTGTCCCAGGAACTCGGCAGTATGAGCGACGATGTGTGTTCAAGAACAAGCTTTCTGATACAGCATGATAGCCGGTCAACAAGTGGTTGAAATAGCATAGGCCGCCGGATCTCCTTGATCTGCATGTTTGTTAGTCCTGTTTAGTCTGCGGCTCCTGGTTTAGGCGTACCTGAAGCAATTTCTCAAGCAGCATCTCAGCCAGTCGTCTTCCACGTCTCCTGTATCGCAAGATGCTGTTCCAATATATACCTAGCATCAATAGCCATACGGGTAGCATATTAAGCGAGGCGCTCTCTAAAGAGGTTAGGAACCAGGTAAAGTACTGATCGTAGTCAAGTAGGCGCTCGAAAAACAATCGAGCAGTTAGACTAGCCCTGCAGGGAATTAGCGATAGCAGGTTCGATATGAGCCTAGGGAAACGAACGCATATGTCATCTTTGATTTCCATTCCGCCGAGCCGCAGGCCCCTATTACTCCCTCAAGAAACTGTTGCACGCCACTTGTCCACTCGCGAACCCATTTAGCCTCTAAGCCTAGCGCCAGCGTCCCACTGGTACCCTTTCTTTTGAAGGCACGAATTTCGTTGGCCCCAACGCACTTTGCAAGCCACACAGCTCGGCTTACCGGAATCCATTTGTTTAAACATTGGTCAAGAAGCGCTTTGCCTCGAATACCATGTGGAATGGTCCGACTTAATCTGCGTAAGGGAACGGACGGATTGGCAAGATCACGAAGCCAGGCTTCCCTTTTGTTATCCGTCAAAGTAACGCGAGGCGGTGGTTTGAAGCTGGATGGGGCGGTGACCATAGTATGATTTTGTCTCCTTTCAAGCGCCGCCATGAAGACCGACGAAAGCATCTGCAAACCAGAGCGGTGTTTTAACTGCGCATAGAGTGAAGGACGCGCTGTGTTGGACTCGTTCTGTGATACTTGAGTGCGGTCGTAGTGCCCTTGCTTCACCGATTGATCATTCAAGATGTCCTCTGGATGATTACCGGCCCATGGTGAGAAATCTGCAACTCCTAGATGGTGATGAACACCTTGTTAGCGGTGCCATGCCAAAGGCTGTGACGGATAGGGGCAACTCACTGTCTCCTTTGAGGACCGGCGCATCAGATGGTATTTCAACGCGAAAGGGGGTCGTCTGTACTTTCTTAACAGGGAATGGCTCTCGCGACTTCAGCGCATTACTATCCAACTGGTCGGCGGGCAGTGACTCCCAGGGCAAATGTGGGAGCGGAGGAGGCGACCCAGGCCCTCTACCGTCTGGCGTCGAAACTGCGCTTTCTTCGGTGATATCGCCGCCGTTGGATGCTTCCGAGATCAGGGCCTGGAAGGACCATACCGGGCGACCCCTCCAGGAGAGCGATGTAGGCTTTGAAGCCGCGATTCCTGGAGTATTTCTGGCCTCTCCGCCACCCACCGTCGCAAGACTCACATCTTTAACAAGTGATCCGACGGATGCATCCAATTTTAATCGCTTCGCTGGGGGTTCCCTCTCCCGCGCATCACCAGCACTTGATGTGAGATCGATAACTGGTGGCGGCGCAGGATGCCCCGACAGAGCGGGAGTAGATTGCTTTTCGGACCGGAAGTCGGGTAAATTCAGAGCCTGAGTCGCATCCGCACGCACAAGGCCATTATCGACTGTGCGCAGGGGATTGCCCCAAGATTGGACGCCGGCAGAAGAGTGAGGTATCATGTCAAGTTCATGGTGTATCCAAAGGATGGAAGAGTGGTCATTGGAATAGTTCGTCGAAGGGTCAAAAGGGATAACCGTAGATTTGTTGAATGAATGACGGCCCGAATGTCTACCAGTCACTAATAATGAGTTTTCTGTATATCTGTCATTCGCGATCGACGCTTGCCTAGTTCTAGTGTTGGGAAATGGCGACGGCAACCTCGTTGATTAGGTTGTATTGAAATGGTAAATAGCAGGCGTGGTACCGATCGTGCCAGTGATCGACGGGTTACCGTAGTCAAGGACAAGGAGTCCCACCATAAATGGTCACTCACACTGATACCAAGGGAGAGGGAAAAGAGGATGTGAAAGTCAAAGATGCAGTGCAAGCCGGGAGACGACAGCCAGGGACAGGAAAAGGCCGAAGACGGAGACCGAGATACCGTGGAAGATCTCCAGATAACGTAAGGAGACCAACTGGTAGCCGGGATCTGACCATCACGACGGAGAGCCCAACTTAATCACCCTGCTCTAACCGTAAATTATCATTCTCTGGGTTGGTTCCGCGGCTAATGGAGCCGATTACTGTAATATTACTCCGTACTATCGCCTAGCATCAAAGTACGGATGATGGATCTCGTCTACTCACGACGCTTGGGACGCTCATTATTATATCATGAGATGAAACATCACCCTAGTTTGATGCGCATTATATAACACAATTGGCTCTTGACATCTTGCTGCATACATCTTATGATACAAAGCCTTCAGCGTAGCCAAAAACCCCAAAAGTAAGTCGATGCTCCAGGTCCAAACCCCCCTGACCATGCATTAGCACGGAACATTATAACCTGGGCAGGACAAAGTTGTTTCTTCCACCAACAAATTATTACGCCTGCTCATCTCCCGGGCAAGAAGGGCCTAGAATCTTGATTCAAAATGCTCGGTAGCATCTCCGGAGTTGATGAGCATTCTTGATAGGAAAGGGAATATCCGGGTTTCCGGCAAATCCACTGGTCCTGCTTGGCATCAGATGACAGATGGGTCTTCAGGATTCAGCTTGGACGGAAATTCGTGATTGCAGCTTTAGTGATCTGATTGGGACATTCGTAGATCCAACAAGTGGAAGATAAGGTCCATCCATCCCGATTACGGGTGATTCAAAGTGCAGACTCGGCGTGAGTATTCATGAGGTGGTTAAGATTTGATAGGTCTTGATCCTCGGAAGCTCGAAAAAGGACCTCCTTGCATACTTCTGGCAAGAACAGATCAATTGCGTGTCTTGCATCCTGTACGGCGTAAGCCGCACCTAAGGCTTCCTTCCGGCAATGCAGCGTTCAGGGATCTTGGTTTTCTTACTGCAGAGGGCAGTTGGAGTTGTCCGCCCAAGTGTGGCATGACACACCGTATGACAATGATTGATGGGCGCCAGCGACTTTCTTCACTTCACTTGATGAACTCGTTGTTTTAGCCGTAGCCAGTGCGGAAAGACAAAACAGACCCAGAGAAGGTCATGATCCGCCATTTAGCAAGCTGGAGGAAGAAACAGCGCCCAGCTCAGAACGGTGTGCTTCGGGATTCCCGCATTAAGCAAGTCCTTGCTGCAGAATGCAATGCGACCCTAAGAAGCACATCAGCCCCTAAATCTCACTTGAGTCTTGCACACAGCCTGCTTGGGGGATAAAGAGGAGCATCGAATTGAGGCGGTGAAATGTGTAAAATGTGTCCGTCCAACTTCGGCTTCGCATGTCAATTGTGCCTGCAGCCCCCATCACAGGGCCAAACCGCCGATAGATACTAACCGGCGACCCCGGCTCCGGGGCCGAGCCCCGGGCTCCTAGCCAGACTTGCCGCTTTAGGTTTGGCGGCAACCATGGGGTTTCTGATCGCTGAATGCCAGCTGCCATCCAGATCACGGATTTCTAGCAACAAAACACCAGCTCCAACCTGAACATCCCAAGATGACGTCCAAGAAAGATATGCGGAGGGTAGACCTTGGTATGTTGCATGCTTGACTTCCGACTCTGTTTTGAATTGTCCTTCATTGCTAACGCTTCCATTGAATCCTAGCCATCCCCTACGTCGACCCCCCCAAAGACAAGAACGATGCGGATATGACTGGTACATAAATGATGCTGAAGACACTTGACATGTTTCTAGAATTAACTGGGCTGACTCGCTGGCTTAGGTGCCATGTCAAGCACAATGCCAATGGCAGCGGTGGGTGGCCTTGAGTGCATGCGATATACGTTTCTTCAAAACTGACTGTTCTTTAGATGTTCACGCGAAACAGGTACGAACATGATACCTTATCAATCGCTATGGGAACCTCTACTTTATCTGACATTTTGCACTTCACAGGATGATAGGATGGTATGTTGTCCTCTTGTCAACATCTCCCTGTGTGTCTAACCAGTGCTAGGGTCGCCTTTGTCTTTTCCCTTCAGTCTTGGTTGGGTGAAACCGCAGAACAGAAAAAGACTGCAACCACCCCAGCATACATGTCTGTTTTGATGTCCTGTGAGTCTCCACACGTACATACCGAGACTGACGTTTGGCTGATTTGCGATTCTCGTATAGTAATGGCTTTGGCCGTTGTATGACGCTCCCCCACTCGATGTGACTTCTAAATCCGGCAGGATCCTAACATATGCGCTACAGACCTATCTTCCTATCTTCCTTCCTCCCCAGCCTACACCAGGTGGTTCTGTTGCGACACCTTCGCCTACGCCTTCGCCGTGAGCACGCCGACAGCGTACCTGTCTCTAGACTGCGTCGAGATTGGTTGCACGTTACGGTCCTTCAACATCAGTCATGGGATATTGTGAGATCTGTGATGGCTAGGATGTATATAGACTTGCGGGCTTAGCAGCAAAACGGCCAGGGACTGAAGGAGGCCCTTGTAATACTAATTTGACACAAATGATATCCTACCAATTTCCCTCGAGGAGTTTAACAGAAAGTCAGTAACTGTGTTCGGGTTGCATATTTGCCACGGAGCAGGTAATCGCCCCCTCCCCCACCGCGTAGTCTTTGAAAGCGATAGGCCGTTTGAGTCTCTTAGGACTGTCGTGGTCAAAGGAGAGTGGCTTAGTCACACGCTGACCGCTTTCCCCCACAAGGCCACTAATTCGCAGGCGCGCCCCTCAAAAGGATCTTCCTTTCCTTTCTTCCTTCCGACCTCATCATCCCCCATCCAAACTCCACGCTACCGACTCCAGCACTTTCTCGCGATCGCTTCACCGAGATTATAATCTCCCCTCCAGTTTATCTTACAACAAACCGCTTTTAAGGGCCGTTTACGACAAAAGGCCGAGTTTATGTCCATCGAAAACCTCAAGACCTTCGGTAAGCCTTTGCCACCCCTTCCTCAGCCCGATGCGTGCGAGGCCCTCAGTTCAGTGACACGACTTTCTGCGCTGGCAGAACAGCCTTGTTACGTGTATCTACCAGTTTGAGTCACATATTTTGAACCGACCTCTGGCCTTTGCTCCGTCGCCATTCCAGCGATTTGCGTGGGCCGCTAGTGGCGGGGTAGAATCAGGTCGTGATCTGAGGCTGACACGTGCTCTTGCAGACCCCTTCGCCGAAGCTGACGAAGACACCGGCGAGACTAAACAGTCTCAGAATTATATCCATATACGGATTCAACGTACGTCAACTTTCCCTTACTCATTCCTTTTTTTGCCCTGTTTGCCAACCCGTTCATCACACCTAACCGCCTTGACCTCTCTCAGAGCGCAATGGTCGCAAGACCTTGACCACGGTTCAGGGTCTCCCTAAGAAGTTCGACCAGAAGAAGATTTTGAAGGTGATCAAGAAGAAGTTCGGTATGCCTTCTCACCTATTACCTTCCATCCGGATTCGCGGCTAACGTAAGGCTCAGCTTGCAATGGCACGATCGTCAGTGACGCTGAGATGGGCGAGGTGATCCAGCTCCAAGGAGATCAGCGTAAGGATGTTCAAGAGTTCTTGACCGATAAGAAGGAGGGCCTTGAGCTTGATGCCAAGACCATCAAAGTCCACGGTTTCTAGGCGAGAAGCCGCACCCCGTTCCGGTCCCTTCTTCCCAGTCCACGTTACCGTCGGGATCGCGACCGCGACAGTTCGCGTATCGTTACCTACCTATTCATTGCGCTGGCTTCGACTGCGGAGTGCTGGTTGGTTAGACTTATTTCTATACCCGCTGTGCTGGACTTGGGCCTTTGCCGAACCGATGCACCATCTAACTCTATCCTGAGAATCGTGGACGGGCGATCTGGAAGAGTTTCCCGTATCGAGGTACCTACCAACGTAGAAGGGTTCTTGAGCGGGGATACCGCGTCTTCATTCTTAGTATTTTTTCAGGTAGCTAGCTAGTTCAAGCAAGTCCTGTTTTCTTACTACTCATATACTAGTGTATTGTCACTGCTCGTAATTTTCTCCCACACCATTCGTACGACAACTCGTTTTTTAAGAGGCGACTAGATTGCCTCTCCGCTCGTGTCTTTTAGAAAATGGGGCACGACGAACCCCTGTAGAGTCAAGTGTGAGGATTCCAAAACACTATGACTACTATGGCACCTTCCGCATTGAAGCTGACCTAGTGCTACGTTTTTTAGGGCCCTATATGATAGTTCAAGCTTTCTTGACAAAATTGCATGTATGCATGGTATTGTATTGCACGTTACATCTTTATACTGCGCTTCACCCAAACAAAAGGAGATACATGCATAACAGGATTCGCCTCTCTGGACTTTGCATTGAAACGCGGGTAAAAAGCAAATCAGAGACAAAACAAAAACATGGTATTCATGACACCTGGCGGGGGTGTTGGATGGAGAGGTACTCAAAAAGATCATCAAAATTGGGGAACTGGGTAGAGAGACCCCATATGCCGAAACGCCGGATTAGTTATTTATATTATTAGACCAAAGGGGAATAAAGAGAAGTTATAGCACTTGGTTAAGAGGTAAGCGTGTTCATAGAATCGTACACTTCTTGTTCCTTTGCTTCGTAGCAGGCCGGGGGTTCAAAACAGCACTAGGAAAATCAGGTCAGCCCTTATACGGTCTATTAATTTGACACACCAGAGCATACCGAATGGCCTCATCAAATACGCTCTTAAGATTGCGCTGTGTAAGGGCAGAACACTCCAGGTACTTGTGTGCCCGGATCTCCTTCGCAACAGCCAGGGCCTGTTCGTACGAAACAGGCTCCTGCTTCCTCATGCGAAGGCCTTCAATTTGGGCCGGGTCGTCCCGCAAATCGAGCTTGGTACCAACCAGGATGATAGGAACGTTCGGAGCGTGGTGTTCAATCTCTGGGAACCACTGCAAGGATGTTAGCTGTCGGATAACTGAGCCGGTCAAGCGTTCTGCCTGGCGATCGGTTTCCCGTGGTGTCATATACCTTGGACTTGACGTTATCGAATGATGCAGGGCTGACGATTGAGAAACAAATGAGGAACACGTCAGTTTGCGGGTAGGACAATGGGCGAAGTCGGTCGTAATCCTCCTGTCCAGCAGTATCCCATAATCCTAAACTGATCGGTCTGCCGTCTACCATGACACTAGCGGTGTAGTTATCAAATCTAGGGGAGGCGTCAATAGCCGGTCCGGCACATCAAACGGAGATCGGGATTATGGTCACGGACACGGTAGGTATATATTCACCAGGAAAGGCATTGGTCGTGTACGATATGAGGAGGCATGTCTGAAGGCTGGGTTAGCGAAGAAGACAACGCTATGGGACATGGAAAGCTACTAACCTTTCCTACAGCGCCATCACCCGTCACCACACACTGTTGTAGGACCAGCATATTAGCTCTGGCTAGCCGGGGACAAAGCTCAAATTGGCGCAATGGTCCTGACCTTGAGGGATTGAGTAGCCGGACCAGTCGCCATTCTCACTCAAAAAAATCCAAAGTATATACAATTACCGCAGTAACCAAGGGAAGTCGGGGTATCAATCGAGCCAGAGACGCAGGCAATATAAATATAAGGGAGGTCGTGGGTGCTGCGGACGGAGTGGCAGGCGAGATGGGGGTACGGGGGTATCTGCACGGAGAGTGATAGCAGGCCGATCGGTCAGTCACGAAAGGTCGAACAGCACAACGGCAGGATGGGTAGCAAGGCGGAGGCGTTTAGAATAGACGAAATTAAGAGGAATTGCAAGAAAAGGAAAACGGGGGAAACGAGGATCGAAAGGTTGTTGGAAAGCAGAGAGAAGAGGAAGAAGGAAGAGGGGAGAAGATGGAGTGTGGTTGGGAAGGGAGAGTGACAAGACAGGCTGAGACTAACGGAGCTCACCTTTCTAGCGCAGGCGCAAGCACTACTGGCACTCCAGAGCAACGTTGAATGGGACTTGACAATCAGATGGACGAGATTTAGTTTGATAGCAGAGAGCCAACCACCGTCATCAACCTGGCCGTGCCCTCGCTGTTCTCTTGGAGGATCGAGAACTCAGCGTCTGGGAAGCTCCCAACCACACCAATCAGCAGGATAGGCATGCTATGGATTATAATAGTAGTAGTTCATGAGCTAGCTAGTGGTTGAGCTACAGCGTTTATTAAATTCAAATCTGGCCATATCATATCGTCTTCCTCCTGCACGCACTGACCGGGTATGTATTGTGCAGGTTGCTGTGTCTCTCCTGAACCACACATGGTCATGTGCTGGAACCGCGGTTCTTCTACGCTTCTCAGGGGTCTGCCACGCTCACGAAATATCAAATAATTCTGTATCTCTTCGTTTTTTTTTTTTGGTTTGTTTGTTTTTTTTTTTTTTGGCGGGTGAGAATCGCGATAGTTCGCCAGCCACCAAGTCCACATATGGACCAAGAAAGAAGGAACCTCCTCCAGATTTAGCCCAGCCTTGCAATACACGAATCATGCCTGCAGGTTCACCTCCAACTGTTGGTAGCCATGAATCACGATATCTCCCTCTGTGCCAGCCACAACAAGATTCCACCTAACATTCCAGCATGCGGGGTAAATTGATCCACCTCGTAAAGCTTTGATCACCTCAGTTCAACGTAGTATCTTCCTTTCCGATCTTCACTAAAAGCGGCAAACGGCGCAAATGGTATCTCATCTAACGACAGAACTATGTACAGCAAACAAACTTTTATACAGTCCTATTATAGTGCCTACATAACCGGCGGAGCTGCAAACCCGGTATCAGGCAGTCCATCAAAGACCCAGTTGAGTGAGTCGAAAACTTCCGAGAATCCTGCCTCATTAAAGAAAGCCCCTTCTTGGTCGAAGGTTGGCGGATACAACAGCGCAGGGTCCTCCAGGGACCCATCGGGTTGTCGCGTAATTGTGGCTGCCGAAAGGCCGGGATTGGTGGTGATTGTGGCTTGCGTATCCTCATAACTCTTCGCAGGTCGAAATCGATGTCGCCATCGCCAGACCGTATCATAAACGTGGCTCATACTCATGCGGCATCGGACCTTGAGGAGTAACGTATCGTCCCCAGATTCTTCTAGAGCACCAGCATTCCACATCTGGGCCAGTATATCTGCCAATCGAACAGGCCGATCGTGATCCATGACGCTAATTCTTCTCAAAGCCGATATTGCACCATTAAATAAGAGCTTTCCGTGTTCGAAATCAATGTGTCGTCGAAATTCACTTTTCAAAAGCTTCATCAACGCGAACGCTGCAGATATAATCATCTGGAGGATGTAATTTGTTGCATGCCCGATGAGCTCTCCGGGTGATGTTTCGAGGTCAAGCACCCGGCCGAGGAATGAGGTGGTGGCAATAAAGAGCTTCGTCAAATCATCACTTCGGGCATTGGACCCAAGAAATACAAAGTAACGCATATGTAACTCCGCTGCCCGTAGGTGAATCATATTTATATCTGAATGAACGGTTGAGTTAGTCTTGGCTTTATATAAAGATGAGGGAACGGGACTCTTTACGGGATATATTCCTTCCGAAATCAAGTTCCATCTCCCTTAGCTCGTTTTCCAGTAGCTGCACGATCAAAAGCTTCTCTGAACTTATGAACTCAGCAGGATCCGGCCTGCTACTGTATAGAGACTTTGTTACTCTATCACAGAATTTTTCAATACGCAAACGAGTCCGCAGGTCATCTGAGGGGTGATAATCTGCATCCCGAAGAGACGCTGGCTCCAGCGCCCAGTCATAAATCGTTCCTGGGGGTTGCCCGTATCCAGTAGCAACACTGTCGGCATCCTATTAGTGACGGACTTTCTCAAAATTGTAGGGTTAAACTGACTTCTGAGCGACTATGTTACACAGAACCCATGTCTGTAGGCGATCTTTCACAGCCTCGCCCTGGCCTTCCATTTTGAATGTTGTGAACTCTTCGGCCTGAACCGGACGATGAAGGCCCAGCTGCATGGAGATTTGCATCATCAATCCACAGAGCATGAACGTGGCGTCAGTCCTTTGGCTGGTTGTAGGGAGTGGCCATGTACAGAGCAGACAGAGAGCCTTAACGACACGATAGTCCTGTGGTACACCTGTGATCGTCGACCAAAGGAGTCTACTGAAAGGCCCGGAAAGCGCACTAAGAAGACCTGGCTCGGAGGGTGCCCGTCGGCTAGCAACGCAAATAATCGTCCACGCTTGGAAAGGGCAACGTCGAAGATATTCCTCGGGAGGCTTCTGAGGATTCAATAAAGGAAGAAACGGGTGATAGAACTTAAAGAACCTAAGTACCATCAGGACCTAGTGATGAGCAAAGGACGAGGAGTCACATACTGGTCAAACAGCCGTGCTACCCTTTGCCTAGATAGGGTGACATCTTCCAGCCTCCAAGGATCGTCATCCTGGGATAAGATGGACCGGTCGCTGTGCATAGTCAAGGGAGTCGCCATCGCCTGCGTTTCAAGCTTGGTGGACATTGTCCGTGCCCGATTAGTATTTGCAGATTCGGGGCCGCAATAGACATCCTCGGAGCATTGTGACATTTCATCACTAGCTACAGCTTCGACCGCATGGGCACGGTTGGGATTGCCAGCGAGCCGTTGACGTAGCTCTGCTATCTCACGTTCCATTTCGGCATTTCGCCTGTCAGGTTTAGCAGTGCACACGAACCTGGGTATAGTCATGAAGAAGCTATTCCTACCTTCTCTTGGAGATGCGTTTGAAAGAAGGCTCAACCTTGCATTCTATCTGAAGCCGCCGACAGCGTGAGCAAGCGTCGGCGGGTGTCTGGACAATGTCGCATCGCAGCTATTACAGGCCAAACCCACATGTTTAGCTAAGAGTTGACGGGGGTGATGGGAAAGGAGCAGCATTGGGTGTCCCACGGCATAAAGATTTCCATTGACATAGGACCGAATGCGGATGATCATAGTAAGTACGGCTTACCTTTTGCTGTTTACACTCATTACAAGCCTTGCGACACCCACCCCGCCGCTTCCCCGTGACAGGCGGGGTCTTTTCCATGTCTCCGGGCTCCGAGGTCCTAGTAATATAATCGAAGCTTGTCGCTGGGCGCGGAAGCCTAGGGTTGTGCCGAATGTCGCTGGCGTCGCCCGGCGGTGTTATCAGATTCGCATGCAGAGGAAAGCCATTTGGTGCCAGAAGACCCCGGTACTCGAGGTCCATCAGTATAAATCAGTACTTGATAATCGCCGGAATGGATCCGCGGGGCATATCAGCACATGCACTTCGCAGAGAGCGACAACCAAGGGACTTTGGTGCAGGTGCCGGAAATCGGAAGAAAAGTTTGGTGGTTCGAAACTCGGCGGTTCCACAGGGCTGCTGAGTCATCCAGTCACGCCTTCCGTGGGTAGTTACACTCCAAGCAATGGAGCACTTGTGATGTGCAAGTCAACTCATACTGCATTATTGCCCAGACACATGCTCCCTATATAAGACTATGTAAACAGAGGGACGCAGTTGATAATAACAGCTATTATCCACCCTATCACCTTATGATATCATCCTTCTCTTGAGAAGCCAATCATTATTGACAGTGAAGACTCGATAGTAAACGCGCTGGGTAAGCAATCATTGTGGGTTTCACGATAACCAAGGTAGATCCATACATAAGCAGCTTTGTTGTTTCTTGGACCTTTGGATTATTGAATAACTTGCATCTCCCCTTGTATCCTTCATCTTTCATGCTCGGAACAGGCATTCACAATTCTTAGTCGAGGCCGAGTTATGCCCCACGTGATGGTACCTGACCAAGCCTCACGCTAAGCCAAAATTAGAGACGAACGCTCATCCCGCCCGCCCGCCATACTGAAACGAGTAAGCTGGTGACCGCATAGACTACACCAACTTTCCGCTTAGGCTTCCGTCATTGTTCATCCAGCACGCTTTTTATAGCCTTGTGTGCATCTCAGGGGAGTATTAAAAGCTCACTGCTCCCATAATCTTATTCCTCTTCGCCTATAACCGCAAACATGGCGGACACCACACTTTACGATAGTCCTGTGCCCAACACGCCCTCGTCCGGAGATCAAGGCGCGCCACCCCTAAGCGCTGGTTCCGCCGCCCCTTCCGCTACAGGCCTCGAGGTCCGCCCAGCACCAGCAATTTTGCCGGAGGAGTTGAAAGCTCGTCTGGATAAAGTCATATATTCAGATGTGAGAAAAAATATATATAGATTGCGTGCTATTTGCGAGGGACCTCCGCTGAATTCTAGCCTTACAGATCGGTGTTACCACTCTCTTGACGCGATTGAAACAGAGCGTTTCCTCCGCTAGGGTTCGTTCATTTCCCTCGATTAACTCATAGAACACGCCGCACGCTAACCGACCGTTCCTTGTACTAAGGATTTTGCGACATTCCTCAAGAAAAGATCCCAGTTGGAGGAAGAGCATGCCCAGGGCCTGAGGAAGCTGTCGCGATCTCTGCACGATGCTGCACATCGATCCGAGAACCGCCAGGGGACATACAGTCATGGCTGTGTCGAGCTCAACCAATTCCATGACCGCATGGCAGACCACGGTCTTCAGTTTGCGGTGTCCTTGCAGCAAATGGCGGACAACCTCAGTGAGCTCGCAGCCAACATTGAGAAAGGCCGCAAGCAGTGGAAGCATGAAGGACTGAACGCGGAGAAAAGAGTCATGGAGGCAGAGAGTTTAGCCGAGAAAGCGAAGGCTAAATACGACTCCCTAGCAGAGCAGTATGACCGAGTGAAGACCGGAGAGAAAGCGGGGGGCAAGTTTGGATTCAAGGGGACCAAATCAGTCGCTCAGCAGGAGGAGGACTTGTTACGCAAGGTTCAAACCGCGGATGCAGATTATTCTTCCAAAGTCCAAGCTGCCCAGTCAGCTCGTCAAGAACTAATCTCGTCCCATCGGCCTCAAGCTGTGCACAATATCCAGCAATTGATCTCCGAATGTGACGCTGGACTTGCTCTGCAGATGCAGAAATTTGGTATGCTCAGTCTCGCAACAGCACACGTTCTTGCTCGCTGACAGGTCTCTAGGAACCTTTAATGAGAAATTGCTCCTAGGACAGGGCATATCCATCAGTCCCTTGAAGGAAGGAGGGGATAATGCTACTATTGCACCGAAGAGTCTTCGTGAGGTGATTCAGCAAATTGATAACCAGAAGGATTACCACGACTTTATTCTGAGTCATGAATTCAGTCCCGGCGCTATAACTTCAGAGCAGATAAGATATCACCGTCATCCTGTGAGTGGTTGACAGATTTGCCTTGATGCCGTCATCTAACCATTTTCAGACCTTTGGGGGATCTTCTGAGCCTCCGGCATCCAGCCCTCAGTTTACGTCCTCACAAAACAAGCGGAATTCTGTTGTGATGCCCCAACCGGTTTCGCAACCACCCCCTGCGTCCACTCAGGCACCTCCTCAACTGCCAGTTCAAATACCAACATCAGCTCCTTTCGAGAGCACCCAGTCCCTTCCGTACCCTAATAATCCAGACACATTTTCACCAACCCCTTTCCAACCTCCCTATCCCACATCGTCAGGACCACCGCCTGAATCACAGTTTGGAAACCAACCAGCACCGGCGCAGAAAGGCCCACACCCGCCACCAGGCAATGCGTATCCTCAGAGCCTCCCTCCTCTGAAGCCAGTATTCGGAGTATCATTGGATGAATTGTACGCGCGTGATGGAACCGCCGTACCAATGATCGTCTATCAATGCTTCCAGGGTGTAGAGCTATTTGGCCTCGAAGTAGAGGGTATCTACCGACTTTCGGGTAGTGCAAATCACATTAACCAGATGAAAGCTTTATTCGATAATGGTGTGTCTACCCTGGTGACAATTTACGAGACATCTCTAATCGACGCACGGCAGATTCCGCTCAAGTCGATTTCACCAATCCAGAAAACTTCTATCATGATGTGAATAGTGTTGCAGGCCTTCTGAAACAGTTCCTTCGAGATCTTCCCGATCCTCTTTTCACTTCGCAGGCCTATTCAGGTTTCATTGATGCAGCCCGTAAGTCCGCTAGGCTTTGTGTTGATGTCCATTACTGACCCTAGCTTTCGCCTAGGCATTGACGATGACATCCAACGAAGGGATTCTCTCCACGCAATCATCAACGGTCTTCCAGACGCCCATTATGCGACTTTAAGGGCGCTAATTTTGGTGAGTGGCCAAGCCTACCTTTTGCCGTTAAGCAAGTCTCTCTAACTTGCTGTAGCACTTGAACAAGGTCCAAGAGCATTACACACAGAATCGCATGAATGCAGGAAACATTGCGATTTGCTTTGGGTATGTGCTCGCCCCTCTTTTCTTCGCCGGTTGACCGCTAACAATGCATACAGTCCCACTTTGATGGGTGCAAGTTCCGGCGGCAACATTGCAGATGCTGGCTGGCAAGTCCGTGTCATTGAAACAATTTTGAATAATACGTTTCAGATCTTCGATGATGATTAGATATCTGCTAAAGCTTGCCGAGAGTTGGAATGCCATGATGTGTTCTAGGCAGATATCTTTTATCTCGCAGGGTTATCCCTTTATCTCTGTCTCTTCCGCTTTCTAGAGCTACCCCAATGAGTGCTATTCGATTGTTTTCTTCGATTGCATCACATTTATGCCTCTTGACTTACTGTACATAAATACCTCTTGTTATTGGAGATGTCTACATGATCATCCAAACGTTATATAAATCCATAATATGACTGATGTCTTCATAATCGTACAAATTTCCACTTCTGTGCCTCAAGCTTGATCAGCAAGATAGATATGTACATGTCTCGAAAGGGAAAGTGCTAGAATGGCTAGATATAGTACAATTGATAAATGCCTCATAAGCAGCTTAGAAGGGAAAGGGCAACAGCCGAACGGTATTACTTTCCAAAATCTGTCAAACCTGACTTCTTCCTCACGAAAATATAGACTTGAAAGTGATGATCTCTGTGAGAGTTGAAGCGCAGGTCATGACCGGCGAACCACAGTTGTAGATTCGATTGGGTAGAACGAAAGGGTGTTTCCCGTTCATACGGCGTTCCAGAATGGGCTCAGTTGATTCGATGGGAGGGTCACCGGCGGCCCATGGATTCCTTCATCGCTTCGTACCTATCTGCGAGTGAAAGACCCATAGCGAAGAACGGACTGCTAAGATCATCAACGGTCGTCGCCGTAGTTTGGCCCCAGATGCGCCATTCGTCCTCCTCGCCCATCCATTGGAATTTCTGGATAACGATATATTCGGTACAGTCCCTCGACTTGGCCGCAGGTTGCTCCATCAGCTCTTTCGCACCAGGTTTTGGTTTCTGAACTTTGCCTCTCGACTGACGACTGGTGATGCGCACGGTAACCTGGCGCACGCTGGAATTCGGGAGCTCAGGGATCTCAGTAAGACGATCAGCCATAACACGGATTCCGGTGAACAGGGTTGACGGAGAACGGTTGTATCTTTCCAGGGACCAGGTGACCTTTTCGCCTTGAGGCCGGGCCGAAATGCGGCGTGCAAGGTCGTTTGCAAGGCCGGTGCAGCAAACTTTGCGTAGTGTCTTAGCATCTCCACTGCAAGATAGTGAAAGGTCGTGTTAGCGCGTACTATGAAATAGAACGAATCATTGGAGACAACTTACTCGGCGAATGCGGTGAACATTTGCTTGTGAAGCTTAAGGGCTATTTGTCGTCTCTCTTTCAATAGCAGCGGCTTCGTATTTCCCTTGAACTTGCTGAAGAAAACAAGCCTAGATACCGTTAGATATACCCGCGAGGCATCAATACGCATGGAAAGGAGGCGCTCACGAAAAGAAGTTCTGAAACCCCGACTTCAACCACAGCCATTCAAAATGCAGCCTTTCCTTTGGGTGTGTAAAAATCGAGGGCAAGTCGCTCCATAACGGGCGGATAAACGTCCCTGGCAGCATCCCGATATCCTGCGGCAGCTCTGATCTTGAAACATTCATGCCTCTGGCCTTCATACTAGGTTGTGCGGGTTGTTTCACTGAAATCGTCTGTGGCATCCCTCGCTGCTGCAGAGCACTGTGATGTGAGGAAAGGGAGAATTGTCGGCATTGGGGCGAAATTGTGGAAAACAGTGGTGAAATGGTAGGTTGAGTTCGAGCCGCTGAAAAGAGCGACCCTTTCGGTATCGAGGCCGCCATCCTGAAAGTCGTCTGCAGATATCCTGTTGGTCGAAGTTGATGCGATTTTTTGAGCCAGGAATCTGGACGCGGAGTCACGTGCAAACTCATGGCAACGATTCTATCTTCTGAACTCCTTATCTCTTTTTGCTCCTCACACGCTTACTCCAGAGCGTCGTCGATCCCCGTCGACCCCGTCAGAGCTTGGATTTCTCGTGTTCGTTTCGGCATTTGGTGCTTGTCCCTCGATTGCTTCCAAAGAACCCCAAGTCTACTCCATTCTCCCTCTGGGGTACCTTCTGGACAAGACAAGCCTATTCAGGGGGCAATCAAATTACGAACGAGACTTTACGCTGTTGACCCGCGATTCTATACTTTCAAATCTCTAGGTCCTTTATGCCACGGCTGCATATGCCGTATTTTTAAGGCTGGCTCCTCCTCGCCGTGACGATGCCCCTCCGCCCTTCCCTCCCCGCACCCGATCGTCTGCTGAGCCTGAGTTGATACACTCACATTCAGCTTCCACATTTTTCACGCCCTCCTCATTTTTCCCGTCTATCGCCATTCCACCGAGAGACATCCGTAATAAAGAGGTGGCTTCATCCGTCGCATCTCCGATTGCGCCGCCCTCCCCCACTTCTACGTCTCATGAATCCAACAGCACTGATGCCGGTGACGCGACCCCTTCCGCGCTACACCCGCGGGTTGCAGTTATACTAGGAGTAGATCGGAAATGGTGGGTTCCTCTCCTTGTCTGCCGGGCTCTGAGCACTGCGCCTGCTGCCTGGTGGGGGCTGCGCTGTGCCTTCACTTTTCTCGCCGAGCTTCTACACATTCGGCCGGGTATGGGACGTGAGGGATGGGCGGCGGCGATCGTTGGGAGTGTCGGGGCGGATTGGGATGTCGAGAGAAGGTTTCGGGTAACGGAGGTAGCATTGGCTATAGTGTGGGTATGTTACGCAGCCGACTGAGCCAAGCTTCTACTCCTCTTGAGGGAAAACCAGTCCCCAGCTGCCCTTCTTGCTAACCGTCATCGCCAGTGCTGTGCATCCGCATATCTTTCTTACTTCTTTGCTGATTGTATGATGTCTCGTTGGTGAGCGCTCTTCCGTCCACGCCTTCTACCAAAGGAATGCTCTTTTGACCCTGCAATCTCGACAGGCTTTTGAATTATACCCCCCCAGCTGTTGTTATTCGTCTCCTCACAACGAATGGTTTGATTGCGTACATCACATCTTGGGTCCTCTATCTATCTGGCGCATCTTCTGACCCTCGCCTTCTCTTACCGGCCTGGATTTCAATTACAACTGTGAGCTCAATCAGCCTCCATAGCATATTAGGTCTAGCTAGGTTTACTAATATTTCGGCCGGGCAGACCTTAACCTTTCTATACCACGCCACCCAAAATCACGCTACGATCAAGCGTGAAACTGCCGCTTCCCTCTTGGTAGTGTCCGTGGCTAGCTTCGTCAGTATGTCTTCACTACTTCTACAGCTACACTTGACCCGCGAGAATGAACCTGAAGTTCCGCTATTCGTCTTGACGCGGAGAATGTGGGATTTTGCGGTCGACGTTGTCCAGCGTATGCGGGTTGCGAACGACCAGGATGGAGAGCTCTAAGTTTGTCGATGCCCTGAAGTGTAGAGAACATATTCTCATTATCTGCATTGCCACAAATCTCCTCGGCCGAGGTCAAAAAAGCCTCTGTCCTAGACAATCTTCGCAATCTGTACGGGACTACGTGTCCTCTTGTACATAAAATAGAATCCCTGGGGAATCTTCGTGCTCGTCTACAATGGTCGTTGATGACAGAATGAAACCGAATTCCAATCATATTTCCAAGCTAAACTATAGCTCTGGCAGGTTCAGGGTATCTGCTGCAAACTTGCTGAAACCAACAAAGACAAACCAAATCCCCATTTAGAAAGAAAAGGGCGCTTTTGTAACTCATTAAGAAATGGATAGATAGCGCATAAAATGGCTTCAGCCCATGCGCATCCTCCGACTAGGATGAATGCCAGCAAACGGGTCTACTCCCGTCTCCTCGGCTTCTGATCTCTGTTGCTTTCCCTTCTGGACTTCGGTGGCCTGGCGTTTTCGTTCCTCAGCGAGTTTCTGGTTCTTGTATTCGATCTTCGCTTTTCGGTGCTCTGACTTGCCACCTCCGCCAGCCCTGATTCACATCGTCAGTAACTGAGACCTGGTGCAGAGAATGACGGCTGACTTACGTCAATTCAACGTTGATTCGCCGAGCCGGGTATTTCCCATCGTCAAACGAGGAGTGATGATAGAGCTTCAGACAGGTCTTCATCCGGTCGTAGTTGTCGAACTCGACGAATCCGAAGCCCCGACTTTTTGTGGGTTTGTCCGGTTGAGTAGCCACTCGCACGGATATCGGTTGTATCTTCTCGAAGTGCGCTGTCAGGGATTCGGTGTTGGCGGAGTAGGGCAGATTTCCTGAATACTGGTTAAACACATGGACAAATCTCGAGTCAGGGCCATCAAGAGACTGACCGACGAAGACGATGAACCTGGCAGCCTTCTGTTTTGGGCCGGGAACTTGCTGAGCTCCTTCCGCCTCCTCCTGGTCTGATTCGGGGTTTGACTGTTCCTTTTCTTTCTGCTTCTTTTCTTTCTTGGCCTTTTTGTCTCCCTTCTTCTTCTTCTCCTTTCCCGACTGTTCTGTCGCCGCTGCGTCGCCGTCAATTTCCATTGCCTCGGGCTCCTGGTTGGCTTCGGGTTCTAGCTCGGCGCCGTTTGTCTCTCTAGTAGGTTCCTCCTCGCTGTCTTCTGTTATACTTTTCGATTTCTTCTCCTTCTTCTCCTTCTTCTCCTTCTTCTCCTTCTTCTCCTTCTTCTCCTTCTTCTCTTTCTTCTCTTTCTT
>JOMC01000050.1:0-132141 GCA_000812125.1 Aspergillus ustus | reverse complement strand
CTCTTTCTTCTCTTTCTTCTCTTCAACCCTCTTTTCAGCACCATTCACAGGCTCAGCAAGGTTCTTCTCCTTGCGCTTTTTCTCCTTATTGCCATCTCGCTTGGCCTTTTTCCCCTCAGGTTCAACGACGGCGACTTCTTCCGGGGAGTTCTGCTCGAGCTTGCGCTTCTTGTCGCCCATTGTTGTGATTGCGATAACCAAGATTTCAGGGTTTCAATTCGATAGTCCAAAACTTGGTAGTATCAGAGTTGTCCCTTAATGAAGACCCCACAGATCTAACCCTAGAAAAAAGACCTCAAATGCGTTGAAGGGATGACAACAAGTTGTGTACTGGTGATAATGTCCAAGCAAAAAAAAATTAAAAAATTGGAAATTTCCGCTTTTTGCCAGGCGGAGCGCGGAACTAATTGGGCGGTGACAGCCAAGGTCTCCACGTGGCTTTATAATTGCCTCAGGCGTCTCCGATTAGGGCTAAATTGCGATTTGAAGAGGAGCAGTCACTGGAACCAAACGACCTATGTACGATTGGTCTATCTATATATATTGTATATAAAGTGTGAAGCTGTTATAACAGTACTGTTGAGAGAACACAAATTATAAAAACTGCACAATGGAAAGACAATGGAAAGACAATCACAGGAGCAAAAAGAGAGATGACATCAAAAGTAAAAGATCAGAACAGATAGAAGAAAAAGCGGCTATGTAAGCACGCAAGAACAATGAGAACGCACATAGAACGTAGATTTGGTTTTTCAAACTTTGAAACAAGGGAACAAATCCTGTCTAAGTAGTGCCAGATGCCCGCTTTCCTTTCGGTACACGGGCGAGCCAGTAGATGAACACTGCTCCTGCAATATTAAAAACGATATACACCCACATCAAGCCAAAGTTCCTCCAGGCTTCAGAGAAATCGCTACCGATTTGCGCGAGATAAGAATCAGTCTTGTCCATGGTGCAAAATGAACATTCGGAAGTGGAGCCGGGATCAAGGACGTAGCCAGCTCCAGCAGAGTCGATAAACGGCTGCATGTAATCCTCGCATGTCTGATTGTCGGGTGGCGTAAATTCCAAATACTCCACCTGCTCACATTCAATATTGGTTCCGGATAGGCCTGTCGAAAGCATCGCTGAGACCAGGTATGTAAAGGGAGAAACCCGATACATGAAGATCCAGAAACGAGGCATAGCAGATGAGGAGGAAAGGACACCGCAGAAGATAAGGCAGAGCGAGAATAACATATTTGCAACATTGCCTCCGGTTTCGGCCAGTTCGATCCCTGCAATAACCATGTGTGCGAATGTCGAGGTGAATAACAGGAAGGTCCAGATTAGGAGGAACATCAGTCCACCGCGCTCAGTTATTGCATCCGTTGGCTTCGCATTATTGTACAAACCAATCGGGTAGTACCAACAGAAGAATATAAGCGCTGCCATTAGTGTATTCCACGGCAATTCAACAATAATATTGGCCGTCATGAAGGCCTTCCAAGAATATGCCTTTGATGGACGCTCCCGTGCTTCGTATAGCGATCTTTGGGTGACAAAGTTAGGCATTATCTGCTGAACCAGGTTTCCAAAGATCGTCATCAGCATAAACACACTAAACATTTGGTTTTGGAGTCCTTGAATGGATGTAGGCGCATTGAAGAATGAGAAACCGATGAATAACGGGGTGATGACGCAAAGGGCAGCTTTGGACCAGATATATGTTGGCGAGCGGTAGTATTGAGCGAATACCCGCACCAGGCATTCCCGAAGTTGGATGTAGAAAGGTGCAGCGAACTCGCTTAGTGCACTTGGGTCAGACTCTTCGACTGGTCTTGCTGACAATGTGGCTTTCAAATCAGCCAGGTGGCCCTTGACCTTCCCATACTCTGGACTCTCTCGCCATGTCTTCACCCAGTCAATGTCAGTGTGGGAACCCGGGGCTGCTCCGATGACTTCCAACATCCACTCAGCCGGATTGTCCCCAGCAGGCAATGCATGAGAGCCGTTGCGCACGAAGTAATCAGAAAGCGTGGATGAGTTTTCTCCAATTTCACCGAAATAAATGGTCTTCCCTCCAGACGCCAAAAGAAGAAGCCGGTCAAATCGTTGGAATAACATAGCTGATGGTTGATGGATGGTGCAAAGAATTGCTTGGCCATGCTGGGTCAAGGTGTCGATTAGGTCCAAAATAGACCACGAGGTCTGGCTGTCAAGCCCACTTGTAGGCTCATCCAGGAACAACAGAAGCGCAGGCTTTGCAGCGAGCTCCACCCCAATCGTTAATCGTTTGCGCTGCTCAACATTCAGGCCCTCTCCAGGGACACCCACAATAGCATCGGCATACGCTTCCATGCCCAGAAGTTTGATCACTTCATCAACATAGTCAAGCTTCTCCTGATGAGTAAGATGGGCAGGCTGACGTAGGATTGCACTGAATTCAAGAGCTTCCCGCACAGTTGATGTAGCCAAATGGAGATCTTGTTGCTGCACGTACCCTGTTTTACGCTGGAAGGACTGATCGCGCTGGTGCCCATCAACAAGCATCGAACCAGCTACCACGCCCATTGTGACTCTAGTAGCCAGAACATCAAGCAGTGTAGTTTTGCCCGCCCCAGATACGCCCATCAGGGCAGTACATGTACCAGGCTTGACCCAACCATCAACCTGGTCAAGAATCCTCCTTGGTTGTCCTTTGATCTTGATATCATAGCAGACATCTTCCCAGTGAAAGATTGCGGTTTGTCTTTGGATGTTCGCCGAACGCTGGGGGGCGGATTCCTCGGTCTTTGGAGCATTGGCGGGTAACTTGGGGTTCTCGGGATCGTGTTGAGCAGTTGAAAGGTTTGGTTGATGACCGCGGCGGAACAGGAGGACCTCACCTTTTGACTTCTGCTCCGATATGTATTCCGTCCCCGCCAGATAAGTAAAGGCGAAGAATATCATGAATCCGATCAGAATCCCCATGTTTCTCCACAGATGGCCCTTTGAGTATTTATAACTCAGCCCAATGAACATTGATCCGTCAACAATGGAGGATCCTGACTCGGCACCAACTGTTCCACAGATTCGGTGCTCCATAGAAATGGCATCATACTCATCACCCGAGGGGATAATACCCCTGCACGGAAATTGCCGACCATCAAACTCATTAACCATGAAGCTTTCGAACGAGTAAGCAATGGGGTTGATGTAGTTGATCCAACGGGACCAACCAAGCATATTTCGAGTAGGGATAGTAAAGCCGGTGTAGATGACCATTGCCAGCATAAGCGTGGCTGCGGGCACAAGGGCTTGGGAAAGCGTACGAGACGCAGATGCAATAGTTCGGAAAATCATTGACATGGTGAAAGTTGTAACCACTGAAAAAATCCAGAAGGTGAAAAAAGCACCAGGTTCACGCCGCAGGTTGGTCATGAAATATAATGGGATGTTGAAAGTTACCGAGTTGATCATCTTGTAGGGCGTATCACATAGCATTGACGCAACTGCCTCTGCAAAAGGGTGGTAAAAAGCATATCTTGCTTGCTTTTCTACTATCGGCCGCTGTGCGTAAAGGGTCAGGATTTCCAATGCACTCGAAAATGCGTTCATGAGCACAGCAAAGAACAGGAGGGCTCCCCGGTGGTAGAAGCTGGTAGTGTCGTCTGGAAGGTCATAAAAAACTGAGCCAATGATCAAAGCCATCACAAAGTTTCCTATAAGACCTGTTGCTGTGAGACTGAAATCCCCTCGAAGGCGTTGGAACCCACGAACAACACAGAGGTTGATCTGCTGCCAAATCGACACTGTGTATGGTGACTTTACGCGTTGGTGCTTCGCTTGCATAGCCTTACGTGCATCAACAAAGGCGTCATACGAGGGTCCTCCAATAGGGTACTGCGATTCAAAACCCTCAATTTCCATCATGAGCTTTGCATAAGCATCACTATTCCTCCATGCAGTAACAAACTCATCAGGCGTGCGAGGAACACGGTTTTCGTACCCGGAACGGACCACGCGCTCTGATGGGCTAGTAAGTGATGTCAAGAAGTCTGCCGTCGTCTGCCGCTCCGGGCACTCAAACCCCATATCAACAAAGAATTGCTTTGCCTCTTTGGTATGTCCAAAGTAGATCTGCCTTCCTTCATAAAGAACAGTGACCTTGTTGAAAACATCGTAAGCGCTTTGGGATGCTTGGTAAATAGCCACACAGGCGGTTGAACCAGTGTACTTGCTCATAAGAGCCAAGTTCTTGCAGAATTCCTACACCTCATTGATTAGCACATGAGGACGCTGCCCCGGGGGGGAAACTCTGGAGGGCATGAACCGTGCCTGGATTTGGAAATCAAACTTACCAGAGCATTGGCGCTATCAAGCCCTCTCGTGCTATTGTCCCAGCACTGAAGCGGCGCCTGGCTCAATGTAGCCTCTGCAATAGTAACACGCTTCCTCTCGCCACCACTGACTCCACGAATAAAGTCATTACCCACGCGAGTGTTTATTGTATGAGGAAGGCCAAGCATTGCCATTACCACATCCCTCATATGCTTAGCATATTTCTCCGTATTCACTCCATCAAGACGGTTGCGTGGTGCCCTTGCAGCAGCAGCAAATGCCAAGGTATCTCCTACCGAAAGTTGGGGGAAATGAACATCGGTCTCTGCTGTGTAGATAGCTTCTCCTCGAAAGGCGTTGTGCATCTGCTTGGCCGAGATACCTGGTGTGAGATCACAATGTGTTAGCAGATTCAGATTTCCATGACTAGTTTTCCATACTAGTAGTTCTCTAAGCAGTCACTTACCCTGATAGTTCATCACTGTATCCTCCGACACCGAGATTCCATTCATCTCACCTGCAATTGTCTTGAGAAAGGTTGAACATCCGCTTCCAGGCCTTCCCAATACCACCAGCATTTCGCCGCTTCTAACCACTCCATCAAAGTTGCGAAGAATTTGAATTTTCGGCATTTTTATGCCAACTAGTCGTCTAGCAATGGTGCTAATTTCAAGGAGCACGTTTAGGACGTCCTTTTGGTAGTCGGTGGGGGACCCGAAGCCATGGACGCTGAGGTTCCGAAATGCGATCCCCGCTGTCCGTTCAGGATATCTCTCTGGGTCGCGAGATTTGATCTCTAGTAGCATCTTCATCCAGTCGCGCACTTGGAAATTGGGGCTGCTGGGGTTGAGAGTCGAGTCGGGGTCTTCGAGGGAGAACGGGTTGTCCATCGTGCTTTTCGACGTCAATCTCGTAGATTGACGCGTCAATTGCCTCACTAGCGAGCCAACACAAACCTCCACGTCATTTCTATCATCATTCAGAGTCTCCCCGTCCTCACTTTTTTCCTTTTCACCGTCTCTTTGAGGGCTCCTGTGACCAGGCTGATCATTGTCGGTAAGGTCTTGAGACTGTCGCGTGTTGTGGCTGACTACCGATTGAGACAGAGGTATATTAGGAGCTATCGTCCCCAGAAGTGACATTATGGTGTGTGTCCGTTAAAGGGGTTATAAAAGAGTGTAGGCCTTGAGTCAGTAGGCCTGCGATGATCTGAAGCGGCGCTGCTGGTCTCGGCGAGGACGCGAGCAAATGAAGATTATAAAAAGGGCAGTCAAATATACCAGAAAGCGACCAGATGGGGTGCTCAGGTTCAGTCCTTATATTATTTCACCCGAGGCCTATGACGAAGATATCTAGGCAGTCAGCAAATATACTATCACATCCCAAAGAGCTCCACCCGGATCGGAAAGGCTATGGACTAGCAGGAGGGATACATTAGAAAATTAGGATCCCGAATCCGATTGGGGAGGCATATATACAGTGCTTGTTGTGAAGGGCTTGTCGGTAGCAGAAGGACCCGGGTAGGGTTAAGGCATAAAGTCCAAAAGTCTTCCGGGCAGCCGGCGGTATTTTGAGCATCTGTCTGGGGTAACATTCTCCTGGAAAGGAACAATGGATATCGTATTTTGGGCCGGGTGCCACGAGACGCAAGGCTGGGGCAATTTCTTTGTTGTCTGATGCAGTTGATTTTCTCCCGGTTCCGAGCGACATCTGGGGATAACAGTGGTGCGGACGCACAGCGGTTTGACATCGCTGGTGCATGTGCAGCAGCCTTTGCCAATCCGGTTATACATAAGACAAGAGCATCCCATTTCCTACTCAGTCTCGTGCATCTTTGGAGATGCATTGTGGATCTCGCCTTCAATGAACCAACACCAGGCTTCTCAGGGCTGTTGTTCACGTTTAGGCTCATCATTATCCTCGCAAGGAATCCAACCTCTGAATCCCAAGAACCATTCTTGGGTGAGGAGTCTGCAATCCATGATCATGAGACGTTGGCGACTCGAAAACTCGACGTGATGATTGGTGTTGCAGTTGGCAATTGAACTGCCCAGTGAACTCCAAGCCCTGGTTGAAGGACGGGGTCCGGTAAGAAATAAAAGCCCGTACGTTCATTGTACACCTTACTTGACCTTGAATCCGGCATCCGGGAAGCTCAGGTTTTATTTTAGGATATGTCATTGGACAGCGCTTGCTTCAAAGCTTCAAGTCGGGTTAGCGCAAGTCAATAAATTACGCCAAGCCTTTATTATGACAGGTTCTTACGACGCCTTTTGGGGCACCCCTGTTCGATTGCTGGCCTTAGCCCTCCAGGCTGGGGTTCCGGATCACGACGACTCCGGACAATCAAGTTTATTATTGATCGAGGGGGCTGGGGATGAATTGCGAGGGTCACTCGCATCAATGAAAATATCTAGTAGTAGCTGGATTCGTTGCGACGGAGCAGCCGAGTCTTGGCCACCGACCCCTTGCCATTGACGTTCCAGAACGGGGCAGTTATACCGTGTGATCTGGGGCCGATGTCCTAGCCCAGCAAACGTTAGATCCCTAGAAAGGAGCTTGGACTTTGCCTCTCGCCGTCTCTCCCACTGTTCATTATAACTCTCTTTTCCTGAGCACATCTAGCTCAGAGGAACAGGCGACGGTTTCCACCAGGTCGCCCAACCTCCGCAATGAGGAACATGTCAAGTGCCAACAGACACGCTAGACCCCGCGTCCACCCATGCGGAGGGGCTAGAGATCTAGGGCATACTAGGAGAAATCGACACAGAAAGCAAGTGGGTATTGCGACCCCAGAGCCAAAGAGTAAGCGCTAATCGTCTACTTCTCAGCCGAATCAGACGCACCAGCTGAAGTCGTCGCAATGCGATGCCAACCAAGACTTGGATCCCCCAAGTCCAAAGAGGCTCAAGACGACCAACGATGCGAATGAGTATAGACGTGAAAGGAATCTTAAAAAGTATCCGAGCACCCCTCCCTCCTCCCTGGCTTCCCCCAGCCCCAACCTCACGGGGCAATGGTACATGGCGACTAATGGATCAAATCTAAATGTAGCCTCATGATGATCAATCGCTTAGAGTCAAACATAGGGCGGATGGAGGCTCATTTGCAAGAGCTAGGATTTGATCTGAACAACGCGGAGGTGACACAAACATTGTCGGGGCTTATGGAATCCGACAAGGCACAATCGCCCCCATCACCACCGCTCTCTGAACCTGAAAATATCTCAAACCATGGGAGTTCGGGACAGAATATCTCAAATGGCATCTACACCGACTCAAGGAGTACTGACAGCCCCTTCCTTGCACATAACCATCCTGAACGAGTTGCGTCGAATTTTCATGACGAAGGAGAAGGCTCTCTTTGGGGTGACTTTGCTGGACTTCTGCTCCCAAGATGCCTTATAGACACTCCAACAGCACGTGGTGAGTTGACTGACATCTAGATCAGTTGCTTTGAAGATTGACTTTCCGACTTAGGTCTGCAAGCATTATCGCCCGAAGGTCTGAATTGGATGGGTCAAAAGACTGGTGTGACTCCCAGTCTTTCATCCGGAGACCATTCGAGCCCAACCTATTGCAGTTTGTTGAGTGGTGATTTTCCAAGAAAGGTGTTCTGTCCACTACCCTCGAAAGAAGAAGCCTCCACCCTTCTTTACGAGTACTTGCGGAACTTCAACTGTTTGTGTCCCCTATTCGAACAAGCTAAGCTTGTATCTCTCCTCAATCAAGAAAATCTTGAACTCGTTCTCCAAGCTCCCGCGCTATGGGCCAGCGTCAATGTTGTCTTCGCTCTAGGCATCGCCTTTCGCCTCAAGGACAGAACGAGTGCCCAGGCAGAACACCAAAGAAGTTGGCTTTTCATAAAGAACGCATTCAGCGTTTACCATGATCTCTGTTTGGGCCAACCTGACTTGTGGTCTATCCAGGCTTTATTAGGAATGGTATGGTTAACCTCGGTGTTGCCAGCCACATACATAAGCCGTACGTAAGCTGATATGATCCAGTCAATTTTCTTTCTAGGAACCATGTCCGCTGAACCCTGCACTTTTCTCGCTGCCGCAGCGATACGCATGTGTCAACAGCTGGGGTCAGGAGCTACGGAGGAAGGGGCGTCGCTTTCCTCTCAAGATTTGGAACAGCGACGTTATACCTTCTGGATCGCATATTGCCTTGATAGAGAGTATGAGGATTCAGGTCTGTCTATACAAACTACGTTCTAACTGAACCCCAGGACATCTTTACGCTTCGGCAAGCCACCAGCACAAAGTGACGACGATATGAGCATTGGCTTGCCTACAGAACCACCGGCGGATAATGCTCGAATAACGCCGACAACCAATCGACACACGAACTTCAATGTCTTTAAGGCACAGTGTCAGCTCGCGACCATTAAAGGCCATCTATATAAGGACTTGTATTCAACTGCAGCAAAGGATAGGCCGTTTGGGGAAATAATGGCTTCTGTCGGCACGCTAGACGAGAAGCTTCAGGACTGGATGGAGAGGCTGCCGTCAGATTGCCAACCAGATGTTCTAGGCTTGCCTAATTTTTCCCAGCCATCAATATCTGTGATGATGCTCTACCTTCATTACTCCTACTTTCACTGCATCATTGCAATTCACCGGCTGATCTGCAGTCGGAGAATCATGATCGCGACAGATCTGCTTCAAAAACGAGGCATCGACCTTTCTGCTCCTCCTCCCCACACCACTAAAGTGTTCAAGTCTTCGTCTTTGTGTGCCCACGCTGCAAGGGCTTCTATCAGATTGATGAGATATATGCCAGAGGGCCATTTGTCTCTTATCGGGTGGGTTTATACCCCGTCCTCATGCCCCTTGCGCTTCTAATTGATCTACCAGAATACTCATATATTATCCCATCCTTGCTTTGTCAACACTTTCATCGACCATAATCCAGAATCCTCGAGATGCCTCCAGGTTATCCGATATGAAGCTTATAGACCAGGTCGAGAAGTTCATGTCTTCCCAAATTGTAAGCATACCGAGCGAGGGTCTCGCACGACTCAAAGCGTATTGCGCGAACTACCGCAATGCTGCCCAAACCGCAGTTCAAAAAACGATGCATTTCTGCGGAAGCTGAATTCCCTGTATCTCCGCTAGTAGGCAATGACAGACCCGTCCCATAGACTGGTCGGTGAAGGGGCCTTGTCGCGGAAGACCGATGTCCGAGCTCTGGTTCTACCAAGCATTCCCAATCAGAAAAATCTTGATTAGCGCGCAAGATTCTCGGGCTGTGTCCGAAGGTCGACTGAAAACCTGACAGTGGGAAAACACTGAGGATGGGCCCCAAGAAGGGCCAGGTGCATACCGTCGCGTTAATGGCCATGAACCTACTACTTGTGGATGAAGAACTTTTTGTAGATTCTATATACATGCTTAAATCAGATAAGCCCACATTAAGGAGAAATAGCCCTTCAGGCCCTTGTCAATGAACGCCAAAACCATCATTATGTTCATATCCTAAAAGACCAGAATCTCAATCTTCTTGTCCTTCGCGCCATATCGGTCTCGGAACTCGGACCGCGTGAGTAGCTGCAAGAGCGGCAGATGAGTCTCCTTCATGTCGAAGATCCCCCTTTGTTTCTGGTCAACGTAGGAGCCATCGATGACAATTCTCTTCAGCTCGTCGAGTTTCAGGGAACCTGCAAGAGTCAGTGATGTAGTCAAGTATCGCGCATGATGCAAACATACCTGAATCAATCAGGTCAGAGATACGAGAGGGTGTTCCAGCTCCAATACCCACCCTAAACCAATGATTAGCATGCACAGACTATGTGTAATGAGTCGACAGAAGAGCGCTTACCGAGCACGTTCAAGGAATTGCTTAGCTTCTTCGAGCTTGATGTGTTTCGCAAAGAGCTTGCCAATGGGGGATTCTTTTGTTGAGAATGTCCGAAGGGCCCTGCTAGTTGTCAATGATGCCGCCTCGTCGTCCATCGTGACTTGAGAAAGGTATTTCTTACCTGACGACATCTGCGGCACGGAGACCAGCAGGAGAGACTACGAGGGTATGCGGCGTTCCCTTCTTCTCAGAAGAGTCCGAAAGGTTGGCACCCTTTGGACTAAACGCTTTCAAGAAATCTGGTAGCTTTTCCAAAACTCGTGGCGAGTCGAATGATGATGTGTCGAGGAAGGCAGAGTCTATGTCCTATCAGTAAATGCGAAAAGGCTAACTGGGGCCAGCTTGGGTTCCGGTCACCTGGAACACTGAGATCACTCAGCTCAACCGCAGTGAGCTCCTTATTATGTCGCTTAGCTTTCTGAACAAAGTGGTCTGCGAGCAATCGGCCATCCATCTTTCCGATGGCCTCGTCCATACCGCCCTTGCGCTCTTTCGCTAGAGGCTCTCCCCTTACAGCCCTTGGCTTGTCCTCCTCGTCCTTTTTGTCGTTCTTGTTCTTACCATGTTTCCGCTTCTTCTCCTTGGGGCCTTCGGTAGCATTTCCTGTAGACTTCCGCGCAGCGGTTTTGTTCTGCTTGGGAGCCTCTTCAGCTTGCCTCTTGCGCTTCTTGTCCACTTTGGCAGCGAAGCTAGATGGAGCAGGTGCTTCACTAGACATCTTTGATTTATTTTTTAGTTTCGCGCCACCAGAATCAGGTCCCTCTTCCTTTGTCTGAAATAGCCCAATTGAGTATCGGTTCTTTTCGTCGCATTTTCTGGGGAACTTTTTTCTAGGCTGAGTCATCGACTTTTTATCGATAAGCATTGCGCCGCCCGCCAATCGAATCTCGGCTGGAGGTGTTGTTCCTGACGCGCCTTCGTCACGCTCTCGGCTCAACCATCTTTGTTGTATGACCCGTTCAATGCGGGAGTGGTATCTACTCTGTATATCATAGTACTCGGGCTATACTAGTACTTTGTTGGCCGTGATGTCGGGTACTCCAAATCCGCGGGCCCGCCGCTCCGCACGAGATTCTGAGGTCTCGGAAGCATCTACTCCAGCTGGGGATACTACGCTCACAAAGGTAGGTGATAAAACCTTGTCCTCATTTATTTCCCACTAATTCAACATCTATAGCTTCATCGCCTTCCTATACATACGCGTTACCCGTCCACCCCAAGCCGGCTTCCAGCGTCGGCAACTCCCCGCTCGACTTTGCGATATACGCCAGGAAACAGAGGGGCCGCTCTGTCAACACCTTATGGGCTCCGCGCGATGCAACGGCGGGCAGCCAACACGCCCGGTCGAGATCGCCGAAAGAGCGGACGAGGTCAACGTGAAACCGTCTTCGATGTTCTCCGAAATCTTAGTAAAGGTAGGGCTCGCAATTTTGAGGTTTCTGAGACTGGCCGCTCACTCTAGATGAAAAAAAAAAGCCCTTGCTCCGAATTCCCAACCAATACGCTCATCGCCTCAGCCGCCGCCTAAACCGGAGCCAGAAAGCGAGATCGACGAGATTGACGAGCTTGATAATGAGCCGGCTCCCGAGAGGCCTCGACTCTCTCTGCCATTGGACGATGTTGAAGAAGACGATAACGAGGGGAGCCCCGAGATACGCCCGCCGCGGATGTCGCTAGCACTCGAGGATGATGATGACCTAACGCACACTTCGGTTGAATATCCTCGGAGAGCGACCTTCGATCGAGATAGGGGCCGACTGTCCACGATGAGCTACGGTGCCCGCCTGAGTGAGAACTTTGGAGATGCTACGGGGATCGAAAGCGTCTCAGAAGACGGTGACGCTACAGGCATGATTCTCGACGAAGATGGTGGACAGGATGAAACTCTCATCAGCCAGGGAGCGTTTGACAGAGGGTAAGCTAAACCATGCACGCCCATCTTTAATAAGATCCACCCAGTAACATCACATTCAGCGGAGACACTGAAGATCTCGGGCGGTTCAATTTCGATTTCAACTTCCCGTCTCCCAACGCACCGGCTGATGATCTAGATCAGGATGGATCGTTGAACGATGATGAAGGATTCGAGTTGCCGCCGGTTGATTCAGGGCTGGGGCCTGGTCCTGAGTCCGACTATAGTGAGGATGGGGACGCTACTGGCGGTTTCGGTCTAGAGTTGAACCTTCCAGACAGAGTTTCCATGAGCGAGAGTCCTGGACTCGTCGGTGGGGGTCTGCGTGATGAAGATACAGCCATTCAGGGTTCGAAAGAAAAGAAAATCTCACGACACGGTATCCCCGTTCCGAATATGCCTGCTAGCGTTGTTCGAAAGTTAGCCACGCGATTTGCACGCGCTCGATCCGGCCCAAAAGCGAAGATCAGCAAGACCACTCTAGCCGCGATAGAGCAGGCCTCTTCGTGGTATTTCGAACAAGTGGGCGAGGATTTAGCAGCATATTCGAAACACGCTGGGCGCAAGACAATTGATGAGGCCGATATCACGGCTTTGATGAGGAGGTGAGTTTTCTAGACTCTCGCCCTATCTTCGTTGAAGACGCTAACTTGACAGGCAACGCCATCTCAACAATACAACAACTGCGTTTTCCCTTGCGCAAAAGCATCTACCCAGGGAGCTCTTACAGGACATGAGGCACGCGATGCCTCCAAGATGAATACTATAATAATACAGTGGAGTATGATACCGCAAAACAAGCCGAACGCCAGCCTCAGTTTCCCGTTGACTACCAGTTCTTATTCTGACGAACACGGCGCGTGACCTCGTTAGGTCGCTTTCGGACTATCATCCACAGCATAATCGACGTCGCAAGGGACAGTCCGTACCTGTATCGATTAGCAACAAGTCAAATGGTCCAAATGGGGCCGGGTAGGGCAGGCGACTTGGATGGGATATACCATGTAAAGATGTACTGGCTGTGGTTATTCTTTAGGTTCACTTCCGCTGCTCGGCCAATCGGAATACCTTTGTCTTCCCGCGTCATTGACTCGAGAAAATCAGGGACTGATACAAGACGGGTCAGCCACGTAAAGTCAAGGGACACACTTCCTTGATCATGGTAGCTTACCCATTGTTTGCTCAATCCATACTGGCTGGCTCCCTGTTAGTTCAGCCATCTGTTCAACATCCGGAAAGTAGAACTTTCCCTCCTCCGGCTTGTTCTCTGGGGTAAACATGTTCTTCTTCCACGGTTCCCGGATCAGACCCTCGACGGTCACTTCCGTTTGCGGTAGTCCTTCAGGTCTATCCTTTTGGTTCATCATCTTCTTAGAAATCCACCCCCTATTCACCAGTATTGTACTTTGCCCTTCTCCTCTTTCCAGCGGCGTAACAACTATGAACCCATCATGACCTTCACGCATGCGCGGCCCGATCAGCATCTCCTGGTCATGTCGGAACCTACCCGTAGCGTAGACACGCCGATAATCGAATTCCGAGACGACACTTGGATCGACTCGCGGAGGCAGCGGGAGAGGATCTTTAACAAGCCGGTCTTCATATTTCGTGATCATATTCGTTTTCCAGTCAAGACGCTGGATCTGCCACGTTCCGAGGGCGAATGATATGATAGGAATCAATGCTGCGCCAGACCTTATTAGTAGCAGACAACACATGGAGATTGGAATTTATGCGCACCCAGAATAATCAAACCCGGCCCGTGTTTGCGCCCTGTTCGGACGATCTGGGCGGGGTGGTCGACGACAGATAGCCAGCGGGGATCATCGCCCATTTGCTGACCATTGAAGAAGCGGACTTGCATTTGCTGGCGACGGCATCTGGCGCAGATGGAGTCGAGTTTGAATGGTGTGCGCGGACTCCGCGCGGCAGAAATGGTATGTTGCCATGCTCGAGGAGCTGCGGTCCTCTGTAGCATGGAGAAGATGGGTCGCATTGTGCAATTGAACGCAGGGACCGTCCTTGTTAAGCAGCCCCTACGCCGTCGATTGATGAGAATTAGGTAATAGGTTTCCTGGGTTCGGGAGTGGGCAGTCAACTTTGATGTTGGAGGAGGGACAGAGAGGGAGATTACCTAGGTAGTTGACGCCGAGATGTGGAACCGCGTGATCGGCACTTTGGGGGTTCGATTGACAATCCAGGCCGGTTCATGAATGACATATTTCTTGATGGTAACTCACCCACAGCGCGCCAAGTCAAGATGTTCTTCTCAGGCTCTCTTCAGGAAGGCATTGATCTTGCTGTGCAAGAGTCTAAGGCCGTCATCTGCTTTGTGCAAGGTGCGTCATTGAAATGCGAAACTCTCCTCCAGCGGGGGGATCATATTGTCCAATACTAACCATTCTTCCTGAACGACAGATGACTGTGAAACAAGCACGACATGGCAGAATGAATACTTCGCCGGCAATGAGGTACTGCTCCCTTGAATATTATATGCATTGTTTCCTCTTACTAATCTGGTCCTCTGGTTAGGAATTCACTCGCCTTCTCGAAACGCGATCTGTCCTACTCCGCATTACCCAAGAGAGCCCAGAAGCTGGATTTTTGGCCTCTGTTTGCCCCGTTTCGCAATATCCTACAGTAGTTGCTATAAAGTACGAAACCAGTTCCAGATATCTGACACCATTTGCATGCCAATCACATAGCTAACAATCTACAGGAATGGGATGCTGCGAGAATATATCGTGCCCAGTATTACAAAAGACGAGTTTCGCAGCCGGCTGACTGGGGTTATGGACGACAGTGATTCTCAAGCTCCAGTAGCTGCTTCGTCGACAGTACATCCGCCATTTTCGCAGAGCCAGGAAACGGGCGCATCCCCCGCGCAGCCTCTAGACCCTGTTGCCACGCCGCCCGCGGCAACCGGTGCTCGAGTTCAGACATCATCGAGTCAGGAACAGTCTAATCAAAATACGAATATTCACGGCGGTCATGAGAAGGGGAAGGCCGCGGATAAGGACCCATCAGAAGCTTCCCAGACTACCACAGCACAACCACCTCGGAAACCACAAATGGAGCATAAGCCTATCCAGTCATCCAGCAAGCCGAGAGGGGCTGAGAAAATTGATGTGAAACAACAACAAACATCAGCCTCGCGGGCTTACAGCGTTGAGAAATCTCCACAAAGCTCACCGGCCAGCCGACCAACTCCCGCGACAGGACCACCGATGCAGTACCGCCTTCAGATTCGACTCTTCGACGGCCGGTCCGTCCGCTCAACATTTTCACCGTCACATACTATCCGGAAGGATGTTCGGCCCTGGCTTGACAGTCAGATGGAGGAGAGGAGACCCTATAACTTGAAGCACATTCTCACCCCACTACCAAACCAAACACTCACCATTGCGGAAGAAGACCAAACTCTGCGCGAGATCATCACAGGCTCCACGGCAACATTTGTCATGGTCCCCATCAAATCCTATATAGAGGCATACTCTGATTCAGGATCCTTGCCTGTCCGCGCGGTGTCCTCCGTCTACGGGGTTGTCTCCTCCGTTGTTGGCGCTGCGACAGGCTATGTTGGTTCTTGGCTTGGATACGGCCAGACCCAGGCTGCGCAACCGCGGTCTGAACCTACCCAGCTCCCGGAATCACCATCGGTACCGAATGAGAATCCACGGCGGCGACCATTTGGGCCAAACATTCGGACCTTAAGAGACCAGGTGGATGGGCAGGATAGAAGTGAGTTTTACAATGGGAATCAGGTATGTCTCTGCTGTCGCATGGAAATTAGCCGGTCTCAGTCGTCATGTTTATGCTAACCTCGTTCACCCAATATAGCTGAATTTTGAACCAAGACGTGATGAGCGATGAAATGTTGTACCTAATTATCTTTGCAAGAAGCAGTATTATACCCTTATTACTATTCGTATTGCTTTCATTCCATCCTTGTAAGTACCAAAAATGCATAATAAGTGCTAGGCCAACTTAGATATATACATTACGAAATTTTTTTGAATCGATAAATCCGGATCGAAATCCAAGAGAGCCAGCGTTGCGGAAATAGATGAAGAGGGGATTATTATTATTATCATTATTTTGTCGGGTTATCTGGGATTTTCTCCAGGTGAGAAACAGACTACAAGGGACTTGCTAATAGCCATCCCATAGCCCAGATCAGCCATTCCTTGACGGAAACAATATACAATTGGGTGGGAAACACTCAGTCGCTATGCAAACATTTTGTTCATATCTTGGCCTAAGCAGGTTATCTTGAACTTCTCATTGCACCACGCTAGATTTCCAGAAGCAGAATACATTATACAGAGACGTGCGTCTAGTAGGGTTTAGCAGCGGCCTGGCAAGCTTTCTATATCATGGCAAAAGTGCATTAGTACCAAGTCTCACAGGCAGACATTATTGCAAAGGGTACGTACCAGTTGATCCAGGTACCAGCCGCAGATGGACATATTGCCCTGGTTGTCATCCATGCACTTGCGGAAGTTGCGGATGTCGGTCTCGCAGGCCGGGTTCTCCCAGGAGCTGTTGGTAGCACTGCTCTGCCACAGACCGTTGTCCATTGGCTGAGCCTGGGCCGGGGGAGCCTGCTGCTGGGACTCGGCAGGGGCGCTGGAACCACCACCAGAGAAGAAACCACCGATAGCGTGGCCAATGGATGAGCCAACAGCTACGCCGCTATGGGGAGGTTAGCCAACGATTGTGTTCCGAAAAAAGAAAGCTCGATTTGCCACTGGACAATAGCGGGAAACGGAAAAGCAGAAGGCATGCCAGAAGGTGACTTACGCAGCGGTGGAAGCCATCTGGCCGAAAAGGCCAGGGCCAGAGCTCTGCTGAACTGGAGCAGGGGCTGCAGGAGCCTGGACGGCAGTAGGGGGGTGAGCAGCTGTCGAATGAGGCTGCTGTTGCTGCTGGCTGTATGGCGCGCGGGCAGGCTGAGCAGGAGCAGTAGGGCGGGTGGGAGCGCTGCGCGCAGGAGTAGCGGCAGGAGCGGCACCACGGCGTTGACGAGGCATATTGACTATGTCTGTGGATTTAGGTGGGAAGAGACGATTGTAAAGCGGGGGTAAGTAAGAAGGGACCCGAGAAATTATATACGTTGTAGTAGTGAGGAAGAAGGAAGGCGGCCGAATCACGGGCGGAGAACACCTCGAAAACTCCGGAACAATTTCGAGAGCCGGTGATTGGTTGTGAGAGATGCTTATGTCATCAACCTTACCATGTGACCAATTTTTTCCAGGCCCTGTATCTTGAAACGGTACTAGCTGGAATCAACGAAGATGCGCGAGAAAGTTGGTTCTTGTACGGTATCACGACCTGGCGAACTCTGACTCGGAGGTATTATTTATACAAGATACTACTATCGACGACACTGATAATAAAATGATACGTAAATCTACCATCTTTTTGTAGTCTAAAGTCGGAGTAATATGACACTAGTACGTGTAGTAGCTTCCATGGAAAATGCATCGCCCTTCCGCTAGCGGTTTGCCATGTACTCTGACTGTGTCCGAGTGTCGTGAGTCACTCGTGCGTGTGATCAGGAGCGCTTCTCGAAAGGTCAACACGTCGCCTCAACATCGATAGACCCCCTGTATACAGTAGAGCCTCCCAATGGGTACTAACTGCACACCGGATTTCGCCGAAAATTTTTAGCCACATGCGGAGTTATCGTGGGATAAAAGCCGAAATAAGAGTCGATCGTATGAAGAAAGAATGCTTCACAGATGTATGTCAGACTAAGTGGAAGAAGCCTAAGGATATCGTGAAATGGTTGGGCGCGAACTGATGGGCTGTTTGCGGCGCCGGCGGAAGGGATATACGATATAAAAGTGTGGTAAAACCAGACCGACGAATGTTTCATGTTCTCGCCTTCCGGGATTCTTCTTTCTTCTTTCTCCTCTCTTTGTGCCTTTCTCTGCGATCTTCTTTGCTGCGGCGCTGTTTATGTTTCCCTTCTTTAGCATCAGATTTCGTTTTGTTCTTTTTTGATTTCTTTTTGCTTTCAGATAACTTTGCTTCTTGAGGCATTGCTGCTTCCTCGACCTCACTGTCACTGTCCGCCTTGGGATTAACATTGGAATTGGAACCGCTTGGAGTGTTCTTGGTCGAGATTTCAGGCATGGCGCTCACTTTCTTAACTAGCAGAGATGCCTTTAGTTGCGCACGCGCTTTCTCTTTCGCAAGCTGTTCTTCTCGTTGTAAATCAATTTTGTCATTTCCAGCCTACATATGTAAGTGTTGACTCAGAGAGGATGAACCAGGGTAAGCATACGAGACCGTGCTTTATGAAACGGCCAGCAGCCTGTTTATCCAGTATCATCGTCCTTTGCTCGGGTGGAGTTTCCAGTGTCTTTATCTTCTCGAAATATTGCTTCACTCTTGTCAACTCTCTGAAAACGGGATGTTCTTTGGCATCAACACCGTGTAGCCGGAGATACGCTGTGTAGATGACAGCCGACAGTCAGTAGTCAGTACCAGTCAGTTCAATGAAATTAGGTACGTACAGAACATCAGCGATTCCAGAGCATAGGTGATCATCACATGGAACTTGGCTTTGTCCAAGACGGGTAATTTCTTCGAGGTTTCAACGAGGGTGCTTTCTAGAATTGGTGCAAGGACCTCTTCGAGTTCGTCGACATTATCGTCCAGCTGCTCCAGCAGCGGTATTAAATTCGCAGACTCCATGATGATTGAAGAATTCTATTTGGCGGGAGGAGGAGCAGAAGAATCGAGAAGAGCGATATTGCCATATATATTAGGCGGTGAATGTAAGGCGGTGGAGTATCCTCCTGTGCAGCTTCAAGTTAGGATTGCAATCTGTAAAGTCATAAGCGAAAACACCAGGTCCCTCCGCTTCGCTTCGTGCGAAATGATCTCGATATAGGTTAATGGCCCTACCTTAACATTCAATCGAAACAGAGTTTCAACCACCTCTCTACAAAGTGGCATCGCATCTGTTCGGAGTTCGTCCGCTCTTGCGGACGGCGACTCCCCAGTTATTTGGTGCCAAATGGTATGACTTGCAGAGACTTTTATTGTGTCGACCGGCATCAACTTCGGCGCAAGGTACCGAGGAACTGTCTGGGAATGGCAACCGTCGACTGTCCGGGCGCATTCACGTCCTTGGTGTTGGAAATGTCGGCACCTTTGTCGCTCACTCCTTGAAAAGCCGGCCATCTCCACCACCTATCACTCTTATGCTGCACAACTCTTTAATGTTCTCGAATTGGCTCTCAAGGAAGAAGTGCCTAGCTATCAACATGAATGGACTAGATGATATCAAGACCGATTTTGACGTTAATGTCTTTCATAACGCAAAGTGGCGCTCAGTCGATGGTTCGTCTGAGGTGGACAAGCTGATGGAAGATAACGAGGAAATCGAATGCCTCATAGTTACGGTCAAGGCACCTATGACGCCAATGGCTCTAGAGGGCATTCGTCACCGCCTGACCCCCGACTCGACCGTGTTATTCCTACAAAACGGCATGGGTGTCATTGACGAGGTAAACGAGACTGTCTTTCCGGATCCTAGTCAACGTCCACACTACATGGTTGGCATCACGAGCCATGGTCTGGCACAGAGGGAGGACACATTCCACGTCTCTCATAACGGGGTCGGCACAACGATCATAGGCCCTGTCATGTCGCAACACCACGGATCGAAAAACACAGAACAACTGGATTGGGCGCCAAGTACCAAATACCTCGTACGCACATTGACACTCACACCACCATTAGTTGCTGTCGCTGAGCCCCCTACCTCTCTTCTGATGCATCAACTGGAGAAATTGGCAATGAATTCTATCATAAATCCATTAACCGTGCTGATGGACTGCCATAACGGTGAGCTCCTCTATAATTTCAGTGTCACGCGTTTGATGCGGTTACTTCTTTATGAGATTTCCGAGGTAATTTGCAGTCTACCTGAGCTGCAGGGGATACCTGGGATTGAGAGTCGCTTCTCTCCAGAGCGTTTGCGGGGGATGGCAACGCAACTCATGCACAAAACAGCGAAAAATACCAGCTCCATGTTGCAGGACGTACGAGGCCGCAAACCAACCGAGATTGAGTACTTGAATGGTTATATTGTGCGAAGAGGAGAAGAGCTCGGCATCAAGTGTGTGGTGAATTACACGATCAAGCATCTGGTGCTTGCAAAGCAAATAGAATCCAGGCAAAGGGAGTGGGGCGCCATCCCAGTTGACGTTAGGAGCGATCTCGAACGCGGCGAGCCTTGAACCGGCCACACTCATATTACTTCCTCCAAGGCCTTCAAACTGATATCTTTGACCTGGACCCACCTCTTGAGCAACATTCGCGACCTTTCTTCGTGTTTCTGGTCTGTTTCGGAGGGCTTCTCGAGTTGGTCAATATTCGCGCTCGCCTCTTCTATATACGTATCGATCCATTCGCGGATAACCTTTGCCGATTTTTCTGCATCTACTCCCCGAGTAGAGTAGCCGAGCGCGTAGTTTTGCCAGTCCTCGAGGGACATGTATTTTATACAAGCGGCTATCTCGGTCCGATAGCACACTCCTGTGGCCGTGAGTTGATAGTTGCTGGAGGCGTGTAAGTTGCTGGTGGCTTCCAACGTGACGGCTGACTTACCCATAATACTGCTGGAGATCTAGTTCCTCCTGTAAACATGGGCTGATGTCTTGGAATATAATATCATCGAGGTACAGTGCTTCGGACTGGTTCGCATCTAGGTAGAAACCGTCTACCGAGATTAGCAGGGGAAGAGATCTTCAAGAGTGACGGGCCTCACATTCGGTGAATAGGAAATCATTGGTATGAGGTCCGTAACTGATGAAGATCTCTTCCCCTGCGTCTGCAAGGAATTCGCTGTTAGTCCTTCTAATAATGTTTATTATCTTATACAAATGTTGACTTGGATAGGCACTCACTGTACGCTTTCGCGGCCCTGAACACGTACTCGTTCCCATCGAATTTCACGTTACACTGAGATATTTAGCAAGTTGCAATACCAGAAGAAGAGGTAGTCCTGAAATGCTGGGCGATACTACACTTGCAGACACACTTACTGCCATATCGGAGTGATTGAAGTAATCAGCTAACGGCAGCAAAGCCATCGCATCATTTCGATCTTCTGGTGGCTCCTGACCAGGCATCAGGTAGAAAAAACTCCGCGTATTTACGATAAGCCAGTAGTAGGAAAAGCGTTCCCGATCGGTCTCCGGAAATACAGCTAGGACGCTGTTCCATGCATTGCGCAATCTGGTCTGTTGTTGGGCTAGGATGTTCTGGTGTAGGGAGTCGTACTCGAACTCCAGTGTCCGCTTCTGAACTTTCTTCCAATGGCCCGAGATGGACGGTGGTAGCGGCAGATAAGAGTTCTCTGGCCACAGAATCGGCATGCAGTCTTCAAAGTCCTGCGGACTAGGCCAGGTTTTTCTCCAGAGCTGATACGGCTCAAGATCCTCCGGTTCTCCATTACACAAGAATGCAGCCAAAAGCGCATGAACTGCTGTCTTGTCGGGAAATTTGCTAGAGAAAGAAGACGGAACCACCTCTACTGTTAACATTACTCGTTGTGGCACTCTCACAATAACCTCATTTTCCTGTGCGTGGTATTATTTATTAGAAGCAGAATTTGCTCGGCGCCGAGTGGCAGGCAGTCACATACTTGTATATCTCTCATAGCTCTCATTCCTAGACCGCGCCCCTGAAATCGTGCCGGGCCAACTCCGTCCACAACCACGCCTTGGGATATTGCCCACTGCACGAACACTTCATGTTCCTCTCCAGGCCACCATTCCGACTTCATTTCGGTAGTCTACCAGAAGTAGAGGTAGTCCTGAAATTGCTTTCTTCGCTATCGCTCAGCTACGCATTAGCTGTCCAAATACGACATGGCTGGGTCGTGATTTCTCCAGATACACGGCATTGATCTTATCTTCATTGATTATCTTCATTTTTTTTTTATCAATCTTCTATCAATACGGCAAGTCATTTCGACCATTTGCGCCAAAAGTCATGTGAGGTCATGTGATGGTACTTTTTAACCAATGATATTGTTCGAAGATCATGTGACAAAAAAGGTGCCTCCCTACAGTAACACGTGATATCCCTCTATTGCTTACTCCGCTTCGCTCCGTCGATAAGCCCTCCGAATCAGACCACTTCCTGCCCTTACCGGTTCTTCTAAGAACGTCGAACAAACGATGCTGTCTGAAGGTCCAGCGGCATAATGTCATTTTTCAGGAGTAGTAGGGCTGCAACTCTTGGTGCAGGGGAAATCGTGCCCTTATGCCCTCTTATACGGCAACCTCACTGGCGGCGATTTTCCGGCTTCAATCGTCCACCACCGAAATACCCGCATCATGTTCCACTCGGCATCTTCGAGAAGGGGTTCCTTACTGTTGGCTCTGCAGTCGGAGCACTTTTGAACCCTCGGCGTGCTGGCAGGTTGTTCCTGTGTTATTGTAAAGTTGGGACTGACAAACTGATTTCGGCAGATTTGATTGCGACACTCGGTGAAGTGACAGCAACCCCGTTCTTCATATACCGACTCCGGGATGCGATGCTCCAAGATCCTACGGGCCGCCAAATCCTCCGCGATCGCCCACGGATAACTTCCGAAACGCTCAAGCTACCCTATCTCCGCTCTTTGCCGGAGAACTCTGTCGGGCGAACCTACGCTATGTGGTTAGATAAGGAAGGCGTATCCCCGGATACACGAGATAATGTACAGTACATCGATGACCCCGAATGTGCATATGTCATGCAGCGATACCGGGAATGCCATGACTTTTACCACGCTGTGACTGGATTGCCAACTTTCGTGGAGGGTGAGCTTGCGCTCAAGGCATTCGAGTTTCTAAACACCTTGATACCAATGACTGGCCTGAGCATGTTTGCTTCTGTGAGATTGAAGCCTGCGGAGCGGGAGAGGCTGTTCACCCTGTATCTACCTTGGGCCGTGCGGAGCGGTCTCTCGAGCAAAGAGCTTATCAACGTCTATTGGGAGAAGATTCTAGAGAAGGATATTGATGAGTTGCGTGCGGAGCTGGGGATTGAGAAGCCTCCGGATATGAGGGAGATCCGGCTGATGATTAGAATGCAGAGAAAGAGGGAGAACCGGCTGATGTAGAGAAAGAGGGAGATCCGGAAGCAGAGAAAGAGGGGAATCGTACTTTTAGCGACATGTATAGACTTTTAGCGACACCCGAGAGTAACAATGCCTTGCCACTGTATTCTTTGAAATTTTTACCCCTCACGTACATGTTACATTCTTTGAAATAGATAGATCGGATGCATCGTAATTCATAACGCCTCATGTGTTCGAAACCACGACTTGGTAACCCATCTTTCACAGATCCAGGAGATCATCGTCATCGTCCCATCCTCCTTTCCGCCTCGAGATGACAATCTTCTGTTCCTCCTCGTCCTTGCGCTGGTTCTCTGCGACAGCATTCAGAAGCTGCTTGAGTTGTTCTTCCGTGACTTTCTGCCGCAGCTGGCCCGTTTGGGCGAGCATGATAAGTCTGTTCTCGATGTCTGTGGCGCGCGACTCTTTGACAAGGCGGATTCGGCCTAGGCGATCGGCGGCTTCGGGCTCAAGAATCTGGCTTAGGATCGTGCTTCGTCGCTCGGCTGGCCATGGACAGATGTCTTAGCGGGTGGGCTAGTGGGCTGTAGTTTGTTCAAACATACCTTCAGCTTGCCTGGGGATCAGGAGCGCGGGGTGAGTAAGCTGGAGAAAGTATCAATGGGCGCATACGTACTGTCTTTGATCATCCTGGTTGCCTTCTGATGGGGATCCTCGTGAGCTGCCCTGTTGCTGGAGTTGCGCGAGGCGGGCTCGTCTGATCTAACAGCGGCCGGGGAAATCAGTGCGACTGTGGGAGCAAACAGACAGTGTCATAGTCATATACCTCTTCCAACTCTGCATCGGCCATTATTCGTTCAGCTGGAGGATAAAAAAGGGTATAGAAAGCTAGACAAAATTCTGCAACTGGAGTATAAAGAGAGGTATAGTTCCGGTCACTGATTAAGAACGTGAGGCGTAATATCTCCTGAAGCGCAGAAGCAAACCCCGCCTAAATATTGCAGCCTAAGGCCACAAGGCTACAAATTAGTGGGGCATTCAGAACAACCACCGTGGACTCGGAAGCGCCCTTTAGTATGGAGTACTCCGTACTCTGCACGTCTCCCTTATATAGAGTTCGACTTCAGATTACGTGCAGAATCAGTGACATCCGTTTCTGGCCAACTTATCGAGAAGCTCCGAATCCAGTTCTAAATAATCCGAGATGAGGATTGGTCGGTGCCTGAGGTCAAACTTCGAGAAGCTCTGGAACCTCATTGTTTGGTATTGCTCCAGTAATGAATGAGATTGGGAGCAAGATCTTGGAGCGGACACACGGAGGTCACCATAAAAGCCACCTTGTCCCACACGCCCAACCTCCTTGGTCAGTATCACAGGCTCGTCCTGGCAGCATGGCATGAGACATTGTTATTCACTTGCCTCGGACGAAGCGCCATGAAGTTTGAACGGCGAGCCCATGTTCCAGCGTCCCGTGATCAGGTTGACCGATGAGTACTAAGTAAATTACCCACCATTGAGCACCCCGGCCGCGTATTAGTATACATAACTACTAGTACTAAGTAGTAGTATTACTAGTAGATCTGGTAAATTACGGCGACTCCGCTCCGGCGCTTCCACTTTGTGCAGCCTGAGGCTTGAGCGCTGCCAACCAGCAACGACTGACGAAGAGGCTGCAGTGCGCAGTGTTCCTCCACCACCGACTATATTCTTGGAAGAGGGGCTCTAACGCCTCCAAACCCCAGCTCTCTTGCTTCTATCGTCATTCACATTCCTTTTCCTATCCATCTCAGCTCCCACCCTTCCTCACTATACCGTCCTTCCCGTCGCCAGCTCATCCGCTCCCTTCCAGCTTGGAATCCGTTCCTTTCAGCAGCTTCAATGCGACACAGCTAAACGGACTGGTGCCTCCTTTATACGCGCCGAAACCCACCCCCGTTCAGGTCTACTATCAAGACCTTGAGATCGAACAATCCCTCACCTTCTGTCCTTCCCTCCCATGAGACGACCAAACCACCAATCGGCCCAATTGTGACGTCTATCGGTGGCTTGGGCGCTTCCCATCTCCGGTCGAGTCCAACTTTAGATCCTCGCCGCCATGGCAGAGTACGTCCCGAGTACAAGGTGTACCCTTTTCATATTGCTAATTAATCTCCAGTTTAATTGCCTTTCATTCTTATTACTCGCACCAGGGCTTCCTTTCACCGTCCAACATGCTCCCGCGACCAACCAGCCACAAACGGTCCCTATCCTCCGGCAACAGGTCCATCTCCCCCGATAGGCAAGTTACAAAAGCCAAATCCACGAATGATCTTTCCGTAGCTGCCTCCAGCGCGCCAATTCCTACCATCCGCTCCTCAAGCGAAGGCGGATTCGCCGACAGCGGCTTTAGTACTCTGAAAGACCCCAGGCTTTTACATGGCACAGATTCCTCAGAAGCATCTACACCACCTTCCCATCATCCAGATTTGAATGATGAAGTTGCGACGCTCAGCCTGAAACTCGTTCAAGCGATCAACAATCAGACAAAACTCGACGATACTCTAGTCGCCACCCGCCAAGATTTAGAGCAAGCCCAAGAGAGGATTCATGCTCTCGAGGCAGATAATGCCCAATATCGGCGAGATATTGATGAAAGAGTCCTCGTAAAGAAAGCCGATTACGATGATGAGTTCGCTCGCTTAAGAACGTCTTTGGCGGAAGAAAAGGCGCAGCGTGTCCTTGCAGAGAAGGAGAAGAGGGGGATCGAGCAGGAACTCGAAACTCTCACTGCTGCTCTCTTCGAGGAGGCAAACAAGGTAGGCCGTCTTATCGTCCCGACCTATATTATTCATGCTAATCCAATAGATGGTCGCTGCCGCAAAGCTCGAGCGCGAGGCAGTCGAGAAAAAGAACGAGCAGCTACGGTCCCAAATTAAAGATACGGAGTCACTGCTTGTATCACACCAAGAACAGCTATCAGAGTTGAAATCTGTCCTTCACGTCATCAATATTACCAAAGATGATCTTGATGGCCGGACAGCCATCTCCACCGCACCACCATCGCCAGCTGGACCCTTGCAGCACAATCTAACCAGGAAGAGCATGGAAGCAACCGATATCCCTGGCGAAGGTGTCTTTGCGGAAATTGCGCCTGGACCTTCCACAAGCTTCCCCCACCTCATCAAGACCGTTTGCCGAACAGATATGCTCGCATACGAGGATTTCCGTGAGCTATTTACTCTAGTAAAAAGCTCCAAGCCTCCAAGCAGGGCTACCAGTGGCTCATATTCTGGATTGAATGTCATGAGCTTGGCAAGCTTTAGCAGTGCCGGATTTGGCTCCGTCACTTCGTCGCCGTCCAAGTCTCAACCCCATTCCCCCAACGGAAGCGTCTCCTCGCCACAACCTGCAAGCTCGAGTATTCCTCTCAAGGAGGCACGTTTCTACAAACGTGTTGTGATGGAAGACATCGAACCGACGTTGAGACTCGATACGGCCCCCGGAATATCCTGGTTGACAAGACGAACTGTACTCAGCGGCATCTGCGAGGGTAGTCTTGTTGTCGAGCCAATGCCGTCGGATGTCAGAAAGTATGAGTTCCCGTGTTCCCTATGCGGCGAACGACGAAGCGGCGCTTCTAACGAGAGAACCCATCGTTTCCGGACCTCCGACAGTGAAACCGCCCAACGATATCCATTGTGTGTTCTTTGTCTAGAGAAGGTGCGCTCATGCTGTGAGTTTACTGCTTACCTCCGTCTCATTCTTGACGGCCATATCCATGCCGAGGAACCCGACGAGATCCAAGAAGCCTGGGAGGAAACGGTTCGCCTCAGAGAAAGAATGTTTTGGTCTCGTATTGGTGGTGGTATCGTACCCGTTTTTGCACAAACACGTGCCCCAGAAGATCAACTTGGACAGAACCCGGAAGCTCTTACTACCGGAAAATCAATGTTGCAAATTCGGGACATTACCCCCAGCCAGAAGATACCCAAAAGCACTCAGACCCTCGATGCCAACCCCACGACATAAAACTTGGCACTCACACGCCATAATCACTACCTCACTACTCGCGAAATGCCATGACTTCTATCATGAAACAACTCCGATAAAGCTCTCTTGTATGAGTCTACGCTATCGCTGGTCGATAACGTCAATATCAGCTCGGTTCTGTTGTCTCATCATTTCTCTAGACCCCAGACATGCCAGGTCAGAAATCGACCTTCAGCGTGATCATCCCGGCTTATATTATTTACTTTACCATATCAGCCTGGGGTCAATACATATATTTGCTCCCCTTAATACTTATCTTGCGTCCATTGTCGCGTGGACGAAACGGAGCAGCATGCGACAACCTGTATTACTATTAATTTTGCTCTACTGTTATCGACTTTGTCCATGGTTTCAATTCCTTGGTGCTCTTTTCATCCCATTGCTTTACTTCTTGTACCAGGTGGCGAAACTTCATACAATGGGGCGCAACGGGTATTTTGCTGCTTTTTTTTGCGATATACAATGACTGAACTTCACATTGTTTGCGATATACATGGCTTCCAAGTTGCCAAAGTTCCATGCATCAAGAGAACGATCTACAAGATGACCAGTGGCTACTCGTTAGGTTTAAGTTTGTTCGAGCAATTCCATGGTCCTTGAGACCACCCCAGGAAAAAAAATTTTCAGAGGTCTATAGATGTCGTAGGATATAACAGTACTTTACAAGCAGGAATCGTGTCAGAGGAATATATTATCACGAGAAAAACGTCCACAATCCCAAAATCCATGAAAACTCCAGGAAGATCGAGAAAAAAAGAATCGTAAACGCCGAGTGGAAAATATTGTTTGCGTCATTGCTTATACCGCTCATGAAGATGTCTGATCTGCTCCTCGATATTCATGTTTTGGGGATTCTGAGGGCCACCCATGGGGCCCACAGGTGGCGGCTGCTGGTATTGCATAGGGCCTGCTCCTGGCGCGCCTTCATACGCCATACGCTTCTTCCTCGCCTCTTCCTCTGAATCAGGAATGCCCTGCAGAGCGGTGGAGTCGAAGACGTCGCTCCGTTGGCTGGCGAGTCTTTTCAGGTTACCAACCACATCGGCCGTGGAAAGGTTGGTCGTGGCTGTTCGAGCTTGGGCCTTGGCTTGCTGTTCTCGCCAGCGGGGGTCGAGCATTTCAATACGCATGTGTTGCTGCAGCTCGGCTTCAGGGATTTGCTGCTTACAGTTAGGACAAAGGGCCATGGCGCCGGCTGGGTTGAGGCGGCGGGCTTGTGCACGGGGGACGTAGTCGGAGCGGATGCGCATTGGTTGCTGGCTGGGGATTGCTTTCGCTGCTGCGGCTTGATCACGGGCTTCCATGCGCTCGCGAATGCGTTGTTCCTCTTCTTGGGCGGTTTCTGTCCTACCAGCGGCAGGAGGAGGGATAGGCATGGCCTGGGGCATGGTTGGCTGCTCGTGCGGAGGAGGAAATGCTGGGCCGGCTGGTTGGAGAACGGTTTGGGGCTCATTCTGAGCCGGGTAGGCGTTGTAGTACGTGGGAGCATCTAGGTCGGTGGGCATAGCTTCTTCGATGCGAAGGGGGTTCAGCGATATCATCGCTTTCTGCTCCAACGAGGCTGATTGCAGGTCGTTGAGAGAGGTTGGTGGGGGGAGGTCGACTTGATCGTCGGCTTCGCTAAAGAGAACCGTTTCCACGACCACAAAGTCATGCCAGTCAATCTGCGCGTATTCTATTCGCTCATTTTCTTCCTCCTCCTCTTTTTTCTGTTTCTGCTGTTCTTGATATTTGACCCACTCTGCACGCTGCTTCGCGCGTTCCAGGATATGGAATCTGTTCTTCACATTCTGTTCCAGCCCTGCAATCCTCTTCTCCTCGGATGTCCCACTATCCACACCTTCTGAGCGCAAAATTATAGAATACTGGTCGACCAATCGTGTGAAAAACTGGTACAGACTGTGTTGTGGGCGAAGGAAATCGAACTGGAAGTTCCGAGCCTCGCGCTGCGACAGCGCGGTCATGAAAGATTTGCCTCGGCGGGCCACAAAAAGTGCTGTGAGTCTAACGACCTCCAAATCTTGTGCGTTGATAATAGGAATTCGGGCGGAGAAGTGGAACTCTGGAGGTTCCGCAGGTCCTTTAGGTGCTTCGGGTGCTGGAGTCGGGGTGGGCTCGCCTGCGCGGCCAGCAGACACATCAGTCCCTCTGCCTTCCTTGATTTCACTTAGACGCCATTGGTAGAATGGTGCATACGGATCATTCGAGTTCAGGAAGGAAAATTTAGGATTGTTCCGTTCCTTTTCGCGGACACGGTCTGAGAGTAAAGCGAGTTAGCTTCCTCCACCAGAAGGGGGTAAGAATGACCGCACCTTCAAAGACAGCCCCATTACGAGTAACATACCCTGCTGTCTTTTCAACAATCGCTATTTCCGCTTTGTTAGCACGCGTAGTATATTGCGGGGGATAGAGCGTGAAAACCAACCTCGAATGTCCTTGGGTGGCAAGACCACTCCCTCGGGAGGCTTGTTCACATCATCCAAGACGATCGGCGTAGTTCCATTACTCGTAGATGCCATGTTGGCGACACCAGTCGGGCGTGCGGTGACCGAGAGAGAGTGATGAGGAAAGCGATCTGGTTGCTCGAGGTTGATCCTACCTTTTCATCCTGTCTCGCGCCCAAAGCGGTTAGATCAGCCGCGCGTGTGTTAACTCCGACTTTAATTGGATTACCTAGGCGCGGTAGGTCGTCCAAGATGGGGATAGGTAATGTTACATAAGTGTATACATCTAGATACGAACTGACGACGGGGAGGCAGAGTCATACTGAGACAAGTCGATCCTGTCGGCCCAGGTTCACTGGTTTCGTTGAGATGTTTCGAGACCTGATTCGCGTATATATTACCTTGGTACCCATGTACTGAACACCTCTGTATTCCTTCAAAAAAACACCCTTAGCAGCCCCTGCTGCCCAGGCTGAGTGAGGTATGAAAGCGGGTTCGTCCGTAAGCGCTTCGACCACACGTGTTAACTTCAAATCATTTGTTCGGCTTCGCTTCCTTGGAGCCTCGACCACCCGTGGACCGAATAACAAAAGTCCCCAATTCTTCCCTCACTCTCCCATTTCTATTCCTCGGCCATGGCGCTCTGTTATTAGCTTCTACAACCCATTCAGTAATTGTCCTACTATCATTTTTTCTTCCACCCGACTGTTCCATTTGCCCTCCTTTTGGCGGGAGTTTAGATCACATCACCGCTTTCTGGGAGTCGGAATATTGACGCTACAGTCGTCTGCTCTATGACTTTCTAATCCTTGCTCTTCTATATTTATTATCATTGGAATAGTCCGTCACTCTTTTTTTTTTATTTGTTTACTGATTCTCAGCCCACTGCTTCTCCATTGGGAGTCTCATCTTCAAAATGGCGCCGAAATCCAAGGCCACCTTGGATGTCCGCCCTCCACGAACCTCTTCTCGCTCGCCCAGTCGCTCCCCCCGGCCAAAGAACCGAAAGAAAGCTCCTGCTTCCCCCCCCTTCACCTACCAATCCGATGGCATCACAAACAATAACATCCTCGATCTCCCCTCATCTGACTATAAGGTTATGGTCCTGGTGACAATAGTCGCCGCTGTGGTGCGCCTCTTCAGGATCTATCAACCGACCAGCGTTGTCTTTGACGAAGTACAGTACGTTTTCTTTGGCATCTGGAATTCCTTCGCGCAACCCTAATTGTCGAGCAGCTTCGGTGGTTTCGCTACCAAGTATATCAAGGGTCGCTTTTTCATGGACGTTCACCCTCCTCTTGCCAAGCTCCTCATTACACTTGCAGGATGGCTCGCTGGATTCAAAGGGAACTTCGACTTCAAGGAGATTGGAAAGGATTATCTTGAGCCTGGAGTGCCGTACGTAGCTATGCGGATGCTTCCTGCGATCATGGGAGTCTTGACCGTGCCGATCATGTTCTTGACCTTGAAGGCGACGGGATGCCGTACCCCCACCGCAGTACTGGGAGCCGGTGCCATCCTCTTCGGTAAGTCATTGTTCTCTATCCAGAAATCGTTCTAATAAATGCTAATTCCGGTGTAGAGAATGGCTTGATCACCCAGTCTCGCTTTATCCTCTTGGATTCTCCCCTAGTGTTCTTTACAGCGCTTACCGCTCTATCATTCACTTGTTTCACAAATCAGCAAGAACTCGGACCGTTACATGCCTTCCGCGGATCCTGGTGGTTCTGGTTGGTCGCTACTGGCTTGAGTTTGGGTGCTACACTGAGTACGAAGTGGGTTGGCCTCTTTACGGTCGCCTGGGTCGGCTCCCTCACCATTCTCCAACTTTGGGTGGTGCTTGGTGACACTAGGACCGTTACTCCTGTAAGCCCCTCTACATCTGTTTCACAGTGCTTGACTAAATAAATCCTCAGCGTCTCTGGTTCAAACATTTCTTTGCCAGAGTGTTTTGCTTAATCGTGATTCCCTTGGGATTCTACTGTGCAATGTTCGCCATTCACTTCAAATGCTTGGTCAACCCGGGAGAGGGCGACGGTTTCATGTCCTCTGAATTCCAAGCAACTTTGAATTCAAAGGGCATGGCCGCCGTTCCTGCAGACGTCATGTTCGGTTCCCGTCTTAGCATTCGCCACCACAACACGCAGGGCGGCTACTTGCATTCCCACAGTCATATGTACCCTACTGGCAGCAAACAACAGCAGATCACACTTTATCCCCATAAGGACGATAACAACCTTTTCATTGCAGAGAACCAAACTCAGCCCATCGGCGTTGACGGCGTGGAAATTGAGGGACCCCTTGCGTGGGACAATATCACTGCAAACTACATCGAAGATGGCGCTGTCATTCGGCTCAATCACATGATGACACGGCGGAGGATACACTCGCATAATGAACGACCCCCAGTTACTGATGTGGATTGGCAGTTCGAAGTGTCGGCCTATGGATACGAAGGGTTTGCTGGCGATGCCAACGACTTCTGGCGGATCGAGATTGTTAAATCCCTGTCCGACGGAGAAGCAGCGAAGAACCGCTTGCGCACTATTCAATCCAAGTTCCGACTTGTCCATGTCATGACTGGCTGTGTTCTGTTCTCTCACAAGGTCAAGCTCCCCGAATGGGGTTTTGATCAACAGGAAGTTACTTGCGCGAAAGGTGCCTCCTTACCCAACAGCATCTGGTATATTGAGTCCAACAAGCACCCGATGCTACCTCCGGATGCGGAGAAGGTCACCTACCGGAATCCCGGCTTTTTTGGCAAATTCTTTGAGCTCCAAAGGGTGATGTGGACTACCAATGCTGGTTTGACCGACTCGCACGCGTGGGATTCCCGTCCTCCGTCATGGCCCACCCTCCTACGCGGTATCAATTTCTGGGGACGTGACCATCGACAGGTGTACTTGTTCGGAAATCCATTTGTCTGGTATTCGTCAACCGCCGCCATCCTGGTTTATGTGATTTTCAAGGGTATTTCTGTCATCCGTTGGCAGCGACGCTGCAATGATTATAGCAATTCTACGTTCAAAAGATTCGACTACGAAATCGGCAGCAGTGTACTTGGCTGGTTCTTCCACTACTTCCCATTCTATCTTATGGCGCGCCAGCTCTTTCTCCACCACTACTTCCCAGCGCTTTATTTCGCCATCCTTACTCTGGCCCAAGAATTCGACTTTATCACGCACCGTATCAGCAGCTTCGGTCTCCCCTCTCGACCTGTCATCGGGAAAGCATTGGCCGGTATCTTCCTTGCACTAACCATCTTCACATTCACTATCTACTCTCCACTTGTTTATGGCAACCCCTGGACAAAGGGTGCCTGCAAGCAGGTGAAACTCCTAAAGTCTTGGGATTTTGACTGCAATACTTTCTATACCGATGTAAGTGCTTTAGAACGGCCGCCCGTAAAACTGAGCTAAAGACCATGTTTTCCCGCTCTAGTTAGATCAATATGTGACCCAGTTCACAAGCGCAAATGCCGCAATTCCGACAACGCCTACTCCTTCTCAGGCGCCTCTGCCGGCCAAGAAGGCTGTTAAGGAGGAGCCGAAGCAGGAAATCAAACCAGAGAAGCCAGTTGAAGTCAAAAGCGAAGAGCCTAACATCACATCCAGTGCATCTGAACATCGTGCTACCAGGGCGCGAGTAGAATACCGTGATCAGCAGGGTAATGTTCTAGACGAGGCAGTAGTAGACTCGCTAAGGAAGGAGGGCAAGGTATCGTTTGAGACAAGACATGAGACCCGAACTCGCTTGGCTCAAGGCCACCTGGTTGACATGGTTGATGGTGAGATTGCTCCGCCTCACCCAGACGTTGAGGGCCAAAATCCTGAAACTCTCGAAAAACCAGAGGAGGTCGTGGAAGACAGTCCGGCTTCTGCACTTGGGGCGGGAAGTTTGAAGGAAGAGCATAACTCTCCTGGGCCGAAACCAGCCAGTGAAGGCAATGATGCGACTCTCCAAGGGGCCGTATAAGCAGGCGTTTATCCTGGCCTTAGCTACGCTGTTTTCATCTTTTATCTTTTGCCATTTCCTTCTCTTGTTGCCATTATTTTACAAAACCCACTTCTCTGTAATTTTTTTTTGACAATAATTCTCGCTTCTGAACTAATGAAATGTGTGACATTGTACAACGATTATTCAGGATGTGATTTATGGTTGAATAACAAAAGAAAATCTCCAATTGGGCGAGGTTCTAAAAAAAAAAAAAAAAAACAACTATGCACACAAAGCTCTTGACCACTCTCACTACTACTCTAGTCTTTGGACGGGGAATTTTGTTGTACAACAATCAGCATCAGAGAGCATCCCCAACTCAACACCACCACATTGTCTTATCTAGAAGTCGTATTCCTCCTTGCCGTACTTGTTGAAGCGCTCGTGGAGGTCCTAAAGCAGGAAATGTCAAATGTCATTCTTATGCGGGGGGGGAGCAATCGGCAAGAATTCATACCGCGGGCAGAGTAACGTTAGGCACGATAACAGTGTTCAAAGCACTGGGGGCGTTACGGAGTGGCTGGCTCTTGTCTCCGTTGGGGTGGTACTGATACTTGTAGGACTTGCCGCCGGTGTCCTCGCGCTCCCAGGGCATGGAGCTGTCGGGGATCCGGACGTTGCTCTCGGAGGTGACGGAGGTGGGCTTATTGCCAAAGTACCTGTCGGCAGAAAGTGTCTTAGCAAGGCGCATAATTCAGATTCCATGCCATTGTCCATCAATTGAGTGCATGGCAGCTGTTTTCGTCATCTGCTGAGGTGCACGGGATATGGCATGATCCTTACCAGCCAGCGATCAAGAAAGCACCAGACATGACACCGAGCAGGACCTATTTCCACAATTAGACACGAATGCCTCATCATTTTGCCTGGATCCCACCGAGTTCGCTAGGAGTTCCGTACATAGAGTTCGGGGTCACGCTTGGGAGCCTTGTCGAGGCTGGATTCCTCCAGCTTCGAGCTGTAAAGGCGGCGCTGGGGGGCGCGGAAAACAGCCTGGCGGGCAAAGGCCCGACGAGAGGCCATGGCGGCAATGGAAGACATTGTTGTGGGTTGAAAAGCGCGGAATCGCTGTGGCTGCGAGGACTGGAGGGAAGCCGTTGTCTTGCAGAAGCGGGAGGGCGAACTTGTCTTGAGGTTGAGGTCGGACGATGACGGCGCAACGATCAGGCGACATCCGGTTGGTCAGCCGCAAAGTGTGCAGCTTAGTCATCCCGCCTACCGAACATTGACCCAATGCTGATGTTTGTACTAGGCTTGCACTTGCGGAAGGTTGTTACTATTCGCTTTTTCCATTCCGCTCGTTAAGGCTTTGCAACTTTGCGCTCCCAGCTGCATATTCATTATGTGGGTGGCCCGCTGGTGAACGTGCCACAGTACAACCGCGCTTGCTAGTAGTACTTTTCCAACCCGGTTCCTCAAGGTATGTCAGTGACTGAGAACCCCCCCTTTGAAGAGACAGGGGCCGATCTCAAAATGCGCGGGCTGGTGACTCTAGATAACTAACTATATATTCTAGTATCAGGCCTTTTTACACTCTTTATCCTATCCATTGGTGTCCGATTTCCTGTGCCCTCCCTTTCTTCTTTTTTTTTTTTTTTGTCGCTCCTTATCACCTACTAAGTTTCGCCGAACATTTGCCCGGGACTCGACTGCACCGCATTATGATATTTCGCGATTGTCAATAATAGATTCCAAAATCTACAGGAAACATGGCATTCCAATCAGACAGTTCAGAAAATATTGACTCTATAAACCCTCCTACGCCGCATGCCTTGGGTATTCCTCGTCCCCCGTCAATCGGGGGCATCTCATCCAGGGTAACGGACATGGCTTCTGAGGACGGTGACCAGTCACAATCATATACTATGTCTTCGCAAGTACCGCAATCACGGCCCTCCGTATCCCGACGAGGTCCGCCGCCAGCGAGGAGCTCCATTGCTTCCACCAGCCAAATGACGAACCGGCCAGGAAGCTCTGGGAGCAGATTAAGCCGAACGCACATTCCCTCACTCGCCGCTTCGGGCTTCTTTAGACCCATGTCATCGCAACGGCTACAAGCCCATCGAGGTCGTCCGGTGACAAAGGAGACAACGGCATCATCCGAAGATTGGGGCGATCAAACAAGCCACAACAGACGGAGTTTGATCTCGAACAGTACCTTTCCGAATTCCCTTCCTCCAGCGGACCAAGAGGTACCCCCTTCACGAGGGACTGAGTTCACCGATCCGATCATCCCTGATAGAAATACCTCGAATGCTAGCCCTACAGCGAATACGACAGTGCGAAGTGAAAGCGCGAATCTTATACCCGATCGAAACCGGCCACCCCATCTCAACCTAGGAGTGAATTACAAGACCACGGATGGAGCTGAGACCCCCCAGAGATCACCACTCTCTTTCCTTTCGCTGCAAAATAGAAATGCCCCGGTAGAGAATCGCGACAGCAGGACGCACGAACGGCTATCATCTGCAGAATCGTCACCCAAGTCCATTGAAAAGCGACCCTCGCCGGTGAATAAGGGCGATAAGGGCAAAAACTACGAATATTTCGTCGGCAATACCATCTTTTGGGGTGGGGGGAGGTTCCAGAATTCTAGGGACAAACCAGTCAACATCGCAACCGGATTCCTTGTCCTGGTGCCCACCGGGTTGTTCTTTGGTTATTCGTACGCATCTCCATCAATACATTTATGATTCGGCTGCTAATATAATTATAGGGGTCCATGGCTTTGGCACCACATCTCCCCAGCTATCCCAATTGTTTTTGCCTACCTCTTCTACCTATGCTTCTCTTCGTTTATACATGCATCAGTGGTAGATCCGGGGGTCATTCCCCGGAATCTCCACCAGATGCCTCCGCCCGATCCATCTGAAGATCCTCTTGCCATCGGCCCACCAACCAACGACTGGGTTATGGTGAAGCTCGCAACGTCCGATGTTGCCGCTATGGATGTGCCCGTCAAGTACTGCAAGACTTGCTCTGTCTGGCGTCCCCCCCGGTGCTACCATTGTCGCGTCTGCGACAACTGTATTGAGACACTCGATCACCATTGTGTCTGGCTGAACAACTGTGTCGGCCGCCGAAACTACCGATACTTCTTTGCTTTTGTCAGCACGTCGACCCTCCTAGCTCTCTTTTTACTTGGTGCTAGCTTGGCGCACATTCTTGTGTACCGATCGCAAGAAAGCATCAGCTTTGGTGACGCCATCGACAAATGGAGGGTACCGTTTGCCATGGTCATTTACGGGGCCATAGCAGCTCCTTATCCCGCCTCATTATGGGCTTATCACCTCTTCCTAGTCGGCCGCGGCGAGACTACGCGGGAATACTTGAACTCACATAAGTTTGCCAAAGCTGACCGCCATCGCCCCTTCACACAGGGGAATATTATCCGAAACTGGGTTGCGGTATTTGGCCGGCCACGGCCACCGACCTACATGCAATTTAAAGAATACTACCAAGAAGGGGATCAACGATTAAGTACGATGAAGCGAAAGTTCCTTCCTCGCAACGTTGAGCCTGAGAATGATATTGAAATGCAGCGAGTCCCTGCTCCTCCAAATCAGAGTTGAGGTTGCACCTTGGACTAATCTGGTCTCTACTAGCCTTCTTTTTCTAATGATCTCTCACTTATGTCTATTTTCACCTATCATATCCCGCCATTTGGTTTCGGATTTAATTCTCTCACTTCAGATCTTTCCTTCTTCTCTTCTCTTCTTGTGGTATTGACGGGGTTGTGTTTATACCAGATAGCCTAGGTAGTTAGCCGGGTTTGTTCTTGGGATTTGCATAAATGGATTGACGGCTGTGTGTAGTGGAGTCTTAGCGGGCGACTTTATTGACTAAGACTAATTCTTCAAATGAAATGCCTGGAGCGTGGTCGCTTCGTTCATTATATTTATATATATATCGCGTACTCGTGCGATCGACAACGACTCTGTAGCTGGCTGCCGTGTTTGAGGACCTCTGCTTAATTCGATTAATATCAATATCGCCTTAACTAAAAACAACCAATTAACTATACGCGAGAAGCGAACCAAGCATTATTGCATTTAATAACAGAGCAGTTCTTTCCTAAGAAGAATCAGTAGGATACTAATAGTAAGTACTAGTACTGTACTACTTAGTAAGTATCTAGTATGGAGCAAGCAAGTTCAAGTTGAAGTTGAGAATCTGATACTGGACTTTACAATATACTTACCAGGAACAGAGGGACAGCCAATCAAACATTGTGAAACTCAACTGCAATCTGTGCCAGAGTGCAGGTGGGGAGAAGGGACTGCCTTAACCCTGCCGATTTGCGGGGCTTAGAGCTCGGTCGGGAAAGGGCGACCCGGTCAAATACAGAGCTAGCACCAATTAGGGCAAGGGTGAAATTCTCCATAATGCATCAATATGGCAACATGGCTATACGGCTTTTGATCCTGGGTGGTTGAGAACTTTGATTAGGAAATTATGCTTGCTCACAGAGCTAATACCAGGGATTGAAGGGTGTCTCCAAAGTAAAAGTATCATATGCAGGGCGGGATTAGGGACGAGGTCCTACATAGTAGCGTGGAATATCAGCACATGCATTGCCGCAACTGCTTTGGTCTCTCCTCGTCGAACAACTGGAGCAGTCACTATAGCTGATACAAAGTATAAAATCCGAATGCAATAAGTAGTAGGGTTAGTTGTAAAGAATGTTGTTACCGCCCTGAGCCCCGCCCAAGGTCGTCGATTTGCCTCACTAGTACTACCTTATATCAGAGTCCCAAGAGAGTTGTATCAGAGTGGTCGAACTATAAAGCCGTGAATGAGCAAAGTGGGGCTGAAATCATTTTGCAGAGTCATGTTAAGCCTGTGTCAAGTTGTCTCCATTGTCATCCGGCCCATACTGCCTAGCACTCTCGTGTCCCCTGGGAATTTCGACTCTTGGTTTCCTAGGACAAACCCAGGATGCTCTGCACTTATCGAGGAATAGAGCAGGAAAAAGGCAGTAATGTTTTTTTTTACTGCCAATGGAACTGCTATTGATCGAGTTTCCGGACGTGCCAACTAAGACCTTGCCAATACCTGGTTATGTGCTTCTTATCTTGATTTTCGCAAACGGGGTACTAGGGTCAGAAGAAAGCGGCGACACTTATGATAGCCTAGATTGCTCATGGGAGAATAGGATATTTAAGAGCCCTGTGTTATGGGGGCGTGGCCCCTGATACAGGTGGTTGGAACCTCCGTTGACAGCGAGGATGGCTGCTTGACCGGACCGTCCAATGCGACATGTCTACACCCTGGAGAGCTTTTTCCAATTGAGGCCCGTTGGAAAAGTGACAAGGTTGAGAAAATATCGGCTCAACCCCTGGTAGTCACTGTGGCTAGTTGGGTAGATCGTGGTACATACTCGGATAGTCTTGTATGCAAAGTAGTTCATCTGCCTGGCGGAAGGGATATAGATTGGATATGTATGGGCTAGGGTCTGGAGATAACCATATGGGAATGTTATAGTATATAAGAAAATACACTGACAAAGCACTAGACTTGGAGAGAGAAACAAGCGTGAGTGAGGGATTTGTTGACCGGAACCCTTGGGGGCATTCCGCGGCTGAGACTGTCACTACTACACCGTCCTCTCCTTCCACTTCTGTCATCTGCATCCTCTCCTTCTCTCTTCTCTTCCCTTTCCATCTCACACCCAACCCACCCTCCACTTTCCTTTTTTCTTGTCCTTTTTGGTACTCTTTTTGTCACTTGGAAAGCTGCTCGTACCCAATGCAAAATGTCCACTGGCTTGTAGCGCGTTCCTAGCGTTCCTCCTGATAAGCGGATTATTTCTCTATCCAGCTCTTCGTCGGCAGGCTAGTCTCAAGCCAACATCGCCCCGTAATTTGACCACCACTCTCTAAGTCTCTGGACTACCGGATCACTCAGTGTCTCTAGACGCTGCCCTGTTGACAGAAAGCACAGAACCTGCCGTGACGCCCATTCTGCCCTCCGTGCGATGGATGGTCGACTAGGATTACCCGGCGCGTCTCCCGTAACTCCCGCAACCATCTCGGACCTCGTGAAGAAATCCCACGAACACCTCGGCGCCACAATGGCCTTTGAATATACCGAACAACTCCTTACACCCGAAAACAGCCGTTCCGAAACCTCCAGCAACAATGAAAACGCGTCCAACGAGGAAAAACCTACCCTACGCCGACGATCTACACGTGTGACACGCGCTTCGCTGCGGGGAACGGACACGGAGACTGACAGCCATGTTCTGCCATTTAATGTAGAAAAGACTGAGCATACGGTTCTGGTCGAGAGCCTGGACAATAGCGCCGCGCCGATGGGAAAGAAACCCCGCTCTTCCCAACTTCGTCATAGCATTGCGATCATGGAGTCAGCTCTACAAACCGAAACGAGTCTTGTGCAGGACCGTGCGGATAGGGACGACCATCCAGTGGTTCCCGATACTCCGGTCTCAAAGTCATCGCGTGAACTGCAACCGGAGGACGTGCCTGGCGCTTTGCCGCCCCGGACTCTACGCAAGCGCGTGGAGCAGGCATTGGCCCGCGACAAAGGCCACAGCGGCCGCAGAGAAAGTCCTAAAGCTACAAAATCCGACAGCGAAGCACCCACTAGACGGTCTTCTCGCCTGAGCTTATTGGAGAAGGTCTCTGGATTTGCTGGTCGCGCGTCTAGCATTCTGGGCAAACGTCCGAGCGGGAGAAGGGAACCGGACAGAAGGTCTAGTTTAAGACCCCGACAGCCTGCTGCCTTAAAAGAGGAATTCAAGCCCACCGAGGAACCACCGACGAAGAAGCGACGTATATCGGGCAGTGAACCTCAGAGTAAAGAGAGATCAGTGTCAGAGACTGCACAGGAAGCTCCTGCCCTTTCTGAGGCTATCCCTCGGTTCAAAACCAAGCGTTGGTTGACTCACGGTCTCTATTCTGGGCAAGAATATACAAACTCTCGGCCAAGCCAAAACAGAATGAAGATCGCAAAGAGAAAGAGTGTCAATCAAAACCAATCACCCCCCCAGAGAAGGTTTCTACCTCTGCCAATGTTCGCTGGGGAGAGGCTACTCAAAACGGGGAGAGACTTCGAACTTCCCTTCGATATCTACTCCCCTCTTCCTCCAGGCCAACCAAAGCCTAACGAGTGGAGAAAAACCAACAAAAGTATGTGGGAAATGCCCTTCAAGCATCGGAAGTAAAACTAACCATTGGATAGACGTCTTTGTCGGCGAAGCCGGCAGCATCTGGCGAGCGACCAAAGAAGAGGAACTGTCTAAGTGTACTTGCTTACCTGAGACTGGCTGCGACCAAGATTGCCAGAATCGTTATATGTTTTACGAATGTGACAACAGCATCTGTGGACTTGGCCCCGAATGCGGCAATCGGAACTTTGAAGAGCTCAAGCAGAGAGCAAAGACCGGGGGCAAATATAATGTTGGCGTCGAGGTGATCAAGACTGCCGATCGCGGCTACGGTGTTCGTAGTAACCGCACATTCGACCCGAACCAGATCATTGTGGAATACACGGGTGAAATCATTACTCAAGCGGAATGCGAGAAACGCATGCGAACTATTTACAAGAAGAACGAAGTATCTTTCCCCTCGCTGTCACTAGCGTCTGTATAGCTTTGTTTTCAGCTTGTTTCTGACGTTTTTACTAGTGTTATTACCTCATGTACTTTGATCAGAATATGATCATCGATGCTACTCGTGGCTCCATCGCTCGCTTCGTGAATCACGCCTGCGAGCCCAATTGTCGTATGGAAAAGTGGACGGTGGCTGGAAAGCCACGGATGGCCCTGTTTGCCGGTGACCGAGGCATTATGACGGGGGAGGAGTTGAGTTATGATTACAACTTTGAGTGAGTGGCACACCTACACGACTGATTTCTGCAAGTATTAATCTGTTCAGTCCCTACTCCCTAAAGAACGTCCAGCAATGCCGTTGTGGTTCAGAAAAGTGCCGGGGGATCTTAGGTCCCCGACCAAGAGAGAAAGAGCAGCGCGCAGAACTGAGAGCTGCAAAGCTAAAGGAGATTGCGAATGCCAAGAAGGCAAACGCCGCGAAAAGAAGAAAGGAAAATGCTCTCAAAAAATCTCGCTCTCGTACTAATAAAAAGCGTGGTCCACTGGCACCGTTGTCCCTGAAGACTGGAGTCAAGAAGGCTGTTTCAAAAGCCCGAAACGCCGTTAACAGAGCGACTGGCTCCCGAAAGAAATCGGAAAACACAACTTCCCCCGCTGCTGTGCCCAAGGATTCCACGAGTACTACTCCCAACAAGACTGCTAGGAATCCGCGATCAGGCGGCAAGATCAAGTTACCTACGATCAAAGGGAGTAGAACAAAAGCGAAGACTACAGCCCGCGTCAAAAAACCGACACAGACACCTAGGGCGAGGAATTCTAAGACTTCAGCATCACCAACTAAGTCCAAGGTTGTCGCTGTAACTAGTCGCCCACCTGCTCAAAGACGGACACTAAACTCCAAGAAAGACACCTTGAAAGAGGTGCGAGAGACAATCAACAAGGGAACTTCGAAGAATATCCCAAATGCCGCAAGAGCTTCCGTTATCTCGACAGACCGGTCCAGCAGGACGAAGGGACATTGATGGAGCCACCGTGATCATCTTGGGTTTGAGATTACATTGCGACAAGGTCTTTGTGAATGCCTTTTGGTGAGCTGTTAGACTTCTTTTTGAGCTGAGGATCGTCAGAGGGAGCCCAATAGCCGTTCCTCGATCCTTGGCTCCTTCGCTGTACTTCAATTTTGGTCCAGAAGCTTCGCCCCTTCTGATGCCTTGCCGGCTTATATTGGCGATTGCTTAGGCGCTTGGAGATCGCAGCACGAGGGCCAGGTACCCCTGTTTTTGTCTGCTGAAGCATTTATTTTCGTCCTTACTTCTTTTTAAGACTTGGGTCGCCACCTAGCTATTCACCCCTGGAAGGGTAACTTGGTCTTTCTCGCGTTGCGGATTGCTTGCCGTTCCGGCTGCGCTTCTTATATTTGGCCTGGGAATTGATTGACGTTTTCTGACATTGTTCCATGTTTGGCATATATTACGAAATACTTCAGGTGTTCTGTGTTTGTGCGTTGCAAGAAATGGAAAGGAGTGCTTGCTTTTGGCTGTTCAAGGTAGGCCGGGCCAGGATACTATCATACGAAGCTAATCGAGTCCAATATACGTGGTTAATACCATACCACAGCATATTCGTTTACACGTATCCTACAAAACGGTGGATACCCGTCCCTGACTAATACTGGAAATATCCAGGTGAAGTCTAGTTTGAATACCACATTGCGGGTGAAAACACCGCAAAAAACCGTAACACAAAAAAAAATCCACGAGTGGCATCAAGGCTTTGGAACTCCAAGCAGTTGTCGAACGCTTTGTTTAGCTCTTGGCCTCTTCTTCCTTCACCAAAAAATCAATCTCATCAGTTTCTTGCCCACCCCCCTGTTGGGCCGATCCGGCCTCAAGTTGTTGCTCTCTCTGTTCTGGCTCAGCAGTAGACTCAACGGTCCTAGATGTGACAGGGGGGCTCCGAACGGACGAATAAGGCGGCTGTGAAATCTGTGCCTCAGATATAGGCTGGATAGACACCGCAGCCTCTGCCTCAGCCGGAGCCTTGTGTTCTAACTGTTCAGTTGTAATGTTGGGTGCCGCTTCAGACGAAGATTCCACGGGTTGTGGTTGCTCTGTTGCAGACTGCGGGAGAGACGGCGGTAGCAGAGATTCTTCGGCCACGGGAGGCTCTGCTGCTGTTGTTGGGGGCGGTGCTGGGGCTTCTGGTGGTGGCTGCGGAGCATATGATTGTAGAGGGCTTCTTACTGGTTGCTCTGGTATGGCTCCTTGGGGGATTTCAAGAGGGATCTGGGTAGAGGGTAATGGTTCCGAGAATATAGGTGCTTCTGAAGCCTGCCCGGGTGGTTGATGTGGTTGTTGCTGCTCGGGTAATGTTGGTAGTGATGTTTGTGGCGGCGGTGGTATTGATTGCTGTTGTCCTTGGCCAGGGGTTGGTCCTAGATCCGGTAAGGTAGCAGGTACAGTAGAGGCTGGGGTTTCCTCGGTAGATGGCCCTGTCGTTGTGGCTGCGGGGATGAGTTCCGTCGGTGTCTCTGTAGGTGGTTGTGAAGGTGCGACCGGCTGCTCTGCTGTAGCTTCCTGAATGAGATCTCGCGGACGTTGGTCTGGGGGCTCTTGTTGCTTATCGCCTGGTGTCTCTTTCGGTAAATTGTTTAGACTGGCCTCTAGGTTATCCAACAGATCGAACTCGGCTGAGCTTGGCTGTAGGTCTAACTGCTGGGGAAGGGGGGCGAGTTCTGGAGCTTCAGTCTGCATAGGTTGCGGAGCTGCTGTACTCATCTCTGAGCTCGCAGTTTCTGCCCGGGTGGGTTCGGAAACTGGTCGGCTAGATTCTGCCATGATTGAATCCTGTGGTTCTGTCGACTGTGGGACAATGGGTTCGCCGGCACGCTCGGATGAGACGCTTATGGGACCCGGCGCAGCATCCCGTTGTGGATGTGGTGGGGATAAAGGTTTCTCATAAGGAATAGGTTGGGCGATCTCCGGAGCTGTCGGCGGCTGTGCGTTCGATACTGGTGGAGAAGGATGCAGGGCAGCGTCGGCGGGCGCAGCATCTGTCATCTGGATATCCTCCGCTGCTTTGGCAGGTGTAATTGCCACTGCACTAGGTTCATCCGTAGGGATAGAGCTCGGTGGATTGGCAGCCGAATGCGACGGTCCCTCTAGAGGAGGTGCAGCTGGTTGTGTCGGAGATTGTACAGAACCAGTCACTAATGGCGCTTCGGGCGCCCGTGTAGTTGTTGCAGAAGTAGCCATTGACTCACTCCCAGGGATAGGTGTCGGCTTCGCCTCCGGCTCAGTGCTGGGCTGCGGCCCTGGAGTCTCTGGGGTTTTGGCGTCAAAGCCGGACTCGTCTCCCTCACCGTCATCACTCTCATCGCCATCCTCCACGTCATCATCCTCGTCGTCCTGAGTGGTTTGGTCGACTGACATGCGCGATGAGTCTGTGTCCTTGCCATAGCTTGTTGCATTATCACTCGCACCAGTGCCTGTTCCATGGACGAGCGATGCATCGGCCCCCTCGCCCGGAGCAAACATGACCTTCTTCCTTCTGCCTTTCAAGCCTTTCCCCTTACGTTTCGGAGGAGGGGGTCGTCTTCTTTGAGGTGTGAGTACAGCTGCTGAGCCTGCTTCTGCGACAACCACACCCTCTGCGTTGACAACTCCAACACCTTCGATAATGGTACCTGGTGCAGGCGCTTCGGGGGTCACCATAATTTTGCTATTATCGGCAGCCAATTGAGCATCATCGGTAACTTCTCCTTCAATCTTGTGCCCTTCAGGTACCCATGCTGCATAGATTGAGATGTTACCCGTTACCGGGTCAACTTTCTTGAACCGAGTTTTTCTCATCGGCACCGATCCATTGGCGCCTTCCACAGTTCCAGCTGTCGCACCGTATAAAGATGGTAGACCCGGTCGTCTTTTCGCCAAAAACTCCACCTCCGGTGGTTCCAAATGCTTGGGTACAGTCGCCCATTTGCGCATTGAGAAATTGCGTTCCGTATTCTGTAGAACCTGCTGCTCTTCTGGGTCTGTCGCTTCTTTCTCTTCGTCTTCATCTTCCTTTGAGGCTTGGCGAATGTATATACATCCAGAACGCGCGGCGCGTAGAAGAGCTCGACTCATCGGGGCGAGCAGGTGACTATCCCTCGGCATTGGATGCTCAGGTATGGTTTGCTTCCCACCATGCCCGGGCGCTTCTGACTCGGTTCCGTCAGTTTTAGGTTCTTGTGATACATTCTGGAGTTGGCGCGTCCATCGGCGAACAGGGAGGCCCTCAAAGACATCGTGGTCGATCTGGCCGGTTCTGGTACGGTTTACGCCATCGCCGAGTTGGCGTCCTGAGCGCGAGGACCTAAACTATGCGGTTGTAAGCAGCTGATCAAGAAACTACGCGATTGTAGCTCCCAGCAGCCACGGCGAGTAATTGGCACTCACTGTTGGGGGCATGGCGTGCGACCGGTTGAATTCCGCCTTCCCCGGAAGTCAGGTCAAACAGGCAAATCAAAACTCGAAACCAATTGAAAATAGATAATAGGCAGTTTAATTGGAGCGTACTCCCTTTTGCGAGAAAAGGATAAGATTACTGGTAAGAGAAGCGATGAGAGAGGAAGCCACATCGGATCTTGTGAATGTGACCAAGCACGGCATAACACGTGACCTATAACCTCCAGCACTGAGCAGACACGAAACAAAACACTAGGCCTAATTTTTGGAGGAGATATATGAGAGAAGATTTGAATTTTAAGTGATGTGCATCAAGGCTCACAATAATGTAGTTTCGAGATAAAAGTACAGGTGTTTTCCAAGTCTATTTCTTCTTCCCCGCGTCATCCTTGCCACTTTCACTCTCATCACGAAATTCCTGGACTTGGGTGTCTAGGTGCGATGGCGCAAATGATAAATGTGTTCCGAATATGTATACGGTTTATTACTTTAATCCCAGCTGTTACAAGTCAGAGGCTGCAATAGAAAAAAGAGTGGATGAGGGACGATGAGCATCTTACCCAGTGTCCTTCTGGCGAACAATTCCTCCTCCTTGTCCAGTTTCCTTACCCTAATCCAGGAATTAGGGTCAAGTCGATAACAAGGCGAACCATGGGTGACTCACCGTCTTTTGACCCTCCACAACCAACCTATCTAACTGGTAGAATTGACTTATCACGGTTTGTCTCTGAACGAGTTGTGAGTAAACTTTGTGTTACAGCGGACATCCGGAGGTCGTTTGGCCCAACGCCGTCACGACAGGGGTATGGCGCCTCAACGCCAGAAATATCGCAACTGACCTTCATCATCCGCAAGCTCTGTAGTCCCTCCTGTATCAACTCTTGTATCCTCCTCTCCTGGGTCTCATGCTGATGTTCCCGGAAGGCATCCTTTGTCCTTCGAAGAGCGTATTCACGGAAGTTGTAGTTCGAGAATTGGGAGGATTGGCGAAGCAAAGATCGGAACTGCGCGGCGATAAAATGTTCAGTACTAAGGATATTTTGGAGAATCGGTGCAAATTTGTGGATGCACTTACCAGGGACCGCGCCTGGAACGCAGTGTCCCGCTGAAGCACAGAAACGGACATGGTGGCACGTCTGATCAAGTTGGGAGTGGAGATGTAATATGAAGATATCGCGAAAGATAAAGGAGCAGAAGAAGGTTTCGGAGATCGTTGAGCGCGAGGCGGAGGTGTATCGGGATGACCGCGGAGACTAGGTTGATGTCACCGGCCTCTGCTAGAATCGAGCTCTGACGAGCCAAGACGTGATGAGGCGAGCGATAACCAAGTTCAAATACCAAGACGGCTCTATCCACCTAATTCACCGAGAAGAGTACTTTTCATAAAGTATTAGCTATGGTTTGAATATCGCAAGCGGAGGGGGCACGGAGATTCCAGCTCCAGTATCGGAGAGCCCCAGGAAATGAGGAATAGTTCCGTCGCAAGTAATCAGCAAGAACAGATATCGAAAGCAAGTTGAAGAGATGACTGGAAAACGACTTACAAGCTGGGGTATTGAATCGCCCGGTGATGTTGAGTTGTGAAGTAAGTTCTCGAGTTCGGGAAATTCTATTGCTTTTTTTGGGTCGGGATGACGGAGTTATCGGACTCGCTCTCCACTTCCTCACTTCCCCAACTTCCTCACCTCTCCAGCTCTCTATGGCCCAGCTCATTACCCCTCCCGCTTCCCGACAGGCTCCAGAGGCTCCTGGTGCCGACCCGGTGACTGGGCTTATATGGTCGTTGGATACGCTCCTGGAACGATATCTTGAGCTTCTTGATAAGCACCAGAAGTTGCAGGCCGAGTTAGCGTCTAAGCTCTCATCGGTATGGTCCGCCAGCTTCTTTTTGGGAACAATAGCTGAACTTTTCACTAGGGATTTATCTCACTTGCTCATGCGAACTATACGTGCGCACCGGGTCGACGTTATGGCACTGATTACTATGACGAAAGGATGAAAGCCGTAAGAAAAGTGTGAGTTTCAACATGGACAAAAGGCCAATCGAAGCTCTTGTTTGGACACAATTCGAACCAATTGGTTGACCAAACGTTCTTTAAACAGGGCATTACAACCTGCGTCTTCAGACGAGCCAAATTATACTACTGAGCCAGGAGAACTGCTTGAGAATGGTGCAGAGAGGAAGCAGATTTTTTCCGTTGTATCCGCCTCAAATAATCCCGCAGACGAGCAGTTTAACCTAGACAAGCAGGCCGAGCTGCTAGAAGCGGATGAGAAAGTTGCAGAGCCCGAGATTTCAGATGATGATAAAGGCACTGGCGCCGTGAAACCTGTCGGCAACGCGCAAGATCTATCAAGCCCTTTAAAACCAGTGGCGGAGACAGAAACTAAGCCCAAAATGAAGAAGAACAATATACAGGCATCGGACCCGATAAGATGGTATGGAGTACTGGTTCCGCCTTCGTTGCGAAACGCTCAGAAGTCTTTCACGGAGGCCGTCGAAACCAGCCTGCCAGAGTTAGCGAGTGTCATTGTCGAGATGCAGACAGCAGAGAGGGAAATCATTCGGCTACGGGAGGAACTGGGGCGGCTATAGCGAACGCTCAAGATATCTCTCTAAACGGCCCCTCTCCTTGGAAGCGTGTATCGCGTTTGTGGAGCATGCGCATATTGACGCTTGGAGACTAGACCTTTCGTCACAGATTCACAATTAAAGCTGATCATGACCCAGACGCCAAAAGACACAAGATCAGGACAGTAACTGTGGAGAGTGACTGGTCCAGTCGTCAAAAGGTTTATTCACTCTTTGCCGCAAACCGAGTCAGTTGACCCGTTCCATGGAAACCTTCTCGATGTCTCAAAATAATCATCTTGTTCTTTCAACGCCGGCGTTGTTTGCGAAACCAGCTAGTCTATCAAGCCACTAGCCTAGCCTCCCCTGGAAGCGAAATTGCCCGACCCCAGGTTCGGGCTTCTTTCTCGCTCCAATAATTAATGAAATATGAAGCCTGATTGGGCCTCTCTTGTGCAGCTTATTCAGGCAGCGGCACTCACTCACATCTTCGATAAGTCGATGGCGTCCGGAGCAAAAGGCTCGGCGGGTGGCGAATCAGGGGAACCATCCACAAGTGACCAGGTGTGATAAGGGTGATCAATCCCGAAAGACCAGGATTCAGACATGAGACAACTGGTTTCAGATGGGATTTCCGCCCGTTATGAGTGGATCCTGCCCTCATATCTGAGACGTGCCATCGGCGTTAGCGGGCTGAGTGGGCCAATAGTAGCAGCTTGCCGAGGACCCAGCACTCGTATTGGCTTCTCCTCTTGCTGGCTGGGCCAGGGTATTGAGCCAATCTCTTGCTTTCGCTTAGATCTTCGAAGTTCTCGTGTTGCAAATTGCAAACGATGAAACTGAAGAGACTGAAGCCTTCAATTCAACATGAAGAGACGCGCCAAACCCCGGTTTTGAGACTCGAGATGATCCATCCTGACCTTAGGAGCATGATTTTTCCCCCCGCCCCAGGTGCTCTACGCATATCTTTTTTGCCCCCATGTTATCTTGTTGAATTCCCAAACCAAAATAACGACATGCTCAGAAGATATACTCTGGCACATCGGGCCTAGAAATCCTTTGTGACTGCTTCCGCGCTAGTACCTGTCTAAGGAGTTGGGACGGCATCCCCACTGACAGTTTCTAAATCCAAGGACTAAGGTCCTGACTATCAAGTAGTTAGGCTGTGCAATTTTTAGCCTGGTGTGTTGACCGAAATTGACTTAGAAGGCCTTGCTAACTAGCGAAGGGATGGGGAGAGAAGCCAATACTATTCACGCCTGGTGCTTGGTTTGAGGGTCTCTGGAAGACCCTTCCTCCCTTTCATTACCCACAAGTTGGGGTGTTTACGTCCAAGTGACTTCCTTGACCTCTGAACCACCTCGGAAGATCCTGCCTTCCTGTTTTTCTTCTTAGCCAAGGGCTTGATGCTCGCGCAGTTCTGGCATTGCTCGGCCAATCTGTCAGTCTCTAACCAAGTGTTCTCTCCTCCGTCTGGGGCTAACCATGGACATTGACGCCTTTCAGCTATGCTTGAAAGATCGGCCCTCGAGTTAAGAGAGACGATGCAACTGTGAGCAAGTCTCGACTATTCTTCTTTCCTTCTTTACAACCCTTATTACGGTATGCAATACCTACCCAGCAACTACATACGCTTGCGGCAGCTAGAGAGCAGTATTGACATCCCTTTTTCCAGACCTTTGAGGCATTGAGTGCCTTCTATCTGGCAGACACATTCTTTTCGACCTTGAGCATCTGGTTCTCAAAGTCCATTCTTTTCCACACTTTACAGTCATTATCCCGTCAAGCATTGAGTCTTTTGCGTCCATTCAAATATCAAAAGCTCCTGATTTCATATCCTTGTCATCTTTGGGCATCTTCTCGGCATTCATCGAGCTAGTTATTGGTTGCGCCTGTTATCATTCGCCGTGTTGAAGCAGCTCTTAGCGACGGCATTTCTACTCGCATTGGAGCAACTGGGAAGCATTAGGTTGATTATTTAGACCAAAGGCTGAACCCCTTTTGCTGAAACTCCGCTAGGAGCCCATAAACATGGACGCAGGATTTAGCGATTCACATGGACGGCCCGACCCTAGACTTACGGAAAGAAAAGGATCTGTTCGACGAGCGAGGGAAATGCTAGAAGCCGGCCGACGACCCAGGGCTCGAGTCCCTCAGGCAAACACAGCCACCCCTTCATCCGGGTCGCGCGCCCCCCAAGCAAACGGATGGCCTTTATCGGGCGACAATAACTCCCAACCGCGCATGATCAATCCGCACGGAAGACTGTCCAACATACTCGATTCGCAAGGAAGGCTGGTGGCTCCCGAAGGTGTGCTACCTTCACAACGCCCAAGCCGACAAGACCTTCCATCACCTTCCGTCTATTCAGAGAGAAGCGTCTCAGATGCTGTGCCCAGTCCGTTGCATGTTTACCACCCTGGCTCTTCATTTTCTCAGCCATTCCCTAGTCAACAGCACATTCATCCTGCTCTGCGGGAACCTGCCCCGGCCATAAACGAAGCCATGTTCAGGAAGTCTGCTGCGGAATCTGTGGGCTCCATTCCTTCCATACCTGATTTCCCACCGCCGCTCCCTCCAAGCAAAAACCTAGCGCCTCCCCCGATGCGCTCGATCATGAACCGTCGATCCTCTGTTTCGCCAATACCTGAAGAATTGCCCGATAGCCCGACAATAATGAATAAGCCTTACCCACAAAGCAGAGTGACCGCATCTAGCTGGAATTCTGAGCAGCGGGAATCTGATATACTGGGAGCTTACCTTGATAGCGATTCATCAGATGGTGCCCAGCAGCCCACAGGACCAACTGAGCATACTGAAGTGACCTTAGTTCGACAAGCTAGTCTTGGGAAACGGGGCAAGCCTTCCTTGCGCACAATTAGCAAACCTAGCGTTGGCGCTACTAGGATAGCAGGAAGTAACAACGAAACTTCTCCGGCATCAGAGCCTATGGCTGGTGCTAGCCTTAAGGAGATCGCAGCTGGTCTACACACTCGAGACTCCTTTGACTCATCCTCATCTGACGAGTTGCATATTGACCCCGAAAAGCCGCCAATAATGTTCTGTGAGGATCGAGGTGCTGATCGCTCATACGACCACACCCGGCCGTCAATAGATGGAAGATTACCACAAAGAACTCCAACAATGAGTGAGACGAGGCCTGGAGCCCGTAGACCGCCTCGCTTAAACATGAATGCCGTCCGAGAAGCTGAAGCTCGGGGTAGTCTTACAAGTCTGTCAGACTTGATCAAGCGTGCAACGAAACTCGCAACAAACCTTGAGCACGGACGGACAGCAAGCCGAAATGACCTTTTGAATGCTGGGGGAGGCTCTAGGTTCCCATTTCAGGGTAAGTCTTGCGGTGGAGTGCTGTTTGCTGATCAAGCTAATCGGGGCAGGTAATCAAAACCGCAAATCCGGCTCGATTAAAGACATCCTGGCCTCCTTCCCAAATCCTGCCGCCACACCAGATGGCCGCTCTTCTTGGCCTATTTTCTGGAGGAGGTCCACCCTTCACCAGTTGAACTCTCAAGACCAGGGCCAAGAAACAATTCAAGAAGAGAAAGGCAATGTTCAACGACGCCGCCGATGCTGCGGGGTGCCCTTGTGGGCATTCATTGTCGTCTGTGTCATTCTACTTCTTGTCGTGGCTGCCGCCGTGCTTATACCCATCTTTCTAGTTGTGGTCCCCCGAGAAAATAAGAGTAACGATGGTAGTAGCACAACATGCGCGAGGACTTCCCCTTGTTCGAACGGCGGTGTAAGCGTCTCCAGTGGTGAGGTCTGCTCTTGTGTTTGTGTCAACGGGTATACTGGTTCGCGCTGCACTAACGCAGGCGATGCAAGCTGTGTCACCACTGAGATCACCCAAGGCTCAACGTCGAGGAATGCGACTGTTGGAGATGACCTTCCGCGGCTATTCCAAGACTCCCAAAGTAACTTCAGCATTTCTCTGGATCCTGTTACTATTATGGCGCTTTTCAGCCAAAATAACGTTTCTTGCACAACGGAAAATGCGCTCGTGTCCTTCGATGGGCTATCTTCGAACGACAACAGCCGCCGTTCCCTCCCTCATCCTTTCCAGTTGTTTGACGACGAGGAACCCCTTGTCCCTGCGTTTTCACATGTGCCCACAGCTACGGTTATCGTTCCTAGGTCTGTCACCACGATAAATGGTATCCTGGTCGAGTCTACGCCAGCCCCAACCCGCGAGGGATCTGGAGAGGCGGAAGAGGCTGAACCTACTCCCACAACTACGGCTACTGCGCAACCAACATCGACTTCAGTCGCTAATACTGATGTTGTTGATTTCTCTCGCGTTGCTGTTCTATACATCCTTCAGAAAACCGGTGAACTTAATGCCGCTATGTTTTCAGCGGAGTCAATCGAGAAACACTTGGAACGCTCCTCGTCGAACTCGACAAGTGGGCATTTGTTGGTTGACCTCATCCCTTCAGGTGTGATGGGTAATTTTACCCTGGACTTCGATGATTTCACGATCACTGATTATGATGGTGAGACGGTTGGTGACGTTTAGGCAGTAGACTTCTGCTGCCCCGGCCCTTTGGGTTCTTATCTTTCCAAGCTCGGCTGCCGGTGGATTTTCACTTCTCACACTCCTTTGCATCTTCAAAATTATCTCACCTAAGACTCCCAGTATTCGCTTTGATTTATTTTCGGTGGGTGTTCTTTGAGTATATACTCCAATCAGCTCATTTTTTCCATGTCATTGCTACCTACTTGGCTATGCCTCCAATTCCTTTTTGACCAGATCATATGAAGGGTGCTCGCCATCAGCGACTAATCCTGTTAATTTACCCAAGTATCTATACTTTTACGAAGTAAATTGAGATTTTACTCGTGGATCACTTAGGTACTAGTATCAATTGAGGGCTTCATCAGTTAAGTTTGTGAAGAACAATAATGTACATAAGACTGTATGCAGCCTAGTCCTGGAATCCAACTCGTGCATAAAGAAAGGCACTGTGCAAATGGTATTTATAAATTTCGCCTGAAACTCCACAGAAACCTGATTCTCATTTAGTTGACTGTCCGAAAGCACAGTGAAAAGTGAGTCCTCGAGAGGCCGCTTATACAAACAAGCCAACACCGGATACAACCCCTTCGAATGCCGATTCCATCACAATGACTGGCCGAAGCCTGGTAATCCGGTCGTCAAGAATGGACTGTTCGGCTTCCCACCTTTTCCTCACATTCGTCTTAGCCTCGATCTGGCTCTGTGAAGGGCCGAACCAGGAGCCCTTGCTTTTGCGCTTCTGGGTGCTATCCGCTTCTTCTTGCTGGGCTTTCTTAACAAGCCGCGAGACCATTGTTTTCCAGTTCTCCAGGCCGACGCGGACACAATCTGCGCACCGATTTTGTGGCGTGGAGTGGTCGAGCTGGAGGAGTGTACTTTCCGCGATATCGACTGCGTCACGGGTCCAAGCCAGGCCCGTCTCCTCAGAGGAAGAGGCGAAAATGATTTCACCGATATATGTCATTAACCCTGCTTCCTCACAGGGAGACATTGCAGTGCGGAGAGGCGGTTCATTCCCGGATGGTGCAGGTGAAGGATATTCGACGGGGACTAGCACTGTTCTGAGAGTATTGAAGAAGGAACGGAAAGGGTCACTTGTCCGTTTTGGGAGTGCAGGTGGTGGAGAGGGAAGAGGCGTCCCGGGAGGAGGTGATGGGAGCGCACGGCGGGCTTTTAGAACGGTGGTGAAGATTGATAAGGCTGTGGGGAGGTTTCCGAACTTGGCGTGGTGGACTGCGAGTGCTGTTGAGACGCGGAGGATGTTTTCAGACGGTGCAGCCTGTCCGTTATCCTTGATTATCCCTGTCTTCACGTCCACCACACTCGCGGCATCGACTGGAGAGCCTGCGGCAGCGATGTCCATAGCCCAGGTGTACATATCGGCCGCAGTATCTTGTAGGCCCTTATAATCGAGATAGTCTGCATAGGCGAGGGCTGCCTCGACCTTTTGCCCCGTATCAAAGCCACGGGTAGTCAGGATCTTCATATAAAAGACCTCTGGGCTGGGCGACGCTGGCTCGGAGTTTTCCTCAAGCGGCACTTTTTGCTTCTTCGGCACTGGTTTGGGGCGAGGATTCGACGGACCAACAAAGTACTCCGCCGGTGCTGAGACACGTTGGACCCTATCCGTCAGCCAACCTTCTAGATTCTCTGCTGCTTTTGCACCTCCCATGAGGGCCTGAAAGTATCCCCGTCTCCACGGCTCGCTCTTCGCTGTGACATCAAAACCCGTCCTCCCAACACCTTCAATGAAGATCCCGCCATCCTCCTGCTCAACGATACCCTTCCCATCAATTTCCGTATCCTCTAGACGAATCAGCAGCTCCTTTAGATACCCCGCAACCATTGGCCAATCACTCAGGAGCTTCCCAATTTCCTCGGGGTGCTGCCACGCCGCGGCCGCCCGCAGACACCATCGACTCTTCCACGACCATTCTGGTGGCGTTGGCCATTTATGTTCCAGTTCTTCTTGATATATTCCTATCTTAATGATTTCATAGAAGACGAGAATCGCGCCGAACGATAGACTAAACCGTAGGATGCGCGACATGCGCCGTCTGAAGTTGGTGCGGCTTTCTGTCGAAAAAAGCCTTGCATAATGCTGGCGAAGGTGAACGGATAGAGGCGGGAGAGCTCGATTGATAGGTGAAGGAGAAAGGAAGGATGATTGAGGTCGAGTTCGCGGGGTGGAGAGTATTTGAAGGGCGGGTTTCTGGGTAAATGGACGACGACATGGTAGGCGACGGTTGATTGAGGCGACTTGAGGGATCAGTGACTGTGCTGCTGGCCCCGGTATTGGGGGTATGCGAGTATGTGGACGGAGCATTCTGCCGTAGATGCGTTGTAGGAGCTTGAGTTGGGTTGACAAAATCGATGATGTTCGTTTCAAGGACCTGTTTGCATTGTTTGCTCGGCTTTCCCCCCCGCCAGTCCCGGTTCGTACCGATTGCCTATTTAGATCAACCAACTATTACCCAGGTACGAGTATTGCCCTACACTCCACGAGTGTCCGTTTAGTGCCCCGCAAGTGGTCGGATTCCTCCAATTGTAGTGCGGACTATATGAGATTCTGAGCTTCCTAGATCCACGGATGTCAAAGTCCAACTCTGGACCCCCATCTATCAACTCACCCGGGGATGTTAGGCTCATGTACCACTCTCTCACAGCCCTCTATTGCCCTCATTGCGGGCTATACTTGGGAGTTAATATCAGGCGTTTATGGGCCTAAAATTTCATTGCATACCTTTGTGTCTAGTCAGCTTTTACGTCACAGTATACTGCATTTCTTACGCCTGTCAAGTCATGTTTACAGGCAGGCAAGTTGTACCTCGTCCGTCTCTAGTCTGGGATGCGGCATCTAATAAGAGGTGGCTTACTGAGCAAGTACTTCCTTTGCTGTATGATAATGTGATATGGGAGTCTGCGTAAATTAATTAAAGAGGTAGATGTAGGCTCCGAAAGTCTGCATGTAAACCAACTGGTTCTGCACTCCAACACCGCAGTGCGCTGACAATATCAGACTAATAGTACGATATATTTTATGAATAATGGTGATGGTGGCTCAAGCTAGCAGGGGATTTCTAAACTTATTTCGTGCACCGGAAACATATTGTTGACTTCTCGGTCTTCCTGGCTATGATATGCACTGTTCTATTAGCCTATACTCTTCAGAAACACTCTTGTTAGATGATCATTAACAATCCATTATGGTGCTATTCAGCCGTTCTATATTCATACCCATGGAAAATCAACTCTTATCCCAAACCCATCTTTATATCACAGCAAACAAATAAAATAGAAAAACAAATAAATATTTACAGGCGCTCAAAGTAACCCTCGCTCTCGAGAAGGAGGATGATCTCGTGAACGATGGAGCGGACGCTCTGCTTGGAGACGTCGACGACCAAGTTGGCGTTGGTGGGGGCCTCATAGGGATCATCGACACCGGTGAATCCCTTGATCTCGCCCCGGCGAGCCTTGGCATAGATGCCACGCTTGTCGGTCTTCTCGCAGTACTCGAGAGGGGTAGCAACGTGGACTAGGAAGAAAGAGCCGCCTGTGCCCTGCACAGCATCACGAGCGGCCTTGCGGGAGTGTTCGTAGGGGGCAATTGGAGCAGCAATGACGGCAGCACCAGCGCGGGTCAGTTCACCGGCAACGAAAGCAATACGCTGAATGTTGGTGTGGCGGTCTTCACGGCTGAAGCCAAGCTCGGAAGAGAGCTCGTGGCGGACGGTGTCACCAAGGAGGAGAGTGACAGAGCGACCACCCTGCTGGTTGAGAGTAACCTGGAGAGCGCGAGCAATGGCATCCTTGCCTGAGTTCTGGTAACCGGTAAGGAAGATGGTGAACCCCTGAGTAGCGCGGGGAGGGCTGGATTCCCGGAGGATCTTGACAACCTCAGGGTAGGAGAACCACTCGGGGATGTGAGCACCAGTGCGCAGGCGGTTACGGAGCTCGGTACCGGAGATGTCGAGGGTCTTGACTCCCGCGGGAACCTGATCCTTAGGCTTGTACTCATCGGTATCAGGCAGGTAGGTCACCTGCTGGAACTCGACAACCTCGATGCCAAGTTCCTCACGGTACTTCTCGACGGCGTGCTGAGCGTCATAAGGACCGTAGAACTCCTCACCCTTGGAGTTCTTACCGGGGCCGGCGTGGTCACGGCCGACAATGAAGTGAGTCGCACCATGGTTCTTACGGATGATAGCGTGCCAGATAGCCTCACGAGGACCACCCATACGCATGGCGAGGGGTAGGAGACCGAGGACGGCCATGCCGTTGGGGTAGCGAGGAAGAAGGGCCTGGTAGGCGCGGACACGGGTGAAGTGGTCAATGTCACCAGGCTTGGTGAGACCAACGACAGGGTGGATGAGGACATTGGCTTGACGGGCACGCGCAGCACGGACGGTCAACTCACGGTGAGCTCTGTGCATAGGGTTTCTGTATGCGAAAATTAGTCATGCCGTTTTTTGGATCTCCGGTCCAAACAGGCCAAGACAAACCTGGTCTGGAAGGCGACAACTCGGGACCAGCCGAGCTTGTCAAAGTGGACACGAAGCTCCGCGGGGGTGTCTGAAAAAAAAAAATATTGCGTCAGTTTTACCTCTCTTGCGTCTTTTTTCTCGGCGGAGGGTTAATCAAAACATACAGCGGAGGCCGACATAGTCGTAATGGTTCAGTTTGTTGATAGCCTCAAGCTTTCCACCAATGTAGTATTCATGAATCTTGGTGTTCAAGACCTTGATAGCGGGGTGCTCTGGGTCACCACCAAAGACAAGCTTGGCCTCCTTCTCCCTAAAAGAGAAAGATGCTGTCAGCAAATCACGTCATTTAATTTCATTTGGAGAGAATGCGCCCATCTCTTGGCAAGTGGTAATTCTGTGAGTCCGTTCTCGGCCAGATACCAAACGAGTGACAAATGTCGCATATCACGACAATTGCCAAGGACGAGAAGACGCATTTGCCAAACCCAGAAAAAAAGTAGAGAGTGCGGGAGACTCACTTGTCGGGGCGGTAGATGTCTTCAATTGTGAGAATAGCAAGGTTACGGTCGTCACGGAAATCGCGCAGGGTGACACGGGAGCCAGGCTTGAGTCCGGCATCGTCGATGGCCTCCTTGGAAGCATCTAGGGTAATGGGCATGGAGAAAACGTTGCCATCGGCGAGACGGCAGTCGGCGACGACACTAGACGGAACGAACCCCCACCGTTAGCAAAGCGCCCGACATGCTTGCGGATAATTCTTCCACAATAATATCAATCTTGAAAGTATAATCCTCCAGAAACAATAGCGCAATAGTGACAAAATCCGACGGCGTAACAAGAGGTTGCATACCCATCGTAATCCTTCTGGTTCATGAAACCTGTAGAGCGCGTGTTAGATCTAAATTCCCTATCCATGTACCAGCGAGCGGGGCACAACCCCGCCGAGCAACCAATTCAAGATGAAGTTGCAACGGCCAACGAACCTTCAAGAGGACTGAAACCACCGTTCATGATCAATTCCAAATCGCACAGCTGGCGCTCGGTGAGGACGATTGCGGGGAGAGTCTCGGCCTCAGCCTCGAGCTCGCCGCGGCGGGGGGCATCGCGGGCGAGGAGATCCTTCAGGATACCACCGTGAGGAGGGTTGGCCATTCTGTATGAGCTGCGCTTTCGAGTACTGGGTTGAGAGGGAAAGAGAAGCAGCAGGGAGGGAGAGATGAGAGGCGAAAAAAAATATGGAGAGGCGACGAGGACGAAAAAGCGAGGGAAACTGCCAGTTAAAATAGATGGAGAAAAAAGGCCGAGCCACCTGGGCGGAAAACGTGCGGAACCAGAGATTGACACCGCTGCGAGTTCAGGAGAACGATTACTACTACACTGATGCTGTCCAACCAAATAGACTGTCGGGATGGATTTCGGGGTGGGGAAGCGCAGCGTGGATGGTCGGAGGGGTCTACGTATACTCTTGTCCAAGGTTATTCCAGCATTACGCACTCCAGTGACCTTCTGAAACCACAGCAACGCAGCAGCAAGAGAAATCTAATCAAACACCTAGGCTACACATAATCCAAGGATCCCGTCCGCGATAGCCATGATTTTCAGGGGGAAATTGTCGTCGTCAGCATGGTAGATGTCATCGATCTTGAGTCGTGAACAATACATAAGATATACTAGCAGGTTGCTCGAAAATCTTGGCCAATTATGGTAATTGGGGTATGCGCCGTTTAACGCCCCAAAGAAGCAAATAATTCTCAATTTCGTGGGGGCTCTGTAACCTGTTTATAAAGGTGCAAACCTCCAACGCTTTTAAAACAGGGCGAGCGCCAGTTCGGCAGCGGACACTAAGCGCCACACGGTCACACCATCTGAGCCTCCTATTACGTGCTTAACTAAGCCTATCTAGGTATAGTAGCTCTTGGCTTATTTTTTCCAAATGAATCCACTTTGGAGCTTGACTGTTCACAAACGGCCCCAACGATTTGCATCTGTCTGTCCCTGAATATCAAATAATAGACTTCTTTCCTTTTCTTTTCGCAGAAGAGCTAAGGTTTTTCGAACTCACACATAGGTCCCAGTAATCGCTAAAGGCGGTAGGATGGTAATCACTACCATAACCTTGGAACTTTAATCATATGCATATCACGTGAAGATTTTAATTGTATCCAACTGAGACTGAAAGTCTTAATTGCTCATCAAACATTCAAAAGACCAGAGCATCAAAAAGAAAATATATACGGGGGGAGAACAATCACAGCATGTCGGCCTACTTAAATTACCCACTCATGTAATATAAAGCGCTCGTTCAATAACACGTCAGCTCCCCTGAAATAATTTCTTGGGTTTGCGAGGAATACTTCTCTGGCTAATTTCGCCCGAGGAAACTGGAACTCCGGCTGAAGGGTTTCTCACTGCTGTGGCCTCCTCACGAGGGGGTCTGTACTCTGGTGTTGTTGGTGCAGTGATTGTAGTGCTTTAAACTGTGGTTATGTAGTTTTTAATCATTTGAGTAAGTGTAATGTGCTCCTACGGCCCTAGTGGACTTTTAAAACACCAAGCCCTAATAGATACAAGGTCAATCTAACACAGAACCTAGACAAACACCATCAAGGGGTAGAGGTAACAAAAGGAATTAGTGGCGCAGGATTGCATTCAAACCTTTCACAACTGCTTTGATCGTAGGTTGTAGAAACGAGAGGAGCCTTGGCACCCCCTGCGGTCTTCTTCGCTTCCTTGCGCAGCTTCTCGGGTCATCACCCTATGATGCACGTATAGATCAGCACCTGATACTTTCAAGGCTTACGCAACATCACAAGTCCTTGCGATTTACCAACTGACTGCGTTCCAGAGCCTTTCATTTTACGCAGGGAAATAAAGACAACTGGCCAGATCGCCAAGAGATAAGATTGATAATCTTTGATCGACCAAAATACCCTCGGGATTGGCTGACCTGGGGTTATGTCCCACACCGACTCCAAGCCTCAAAAGATGGTGTCATTGAACAGAAAATTACAACATCGATAAGAAGTAACTAGTACTCCGCAAGTTTAATTCCTTAGGGCTTAGCCTCCTAAGTAGTTAACAACTCGATCTTGAGCCAAGACCCTGATCATCGATTCGATCACGACAAATTCGCCGAGCCTTGCGAGATTGGCCAACGGCCGTTGCCTTACGAGGTGATGTTCGAAGCGGTCAGACTCGTCGCCGTCATCGGAGCAATCCGGGGCTCATTGGTCCCTCGCGACATCTATGTGACTTTTGACGTGCTTGGGTCTACCCTAGATACGACACGGGGACGACTATCCACAGAGCCCGGATCTCGTGCATGAGAAAGCCAAGAAGCTAGGTATAGTCACCTTGGCACCTGCGGTGCCTTATTGGTAGCTGGAAGCCAACTTGTTCCGATTATCGGGTCTTTTGAAGGAGATACTCTATAGACAAATGGACAAAATCTGAGTTAAGCCAATGTTGATGAACATACTTGAACTTGATTGGAGCGGACATCAGTCGTCCTGACCAGGGTTCATGGGCCGAAGGGGAGGGGTTGATTTTCGACCAGGGCGTTTGCCTTCGATTGCCTTCTCATCTGCGTGGGCGATACCTTGCTGATTCAAAGGAAGCTTTCTGGAATCCGACTTGTTTTGGCGAGGGTATGCCACAGTTACTGAGTGAGGGGCACCAAGAGTAAGAGGAATGAAAATATGAAAATGTTTCTATAATTCTATAGGTTATTATGGTATTGGGAAATGAGCCAAGCATCACTTTTCTGTACAAAAAACTCCCATATGGAAGAGTGAATGGCATGGAAATGCTTTTGAGAAAAAAGTCCGCCCAAGGAATAATAATCTGGCATGAAAAAAGCAAAATAAAATCGTAACAACATTATCGCCGTAGTTGCGCCGATGGAACACGAGACACTGCATGGGAAGTCGCTAAATCGGAATCTCCAAATGTAAACGCCAGAATAATGCAAAATACGACCAAAGCCCTGTTTTTTATTGGGCAGTTGTGAGCTGATTCTGCAAGGCTTGGGACAAGGCCTCCTCCTGCCGCTTGCGCTCCATCTCCATGAGGTACTGAGCGTACTTGGATCGAGGGTTGTGGATGCCGCACTCGGTCTTGGCCTGACCCTTCCAGCGGCCGGAACGCTCATCTTCGTTCTCCTTCACAGGTTGTGTGGAGTGGTAATCACCAATGCTCTTGTAACCCCTATCTAGCAGCTCGTTGTATGGCAGGTCGTTTTCCTTGACATACTGCTTCACTTGGTCGAAGTTCCAGTTGGCGAGAGGGTTGATCTTGATCAGACCAGCCTCGTCAACTTCAATGATGTCGAGGTCTCCACGCTTGCCTCCCTGACTGCGCCGACGTCCTGTCAGGACAGCATGGACATTCAGTTCCCGGTATGCGCGCTGGGCCGGTTCCACCTTGGCGACCCAGTCGTATAGCTGGTCATCTTTTTCCCAGAGTTTAGCACCGTGCTTCTTAGCAAACTCTTCCTCGGTCTCGACGCCTTGAGGCTTGTAAACGTGGATGTGTTGAAGAGGATACCTCTTGCGGATCTTGTCGACAAGAGTCAGGGTTTCTGGGAAGTGATGAAGAGTGTCGAGGAAGACGAGGTTGACCATTTGTGGGCGTGGGATAGAGAGTTTGGAAAGCATGTCCATGATCACCAGGCCTGTAAGACCAAAGGCGGTGGTCTGGTACAGGTGAGGAAGTGAGGTGACACACCACCTGAGAACATCTTCCGGACGTTAGCCGAAAACCCATGGAACACTCGTGGGACGAGGCAGGGGTACCAACCTTGAGGCTCGAGGAATTGAAGTTGTCGGTTGAGGAATTGCAGATGCGGCTTGGTAAACACGATTTCAGGAAGATAGTCGTCGCTGGAGCCACCACTAACATAGCCAGACTCTGTAGAGTCTCTCAAGTCTGCGGTCTCGGTGTCGGAGGGGTAATTGGAGTGCATCTTGGCTGGCATATCGACTTATACTACCGAGAAGGTTGTATGTATGGCCGGGTGGAGGGTCGATGCGAGGCTTTGGCGGGGGAAGTGGGATGGTGTAGGAAGGGGGAAAAGTGCCAGTGGCCCGTCTGTTATAGAAAAACGAGCAGACAAGGGCAATCACGACATCATCGGCAATGGAGCCGCCTTTTTCGCTGCCTTTTGTCCCTCATCCATGCCGATTGATTCTGCCGCCGTCGAGCACGACATTTATGTGACCGCCTGTCATGTTTGGAATAGTGGTATTCTTATTGAGGTTAGGCGTGAAAAGTTTGATCCTCTAATATCGATCATAGAGCACGCCATCGATCACGTGATGGATTCATAGGGGCTTATGTCATCGCGTTTTGCAGGGAGTTGATGAGAAATGCACCCACTCCGATATGGTCCTAGAAGCCCGGCGAACTGCCGTCGGAGAAAACAGGCCGCATCGTCAAAATCGATTATAAATCATCTGTTATAGCGTGGAAGCGGAGGCAGGGGTGAATTGCCCTTGTTGAGCTGATTGACTTTGGATGATGATTAGCCACTGGTGACGAAAGTGCTCGGGCTGTTGGGAACAAGACACACAACATACAACGTACACTAATAGGAAATTAGTAAGGACAATCGCCGTGCCCAAACTTGCGTTCTTGCAGGTGTCATCATAGCAGGATTTCATGCCGACGATGCCGGAGCTCAGGGACCTCTTCTCCTTCTCTCGGCTTGAGGCCGACCCCCACTTGGATAGGTGCGGGTGAAGAGTTTGGGACGGGTTTGCCTTTCTGCCAGGCGGCGACCAGGTGGATATGTACGTAGGAAGCCTGAGGCACAACATACCCACGTGCCGTCGATCAATGCAAGACATGGCAGTGGAATTAAATCAAGTCTTTTGATTCTTGAGCGCATCTGGGCTTCTCGGGCTTTTCCTTTTTGCATCTTGTCTCGCGCCCACCAGAGGGACTCTTCTACCCCACGCGCGGGCCTCGTTGTTCCCTGCGCACTTGTGGCATCTTCCTCTTGCCCTCCAGTGAGCCCTCGCCCACCCCACACTCGTGCATAAACTTTGCGAAATGTCATCACCCAACCCCGCGGCATCTCGTCCAGCCCGCCCTATCCTGCGTCAGAATTTCTCGAGCAGCTCTTTCATCCACGACCACCAGCAATATAAGCCACCAGCCCCCGCTCCCGTCACCCAGACCATAAGCAATGTGCTCGGTAACCTCGACGAGTCGCCGCCTTCGGCGTTTTCCCGCACCGCGAATCCCATCAGCCCCGATCCGAAGCGGGTGACCGAGAGTGGTATCATCCATAGTATCTTCCACCACCAAGAAGGTGTCCTTCCCCAGGGCACTCCGAAGCTAGTCGCAACAGTGTTTTACAAGTCTTCCGACCCAATTCACCCCCACCTTCACCCTGATTCCTCCCCCAATGCCCGGCCCGGTGATAAGCTTCCACACCCCACGGTTCCTGTCGGTTCCGCCCCGACCCTTGATATCGAGAAAATCCCACGCGAGCCACCGGCACTTGAGCCTGAACCACTAGATCACTTGTACGGCCCGTATGTGTCACAGCTGTGCTTGACGAACTTTCTTCAAATCATCGAATCTCTTCCGACCCCGTACCATCGCATGAACACTTCGCACCGCTGTCTCGACAAGCATGATCAGCCACGCGTTGTGGAAGTCACATTCTCGCCCCCGCCAAACCCAGATTATCTCACATTTGCGGATCTTCGAAAGCATGAAAGCATTTGGCGCTTTGAAAGGGAATGGAACGTGGAAGTTGTGCTGCAGAAAGAGAGCATTTTCCGCAGACACAAACGATTAATTGTTTTTGATATGGACAGCACTTTGATCCAGAACGAAGTCATTGATGAGATCGCGAAATTCATTGGAGTTGAGAAGGAAGTTTCAGTTCGTATTTCAGTCCTTGAGCTCCGTGGGGGTATTCTAATCTTGACAGGAAATTACAGAGCGCGCGATGAATGGCGAGCTTGACTTTTCCTCTTCGCTCAAGGAGCGTGTCAGCCTCCTGAAGGGGGTCCCTGCAGACGTATTCGAGAAGCTGAAGTCTGTCATCACTATCTCACCCGGGGCGAGGGAGCTGTGCAAAGGTCTGAAGAAACTCGGATGCAAGCTCGCCGTCCTCAGCGGCGGATTCCAACCACTTGCAGAGTGGCTGGCCGGCGAGCTGGGTATCGATTACGCCCATGCAAACCATGTATGTATACCCACATTTCCAAACTGGCACTTTGGGCCGTTGTGGAAGTCGGCTCACACCTTCTTCAGCTCGAGATTGATGCCACGTCGCAAACCTTGACGGGTAAACTTGTTCCTACCTATCCAATCATCGATGCGAATCAAAAACGCTCTCTACTCCGCTCTATCGCAACAGAGAACGGAATTGACGTTGCGCAGACTGTGGCCGTGGGCGACGGTGCGAACGACTTGCTCATGCTTCACGCTGCTGGGCTTGGTGTTGCCTTCCGAGCCAAGAGCAAGGTTCAGCTTGAAGCACCCACCCGCATCAATAGCGAAAGCTTACTGGATGTTCTTTACCTTTTTGGATTGACCAATGAGGATATCCAGGAGCTCATCGCCTAATCTCACTCAGGAATCTTCATGTAGAGCGGGGGATTCATCTCTTTTGTTTCCCCCGGGTAGCGGCTAGCGAGCCTTTACATCTTACTCCTTGTGCTTTATTCAGTTCTTACTATGTACTATTTTTTGGATATACTCTCTATCAGGTCGAAAAGAGCCGTTGAATACGGACTCAGCTGTAGCCTGGTATTAGATGTAACAAAAAGTCAAAGACAAATATATCCGAGGGTAACACCAAAGGCTAAAGGGAAGCAGGATAACCCGATTGGGCCCACCGGCAGTCGTAGCCCTAAGTCCGGCCTGAGATCGAGGGCAAGGGCTACGATTGCGGAGAAGAAGTATATTGACCCGGCCCAGACCCAAGATTCGAACAGCCGATGATCTCAGATATGACATTTCATCCAAGAAGCCTTTTATACCAAGTTGTGTCCCCGCTACAAGGCCATTCTTTGGAGAGGGGTCGCCCTCGGCCCAAGGCTATGCGTCGCAAAGAGCGGAGCAGCGCTGACTCTTACAAAGGCAACAGAACATCGTTGCTTATGGCAAACACAGACTAGTCTATACTGTTTACATACACTCATTATCAACAATATGTCGGACAAAGATCACAACACCTACCACCTAGAGAAGGCGGAGCAGCGGGCTGCTCCGACTACTACTGTGCAGGATTGGAGTGACTCGGAAGAAAGAGCACTTGTGTATGACTCCGACTCGTCAGGCGAGTATTATACTTGCCATTAATTTCTAACAGAATGAGAATCGACTGGCATGTACTTCCAGTGCTATGTGTCGTATTCGCGCTGTCGTTGTTGGACCGAACCAACATATCTTCTGCCTACATTGCCGGGATGGCTCAGGATCTGGAGCTGACAATAGGTAAGATCTTTCAAATCACTTCTACTTATATGATATACAGTATCTCACCCTGTTTCTCTCCTGAGGTGCCCGGTATAACATCGCTCTCCTCCTATTCTTCGTCCCTTATGCCCTATTCGAGCTTCCTTCCAACCTCGTCATCCGCCACATCGGCGCAAGAATCTGGCTTAGCGGTCTCATCATCGCCTGGGGCGTATGTGTCCTTGGAATGGGATTTGTCCGACACTGGGTGCCTCTTGCTATACTACGAATCCTGCTGGGAGGGTTTGAGGCTGGACGTGAGTCCTCCACAAAGTAAATTCCTTGATTAGCTTACGGCTGATGGGTGTGCTCATGAAGTGTTCCCTGGAGCCGTGTTCATCATCTCATCATGGTACAGAACGTATGAGACGGCGAGACGAGTCTCTATTTTTTATATGGCGTCCCTGTTTGCTTCGGGGTTTGGTGGTATTGTACGTTTCCCACATGATGTGTCAGACTACTCGTGATGTTGATGGATGTCCACAGATTGCCTACGGACTTTCCTTGATTCGTGTCGGCGATGGAATCTATCGACAGGGCTGGCGCTGGATCTTCTTTATCGAGGGTGCAGTCACCACCGCCGCAGGGTTCGTTGCTATCTTCACTCTCGGACAATGTGCGACTACCATCCATCCCAGCCCTAACCCCCTACTACGCCTTTGGCTTGGCTAACCCTGTCAACAACAGTCCCCGAAAAAGCAAGCTGGCTGAGCAGCCGCGAGAAACAGATTGCCATGACCAGGATAGCCAACCAACACGGTGGTCGAGAGTACGAGCATATCACCTTTAAACAGAGTTTACTGTATCTGATGGATTGGAAGCTAGGTGTCTAGTAAGTTTTTAGAACATCTCGTGGCAAAGTTAACAATAACAAGTGCATTGCAATACTTTATCTGCGCATCAAGTGTATACTCGCTGGCATTCTTCATGCCCATCATCTTGAGGGAAGGCATGGGTTTCAGTTATGCCCTCGCTCAGGTCCTTACCAGTCTGCCCTATGTAAGTTTCGCACAACAGCCCTCCCCCTCAACTCACATTTGGCACAATCATTGTCTGACCTGCCAAACAGCTGGTCGCTGTTGTTCTAAGTCTTTCTATGGCTTGGCTTTCAGATAAATTCCGCGTTCGATGGGTGTACGCAAAGTCCCTGTCTAATTAGAGCAATCTTTTACTAAATGAACCCTACGTAGCGTTCTATGTGTGCAGTCGGTAACTGCGTACGTGCCGCCCGACCCTTTTTACAGAAATATATCCTGACAAGTAGCAGCATCGTTGGCCTCCTAATAACCCTATACGCCGTTCCCTCAGGCGTCCGCTACTTCGGCACCTTCCTCGCTGTCTTCGGAACGCAGGCAAACGTGTACGTTCCCCGTTTTGGAAGTTGATTAGAGGTACCTAGTAACCAAAATACTATTACTGACCCAAGTAGTCCCGCAACCCTAGCCTACGGTCAAAACCAGACTGCTCAACCAGTACGGAAAGGCGTCGTATCTGCTGCGATGATTGCCGTTGGTGCTGCGGGAGGCGTCACGGGCAGCACTATCTTCCGCGCGCAAGATGCGCCGATGTATCTTCCGGGGATGTGGTATGTAGATGTGACTTGGTTAGGACGAAGAAAGGCAGGCTAACCCGTCTCTCAACAGGAGCACGGTTGCGATGCAGATGCTGTATACAGTTGGGACGTTTTGCATGTCCATGTACCTTCGCCACCGGAATCGATTGGCGGACGAGGGGCAGGTATCTGCGTTGGAAGGCGTGGAGGGGTTTAGATATGCCCCGTAAAATTACCAAAGTAGAGCGCCCCAGGTGTTCGCGTCAAGTGAGTTTATGTTGAACTGCGCTATAACATACATCCAGTAAGAGACCTTTATACATCCAGAACCATCAATGCCTATTCCCTTGCGCCATGGAAATGTTGAAGAAAAGAGCATAATCTGAAGAAAAAAACAAGTTACCGCGTCGCATCAGCAGAGAGTGTTTCGCCGAGAGCTTGCCCCGGAGCTCCACTCCGCCTCTTCTTCAGTACATTCTCAATAAAAGCCTCTCCGGCCTTGTAGCTGCTCCGAACCAGAGGACCCGACGCGCAGTAGAGGAAGCCCATCTCAAGGGCACGCTGGCGCCATAGCTCGAACTGATCTGGTGTTATATACTCATGCACAGCCATGTGCCGCTTTGTCGGACGCATGTACTGACCGAATGTGACGACGTCAACGTTGACGGCCCGTAGCTGGCGCAGCGCATCCCAGAGCTGGTCCTCCGTCTCACCCAATCCAAGCATGAGCGAAGTCTTGGTGATGAGCGATGGAGTAGTCTTCTTCGCAGCATCGAGAACACGAAGTGATTGCTGGAAAGTAGCCCGGCGGTCACGGACATACGGCGTCAACGCCTCGACAGTCTCAACGTTGTGCGCGTACACATCAAGGCCAGACCGAGCCATAAGAGCAACCATCTCAGTGTCTCCAGCATAATCACCGGTCAAGCATTCCACCAAGATATTCGGAGCCTTTTGCTTGATTTTTATCACGGTTTCGGCAAAGTGGCGAGCACCACCGTCGACAAGATCGTCTCGATCAACAGCGGTCAACACCACGTATCCCAGACCCCATCTGGAGATCGCCTCTGCTGTATTCTCGGGCTCGTGCGGGTCAAGCGGTGGCGGCGCCCGGGAGGTTTTCACGCTGCAAAATCGACAACCCCGAGTGCAAGTATCGCCCATGAGCATGATAGTTGCCGTAGCGGAGGCTTTGTCGCCGCCGCCCCAGCAGTCGGAGATATTAGGGCATCGCGCCTCCTCACACACGGTATGCAAGTTCAATCCGCGGAGGTCCTTCTTCAATCGCTGGTAGTTCTTTGAGTCGGGAATCGGAGTCTTGAGCCATGACGGTAAGCGGGTCATTTCCTTCTTGCGGCCGGCTGGGCCGACCATTGCAGTCTTGAGGGCGTAAGCTTCGGAAGGATCAAGTGGCGCATTGTCATTTCCGCCAGAAACAAAGTCTGCAAAGGAAGGGCCAGTGTTGAGCTTATCCGTAAAAGTTGTCCGCTTCCTTGGGGTCGCTGTTGAAGCTCCGCCGGTGGCGGAAGAGGAATCTGTAGTTGCGTAACCGCGGTAGGCAAGGTGGGAAACACTCCCTGTGTGAGTGGCAGCGGTTCTTGATGATGAGTACAAGACTCTTAGTCGATTCGTCGCAGCGGCCATAATGAGGACTGCTTCAGTTCTCAGGGTTGTTTGCGAGAAGTTTGGATTCCGCGGGAAACCACTGCAGTAATGTTATCGTGGATCTTGAATACACTAGTCCATATTGGGTACTTTATGCCTCAGGCGGCGACTATTGATCAAGTAATCCTCATTTTATGATTGGGGTTCTGTAGCCTACTATAGTAGTTTTAAGTCTCTTCACGGGTTCTTCCCGACACTACCTGGGTTTATATTTCTTTGGTTCACATGAGCAAAAGCTGAACAATTAATTATACATTATTGCTGAGGCTAAATGCACTTTGCAGACGGACAGGGACCAGCAGCCGCCATCAGTAAAATGAAAAGAGGAACATAGGAAAGGCTGCAGATGCAAACTAGAAGATGTTGGAGTTACAAATGAAATGACCGGCGTGTAACAAAAACTCTATACTAAACAAGTCGACTCGCTTGATAGGGAACATAGAAAGGGACATGGCAAGAAATATAAACCGGGACCTAAGCAATGGTCTCCAGGACCTGGATTAGAACTAGTACAGCTGATCTCAGAGCCTCGTCAGGCGGACCGTGAAGAGTGAATAATAAATCTTCTATGATTCGGTCTAGATCCTGGTGGAGCTTACTGCTTCGAGAGCCGAGGACCTGGTCTCGAATGCGCGACGGTGGTTGTTGAGCGAACTTCATCCCAAGAATTGAAGAGGCTTTTTCTGGGACGGTGTTCAATTTGGTATATTGTGCCCGTGGAGGCATATTTGCAACCCGGCGGCCAAGGGACGGCAGTGAGAGGAGGTAGTTCTTCGCAATCAACACAGCACAAAGCGAGTCAAGAAGAGATTCCGGGGCATCTGGGAATATTTGGCGGAAAGGACGGATCAGGGTTCGCTCCTGGTTACGGCGGAGGAACATGACCACGGGAGAAGTCAGTCGCGGTATGTTTTGTGGGAAATCCTTCACTGAATGTTCGAGCTGATCAACTGTCCATTCGTGGTCCCACCATTTCTCCAACTCTTCTTTCTCCGATTTACTCGTTAATGAAGAACTTGGAGATGCCTGCATTTTCGGTGAAAGAGGGGGTTTGACCGGGTTTTGAGTCTTTTGCTGTAGGTTCTGGAGCGCATCTTTATCAGCTGAATCATCACAAGCAACTGTTTCACTGGCGCTTTCTGAAGCCATAAAAGTCGGGTCTATATATGTGTCATTCTCATCTCCTCCCTGTGCCTTCGGGGACCGCGCCGGGTGATTCGTAGCATATCCACTATCCGACATCTCGAGAGGGGTGTCAGGACTGAAAGCTGAGACCTCCAATAGGCTTTGATCGGGTGTGGCAGGTATTGTATGGTTCGGTGTTGGAAGTGAAGAACTCATCGCCGGGGAGGATTGTCGAGAGATATCAACCAACTTTGGCTTCGTTTTGCTTTTGACGGCGAGGACCTATTGCTACGCTTAGCACATTGAATAACATGGGCTTGGTATATTCTTACCGCATCATTGTGTTCACGTTTCCAATCTGGAAGGAACGGGCTTTGTTGAACGATTTGGAATTTTCTTCGGTTTACGGTGGATTTGACCGATACCTCCCCAGTTAAATCGATGGGAGCACCTTGCAGCCATGTTTCGCAGTAAGACAGGCTGCTCGGAACCCAACTACCTTGGCTTGAGACGGTTCCGGACCGGCTTCTATGTGTTGCAGCGGATGACCCGGAGAAATTTCGCGTCCCAACTGAGTCTGCATCTGAACAGGTTGCAGGTGGTGACATACAGCCTGAATCTGTTGTGGTGGGTGTGAATTGCTCAACACTCAACTCGCATTGTCTGACAAGGCTCGAATGCGCCATATGAACATTTGTACTTTCCTCGGTGTGCTGTTGCACCGAGATATCAGTTGTCGGGGTGTGGGGAGTGCAGCGCCTTGTTCCCGAGGGAAAGGCTTCCGCCTCACACCCAGGGTTTGATGAAAAGTACGTCGATAATGGTGATGCCTGGGGAGTATGTGCGTCAGAAAGTGGAGGACTAGGAAGAAGGCCAAATGTCCCGAGGCTGGAAGCCATGAGATTCTGGTCGGATCTCCAGGCCCGCAATGTCCGTAACTCTGGTGGGCGCGGAGTCACCCTGGTCACCCCCGTAGAGCTTGGGCTGTTTTCGAATGACGGCGAGGTCGGCAGACGAAGTTGGAAAGGCTCCCTCATCTTGCTCACCGAGCGGAATGGCGAAATGCAAGTGGCTCCACGGTCTGTTATTCGTTTTGGTTGAGAGGTAGTGTATTCGGATTGTTCGCAGCGAGGAGACGTGGATGGTATGAAAGAGAGGGAACTTTGGGGCTGCTGTCTTTTCCATGGTTGCACGTTTGGAGAGTATCGCGGCGAAGCTATATTATTGGAATGGCCTATAGGCTCCTGGTTTATGACACTAAATGTTGCAGCGCTTCTGTTCACGTAATCCGGGACAGGGCTAGCAGTCACGGTGTGGTAACGGCTATGGCTGTAGTGAGGCCTCGTGTATACATTCGCTGAATTATATTCCGTCGAGGACATGATGGTCTGGGAGCTGCCGGGTTTCTCAATAGTAGGGGAAAGACGGGAACCAAAGCAAAAGAGCTAGCAAAACCTTTCAGGCCAAACGGGCGTAGAAGCGACCGAGGCGCCCTTATACTACAGTATTGGACAAATTAACAAACATCCCTTGGCTACCTTGCGGTGACAGTACGCCAGACAACGGGCATGTCCATCGCCCCCTTCCAGAGGAACTTTGGAACATAACCCAAGTGTGAAAGCCCTAAAGGCCACTCCACTCGCCATCCTTGCATTCCAGAGAGAGGCAATATCCAGTAAGAGGCCATGAGATCGAGATCATTGGGTAGAGGGCCACATCGAAACGTGGGCGATGAGCTTTGCAGGGACTTTACATTTCGTCATTATAGAAGGAATGAGACATGCAGGACGCAGGCAAATAGAGAGAAGGGCCCCTGGGGAGGGCACTGAGGGGACGTCACGATGCTTCAATTCAATAAAGCTGTTGCACCGGGCAATCAAAAGGTGCAGCCCCTAGAGAGCACCCCTTGCTTTGGTTGCTGTGGGTGCCGTTGCATGGGGAGGGTCCATAGCTCGAGATGGCGATTGATCTCAGCAGCATGTGCGAGAATTCCAACCGAGCGGTGGCGGAGAATTGGATTTCTGCAAACAAATCTCTAGCCAAGATTCCCTAAAGAGCCGTCACAATTGCTTGACACGAGTTGAGTTCCTGGAGAGGGCTGTCGCCGCTGGTTAGGACGTTGGCACAATTCTCCTAGATGACTTGAACGATCTGGACGACCTAGACTGGTTTCCGAGATGAAGGAGCGCAGGGTTCCAGGAAGGTTCCTGCCCGAGGGTTGAATTGATGTTGGTCAAGCGTCAAGTTCAGTTCAATACCTCCTAGTTCTCGAAAAGAAACAAGCAGCACGTGACTGACTGTACAGGATGTACAACAGTGTCCATGCAAACAATGCAAACTTAGCTTATCGCTGCGCAAAAAAAAAAAAGATATGCGACAGCGTTCTTTGCTTGTTGCTGGACGATCGACTCCAGGCTCATACACAGCTCCTCATGCTCTCAGAATGCTTTATTGCGTCGACCTTGGCGTCTGCGAAAACCCCCGCCTCGGCTTCACTCAGGGATGTCGGCATTTGTCTTCATGAGCTGCAGCCGTCGGCTACCCTGCGCTCAACCTTTAAGAAGAGCTCAACCGCTCCAAATTGTCTAGCCGTGAGCGCGTCACACATCTTCGCGGCGCAGTCAGAGAAGGCTACCGTGCATGTATATAGCAGAGAGAAGGGCAACCAGGAAGCCACCATTCCCTTTCACGAGCGCATTCGCAGCATTGCGGTCGCAGGGTGTAATAATGGCGACATTGTGGTTCTGGGCACCGAGGGGGGTCGCTTGATTCTATGGGAGGTGAGCACATCCTTTAGGGGATCCAAAATTGATTCTAATAATGCTTGAACAAAAGGTTTGCACAGGGCGCCAAGTTGTCACAACCGCATCGCATTTACGGCCCGTCACCGCTGTCGTGGTTGATCCTACTTCGAATTTCATTCTGTCAGGCTCCTCAGATGCGACCATCCATGTGTGGTCCTTGGTCGGTCTCCTCTCTTTCACAAAATCTCCGGGGGGTCGGGACATGCAACCGCAGAACTCGCCTATCCGCACATTCTCGAATCATCGCGCTGCTGTTAGCGCAATCGCATTGGGACACAGCACCGGCAGATACAACATCGCGGTCTCCACAGCTCAAGATAACACTGCCATTGCTTGGGACTATCGGACCGGTTACGTTCTGCGGAACTTCCTCTTACCGGCTAATGCAGTATCCCTTACGCTTGACCCGGTCGATAGAGCTTGCTACGTAGGCTATGAGGACGGTAGTTTGCAGTCGGTAGACTTCTACAAGGACCAATCTGTGCAGCATCCTCTTCGCGACCCTTCATTACAGACTACCCCGGCGCAAATACCCGCAGAGGATCGTTGGCTCCCTCCTTCCGCCGATAGCGGCGCCGCGCATACACTGACCCTTTCCCACGATGGGATGATCCTGTTGTCTGGCCATGAAAATGGCAAAGTTTACTCTTGGAATGTTGGGCGGCGTAAATACGCCTCGACAGTCGCCGACTTTACACACCCAGTCACAAATGTTATCATGCAGCCTCTCAGTGGGCTGCATCAGCAGGCGGCTGGTTCGAAGAGAGTACTGCATACTGTGATCAAACCCAGATTTGACAATTCTATGGCCGAAAAGCCTCAATTTGCAGGAACGGTTCCTACCGACTACGAATTAAATACTCATATTCTACCTGCGGAAACATTATCAGGGTTGGACTGGTTCACGGAGGCATTCTCTAATGCCAGTTTCCCAACATCATTGTTGGAGCAGGGTCTAGCTGAGCTTGCTACTATGGCTCAACCAACCTCGGCAGCAGCAGCCACTCCATCCATGAGCGTTGTCATGGATATTGATAACCCCGCCAAGGATTCCCAAATCGCCGATCTGGAGAGCGAAATAGCTACTCTGAAGCAAAAGGTCTCGGTCAGCCAAATCGCTCGTCATGCTACTACTGAGGAGGTGACAAAGCTACGTTCAGACTTAGCCAACCTCCATGACTACATTAACGAGCTCCAGGAGAAGCAGGAGCAAACACAGCGTGAGAAAATTCGGCGGCAAGCCCGCAAGGAGGAGCGGGCAGTCAGTCGACGAGAAGCTTGGTTTGCCGCCGAAAAGAAAGGGAAGAACGGGGATGCCGTACTCCGTCGACTGGAACTCGCAGAAGGTTCCGAAACGAGTGGTACTGACGATCAAAGTAGCGATGAGTGATCTTACCTTCGTATAGATTTTTGGTAATGCTGGGCATGTTTCATACGACTGCACAAAGCTATTAAGGTGTAGTCAGGTTTCACGGCGCAACGGCTTAAAAGTTTGGGTTAAGCATAGATGTTGATGACACCGGCATATTAACAGCGAATGATCAAAATATTTACCTAAACAGACTTTATCTCTGGAGCGAATCGACTCATAGAGCAATCCGTGCCTAGACGCCATGCGTAATAACGGGTGCCTTTTCCACATTGTTGAGAAGAAATCTGGTTGAGTCTACTCCGTACGGATTCCCAAAATGTTTCGCAGCTTCAATTGTAGACATACATACATACATTCCGGCTTGAAGCGGTAGACACGAGCGCCTATAGAGTCAGGAAGAGGCGATGGTGCTTTTACTGAATGGGGAGGTTGGCGTAAACTGTACAAGGAGGCCCTCCTAACCATAAGCTATACAGTGGTACAAGACACTCGATTTAAACTCTCAATACGCATCCGAACCTCCCTGCTCACGAACCTCAGAGCCCTCCAACTCCTGCACAATCTTCACCCCGGAGCTGGCGCCAATTCGCTCTGCGCCAGCTTTCAGCATTTTCCGACAATCTGCAGCAGTCCGTACACCACCACTGGCCTTGACCTTCGTCCCCTTGCCGACAAGCTTCGCAGTTTCGAACATCAAAGCCACATTCTCAACCAACGCACCTGCCCCATTGAACCCCGTGCTCGTCTTAATATAATCAGCGCCAGCCAAGCACGAGATGACGGACCCGGCAATGATCTCTTCCCGAGACAGTTGTGATGTTTCAAGGATGACCTTCAACCCAATGGGAGAAGGAGCCGCGTTGCGCACACCGAGAATATCCTCGTAGACGTTGACATATTGCTTTGACCTGAGTAGAGGGTACTTCAAGACCATATCCAACTCGGTAGCGCCAAGTTCAACTGCCTTCCGGGCCTCCTCTTCTTTCTCGGAGGTCTCGTACATGCCCTCATGGAACCCAACAACACATGCGACACCGACATCAGGCGAATCACTGAGCTTCTGCACCGCTCGCTGAACGTAGTTGAGGCGGACGCATACTGTTGCGAATTGGTACTTTGAGGCCTGTGCGCATAACTCGTCGATTTGTTCCTCTGTTGCTGCTAATGCTAGTTGGGTGTGATCGATTGTTCGGTTAACTTGGGAAGTGATTGATGCTTGCTGATCTGTGGAGACCTCGGATAGTCTTTTCTCGTATGAGGAGATGAATGCCTCCCATTCGACGTTGTCTTTTGGAATAGACATGGTGCTGTGATTTGTTTTCTTTAGGATACGGATGTCAACAAAGTGAGAGAAATTCTAGAACATGGATTGCCCCTCGTGGTGCGGAGAACGTGGAGCTTCACGTGATGATATCTAGAAATGTAACCCTGCAGAAGCGGGCAGTGATCTCTTCAAAATGTTCGTAACCCGATGTGGTCTATTATGGGCATGTGAGTCAAGAATATCGCGGGGCAAAAGAAGATTTACCAGAGGAATCAGTGTTTGCGAAGCTTACAGCTCGCGGTCACGAACCTGATACTATTTTATAAAGTTCTCTGGCCAAAAAGCAGTATAACGGTCCTGTACAAGACTCTAGACGTGCATGACAGTATCTGCGAGCAAGATATCCAGAACAAAGGTATGGGTATAGAATTTGGCCCTTTGCATCTTCAGGCGAAGCTCCTTGGAGCAACGACAGGGTTTCATTGATCTTCGGAGGCCGGGAACGACCATCCTCTGTGCCGCCATCTTCGCTCCTCAGCAGCAGCCAGTTTTGCAGGTCCCATTGATATCATCCACCCTGCTGAACTTTCCTGATCCAAAACTTCCAAATCCACCACCACCTCCTGGGCCGCCGCCGCCGCCACCCCCACCGCCTCGAGGTCCCCCAGAACCAGACCACCGGGGCTTACTATTGGACTTGTTAGACGATCTGGTAATGTTGAAGGGCGAGTTCTCGGCCGCGGTGTAGGGATCGAGCTGGGAGTTGACCGGTCAGTTTATGTATTCGGCAGTGAGATGCGATTGCAACCATCCACGGGTAACGATGTTGTGGGCGCATACCGAGAAGAAGCTTGTAAAGTAGAGGCCCAGGAACAAGTAAATATTTTCGATGAAGCGCTTTATCTGGACAGAGAGCGGAGGACTGCGGATAAGAGATGATTGCATTAGTGATCGGCACGACCGGAGAGGGGGATGGGGAGAGTGTCTCGATACGTACGCTTGCAGAATCTGTCCATTGTGAAGATACACACCAGGTTTTGAGGACTGCTTGGACGCCATGATAGATATGCACTTAGTCCGTAGTAAGATGGGTTGGTTGATTGATTGAATGCTGATGAAGTTCGAGATGACAGGAAGACAACAAGAGTCTTGGCGCTAGCACAGCCCGTGACTGCTTTTATGCCTACTTGGGAAATCTTCACACAACCAGGGTCCAGGGTCATAGATCCGTGAGTTACTTGTGGCAGAATGATGGTGCACGCTTAATGTATGTTCATAATGGTACACTTCTATATTTAAAAACCAGAAAAATCCATGGGTATCATTGTAACTCCGCCATATCAAAACCTACCCAAACCCTAAGCGGTGCCATTCATCATTGATACATCAACCGCGCTCCGTAGTTCATCCAGTCCTCGGAATCCTTCCTCGACAATATATTTCCGGTCGTTCGGCTTGTGAAGAACATGACAGCTGGCTCCTACTACGAGCAAACCAGGCGGTCGGGATCCCTCGGCCTCAAAAGCCTGGCAGACATGCTCGAGACTAGAGCGGATAACTCGTTGATCGCTGCAAGAAGCACGTTCAATAATGGCGCACGGTGTGTCTTTTGGCCAAAGTGTCCGTGCCTGATGTGGCTGGCCACTGTCTTCAGCATGGTGGGCGGTTAGAGATTCGACGAGGGCAGAGATACGATGCAGTGCCATTAAAAAGACAACAGTCTGTGTAGGCACATAGGTTGGGGGCTCAGGTGCGGCGCCTTTCCTTCCGGTCCCAGTGCAAATCAGAACCTGGTCAGAGACACCCCGGTGGGTTGCAGGAATCTCCGCAAATAACGGAGCGCTTAAAGCACTAGTGATCCCGGGCAACACAACGGGTGTGTATCCCTCTGCTCGGAAGAATTCGAGTTCCTCTCCTCCACGTCCGTACAGGTACGGATCACCCTGCTTTAGGCGGAGGACATGACGACCTTTGGTGAGCGCATCCAAGCCCATGCGGAGGAACTCCTCTTGCGCCTGATCGGCATTGCCTGGAAATTTCCGGGCAATGTGTACTTCTGTCCTCCGTGGGATCAATTCCAGAACGGGTGCGGGAACCAGCTTATCAGCGAGGATGATGTCAGCACTCTGAATAGCGTTATACGTTGCTCGAGTGAGCAAGTCGGGGTGTCCTGGGCCAGCGCCAGCAAGAATTATCTTCCCCTTCTTCTCCGATAGCCGCACTCCGTTGACATCGGCATCCGCGCTGTATGCTTGGAGAATGCTGGCGATATCTGAATCGGTAATTGCTGCAAGTTTACGAAGCGGCCAATATTCGCATATCTGGGACAGCCAGCGCATACGTCGGGTTTTTGCCGCATTAACATCGTCTTCCGTGACCAAATTGTTGAAGGTGTGCTTCTGTCCAGTGGCGTCGTCCTCGTCGACATCGAAGCTCACATCACAGAGCCCTGCAGCACAGTCTTCCTCCCACAAACGTCTTCTCACGCTACCCAGCCTATCAATAGCACTTCCAAGGTGAGGGGGTAGTGTGGATGATATTTCTCTTTTTAGCCTTGACGCCATCTTGCAACCCCTTCCCGAAGTCGTGATTCCGATGTGAAGAGGACCATCAGAGTAAGTGGAAAGCAAACTGAAGGTACATAGGTCCGGAGCATCAGTTACATTCACTGGAATCCTTAGGCGTCTGCATAAGTTTGAGATATGCGAGCCTGGGAATTTATCAGCAAAGTTTGATATCACTATTAGTTTCGACGAGACATACTCAAAGGGTTGTTGCCACCAAGAGTTACAAATACCATGTCCACAACGTGATCAACTTCTTCTCTGCCTAGACTCGTCAAGTCGCTGTCTCGGAAGTCTCTCTGAATCCATTGCGCAGAGCCTTGTTCAACATACGCGGCCAGAGTATATTGTAAACTGCCCGCATCAGGCGCTACAATGGTAGGTTTGGCCCCTGATTCCACACTTTTGGCGCACCGTGATGCGGCAAGAGGATTTGATCCCACAATAAGATGCACTTGAGACTCTGTATTTAGGGCAGCTAACAGAGGCACCTGACTTGCACCCTGTGATGCCGCATCCCTCATTGTGTCGAAACTGAAAAAGTATGGCCAGAGAATGATGTTCGTAGCTCTCGGACGATTTCGTCTCACAGTTCGAATTCGTAGCTCAAAGATGGAGACAGATATGATAGAAGGGTCCAAATGTGTGTCAAATATTGCTTTGATCGTGGTTCATGGAGCATTTAAAGATACTGATTAAGCTGATGATTCAGTGCTCCGCGGAAATAAGATGAAGCCAATTGGTTGAGAGGCAATTCGAGATAACGGAATCGATCGAACTTTGAAGCCGTTTCCAATTGATATTCCTGATGAAGACCTGTCGATAAGGGTATCACCGAGTATTATGAAATTCGAAGACACTGCGTTTCAGAACACAGAAGCAGCCTCCAACCCCTTCGACTCTTCTCTTCAATGTAGATTTTATAGATCCCACCACCCAATCCAGTTAGTGAGCGATGGCGTGCTTTTCCCCTTTTGCCGGGATGGCCCGTATGGGCCGCCGTATGCATCTTTCTAATATTTGTGCCTCAGGCAATTGTAAGGCTCACCTCTCCGAGGAAAAGCAACAACATTGCCCAGGGTTTGCCGTATAGTCCGTGGAGATGCCAAGTATCTATAGGCTGGAACAAGTACTCCGTAGAGGTAGCTTCATTGACTGAAAGATATCTTGTGCAAGATCGTGCCCCGTTCACTCATTCGGCTACCGACCAAAAGCATGCGGTGTCCAATAAAGGGTGCCAAGTTATAGATGCATGTAGACAGACTGCATATTTATATTATAAACTGGGCAAGTGCTCACTAGACAAGTTGTGGAAGAGTTGATGTAGGAGGATGTTGGCTGTTTTTAGACTGCCTCATGGATGACCTATGCCACGTGACTCAGAGCTTCGGCCAGCTCGACTGACGCCGCAAGAGCTCCAGATGCAATCATATCTCATCACTTCTCCGCCTCCACTCCCCATCACATCCAAGACTCATAAACGGACTTTGAATCTATTGTCAAACGAAAAACTCTGCCAGTGGTCGCCATGTCCGACGGACTCTTGAAGCCGGAGAAGGACTTCTCCAAGGATGCTGACAAGCTGATTCCAGAGTCGGAGCGGCTTGCAAAGGTGCATTCTGCTTCCTTGCGCATCTCAACTAGAGCTCTGTACTGACTACTTTGGCAGACCGATGTGCAAGGTGCGATTGATAAGCTGTTGGTGTTGGAGAAACAAGCAAGACAGGTACGGTGTCACTGTGCTCTTGTCAGGACTAGCTAGATCTAACTATGCTGTAATCACAGTCAAGCGATTTACCTACAACATCCCGGTTACTTGTCACGATTGTCACAATCAGCAAAAACTCCGGTGACTGGAATCTGGTCAACGATCAAGTCCTCCTGCTTTCCAAGAAACATGGCCAACTCAAGCAAGCCATCACAAGGATGGTACAAACGGTGGTGAAGTTCCTAGATGAGACACCGAATTTGGATACCAAGTTGTCTGTCATTCAGACTCTGCGGACAGTCACAGAGGGAAAGGTTGGTGGTGCTTTTGTCTTTGGTGTTGTTCATCTAACTAAAACAACGTCAGATTTTCGTCGAAGTTGAAAGAGCCCGTGTTACGCGTATCCTGTCTCAAATCAAGAAATCACAAGGAGATTTGAACGCCGCCGCCGACATCCTTTGTGAGTTACAAGTCGAGACCTTCGGGTCCATGACGAGAAGGGAGAAGACGGAGTTCATTTTGGAACAAGTTGCGCTCTGCATAGAGCGAGGCGACTGGACTCAGGCGACGGTTTTAAGCCGTAAGATCAACCGGCGATACTTTGCCCGAAAGCCGAAGAAGAGCGCCGAGGAGATTGAGAAGTTGAAGAAAGAAGCTGAAGAGAGGGAGAAGACCCGTGGGCCCGATGAGCCTCCCATGGAGGTTGATGACGACGTAACGGACCTGAAGCTTCGCTATTACGAACAGCAAATCATCCTTGCCAATCATGACTATAAGTACCTAGACGTCTGCAAGCACTACAGGGAGGTGCTTGATACGGATTCAGTGCAGGATAACCCAGAACAACTTCGAGCAGTAAGTGCTCCTTTCATCTTGGTCACAAAGTAATAAGTCTAACATACACACAGGTACTTGCGCGCATTGTATATTACATTGTCTTGTCACCATATGACAACGAACAGTCTGATCTGTTGCACCGCATCCAGCAAGACTCGAGACTCTCTGCCGTACCTGTCGAAGCTCGTCTCGTGAAGCTCTTTACGGTCCCCGAGCTTATGCGATGGCCGATTGTCGCAGAATCTTTCGGTCCGCATCTCTGCAACACCGATGTTTTCAGCCCCAAGCCGAGCCAGTCCGCCGAAGACCAGCCGCACACAAGGTGGCAGGATCTCCGCAAGCGTGTTATTGAACATAACGTCCGTGTGGTGGCGAAATACTACACTCGCATTCAGATGGGTCGTCTGACCCAGCTTTTGGACCTGACTGAGGAGGAAACCGAGAAGTACATTAGCCAGCTCGTCACTTCCAAGACGATTTACGCCAAGATTGACCGGCCTGCACGGCTAGTGAACTTTGCCAAGCCTCGTGATGCCGACGATGTGCTGAATGAATGGAGCAGCGATATGAAGAGTCTGCTGGGCCTTTTGGAGCGCATCGATCATCTCATCACCAAGGAAGAAATGATGGCGCGCATTCTCCCAACCCGGGAGAAGGCCAAAGCTCGCTAAAAGGGGCTCCTGTACTTGCACCACAGAGTAGTGACTTGTGGGTGTAAATTATACAATAGTAGAATTGATTTCATCCACTCTTCAACCCGAATCCCTCTAACGTAATATACTTTATCTTGATACTGAATGAGTCTAAATCTATAAGCGACAAACTAGGTATGGTGTAGCAAAAAGACAGATCTAGAACGGCAAATCCATGTCGTTAACATCGTCCTCATCCTTTGCTTTATCCTTCGGCACACCACCCTCTAAGCACTCTCGAATGAACCTCACTGCCGCATCCAAGTACGGTCTCTGACTCGGCAAAAAATGACCTCCAGGATGCCAGACCACCTTTCCTTCTGCTTCTGGATTCCCAACACAGGCCTCTATCAATGACCTACTCCTGCTCTCATCAACAACCGCATCCAGCGAGCCCAGGACATGCAATATAGGCGTTTTGATAGATGGGATCTCATAGAACGCCCGGTATCGATCGCCCGGCGAGCGGAATCCACTATAGCACATGGCAAACTTCAGCGCCGGATGATCCAGCCCTGCAAACGAAGCTGGGTACGCGAAACCCTCCACGCCAGAAGCTGAGGCTGACGCCGGAGCAAAACGCGCAAACGCATCCTGTCTCTTTTCCTCGAGCAATGACACAACCATTGCTGCCATCGCAGCTCCCTGAGAGAAGCCAATCACGCCGTCGAACGGCCCTTCTTCACTAAGGACCTTGGCTACTGCATCTAGCCCGTCTTCGAGTCCAACGTAAAGGGGTGGCTGGGCAGTGTTTGAACGTCTATACCAGCCATATGCTTCGATCCCACCTTCCTCGCTGTCCACTACGCCAGAGCCTTCTTGCGGTGTGTATCCGGGGATATCGGCGGGGTTAAGACGCAACGGGCCGGTAGGGTACACGGCTAAGACTTCGTGGAGGGGGAATGCCTTTGTAATGTGTTTGATCAGCGCGCGGGATTTGGCATGGAAGAGAGGGCCCGATTGCGTGTAGCCATGGAGCATGAGGAGTTTTAGGGGCGGGCGCGCAGACATTGTGAAGGACAAGCTGTCGCAGGTGTGAATGGAGAAAAAAAGGAAGCAAACCGGAGTAAAAAAGGTGTGAAAGGGGGGTTGAATTTGGGGTCGCGCGACGGAGATAAGATAACCAATCCTGCTCGAGACGGACCCTACCAACTAGTAAACTCCATTGCTCCTAACGAGACGTTTATTTACTAAAACTTGTCATTAGGATGCTTATTTCTCTTTCAGGGCGCTTTGCAAGGGAGCAGACAGTTTGGCCTAGTAGGAATACGATGGCTTGACACTGAAAAGACGTGGATGTGGAGCCGGGGCCCCAGATGATCATGGATAATAGTAGTGGGTACGACTCTTGAATCGGACTGGCCCAGGCTACACCGCTAAAACAGAATTGAATGGATGTACGATTTGCTACTGCACCAAGGAATGTTACAGGTTGTACCCTTGCCCATGGTCTAGGCCTAGCGGGCCTATTCAAGTACAACTTCAAGAGTTCTGAGCCCACCTGAGCACATACCACGGAAACGGACATCCCGCATTCACCAACGTGAAATGTTCATCTCGGCTCCTTTCGACATCCGAATATCCGGTCCGGTTGACATGGCTCGAGCGGGCAGACCTGGTGTATACATTCCCAAGGTGTACAAACACAAGTACGCTCATCGAGCGATGTACACACGAGAATCAAAGCATAAGCGCAGAAAGGAGAGAGAAGAAACTGGTTTTTGACGGAAACAGAGCAAAAAAGCTGATAAGTATAGACCGATCAAGTGCCAGATATCCGGAACTCCCCTCGTTGTGAAGAAAACGCTTTTTGGTATTGGAACGGTGAACTGAGGTGTAGGAACATTTTTCTCATTGCCCAGGAGTGTTGTCGGGTTTCTCGCAGGGGGCGAGGATTCCATCTTCTATCTGCAGGTGCTTTCTCAAAAAAAATAGTATTAATCCATCATCATCGAAGAACGCCACGTTGCATCGTCATCGCTCCAACTCCGTTGACGTGACATCTACTTTCTGCGGAAAGAGCAGCCCTCGGTCAGACGGGCCTTGCCACCGGTGGGCTGGCAAAGGACGGTGGAGCATCCGGCGCACACGACGACAGTCTGGGCGTGGGAGAAGACGGTGGTAATTGTGAAGCAGCCGGGGCACTTGACGTCCATGAAGAATGAGCGAGGAGCAGGCACAAGGGTCTAATCGTTCCAAGAAAAAACCAGTATTAGTTGACTGTGTCGTATATTTCGTACCAGATCCGACGAGATCATACCTTGAGCTTGTGCTTGCGGGCCTCAGCCTGAGGAGTAGGGTTGAGAAGGTCGACCGCGAGAACCTATTCCATCAAGTTTGTTAGGACAGTTTTCCCACGCTGAAAGTTCGGCAGTCCATCGATATTGGACGACGGCGATGGCGACAACGATCACGATGGGGGAAACGTGATCATGATTTATCGAGCCAAGTATCCATGATGGTCTCGATATACCACGAAAATCAAAAGTAACTCACCATCTTGACGAGAAAAAATGTCGATCAGCGAAGGTTGTTGAAGGGAGCGCTGATGGCGATGGCCTGCTTGGGGGTGTGAAGCAACTGAAGAGGTCTCGTGGAGATGGCGAGAATTCGTGTCGACGGGCTGCCCCGGTTGGCCCGTTTGGGGGCAGCGGTAGGGCTCAGCCCTCGCTAACACGGCCTTTTCCAGCGGGTTCTCGCAGTTACTGTATTGATTATATAAGCGCCATATTATGTACATAAAAATGATAATGTTTCGACGAAGTACTCCGGAGTATACTACTTGGGCAGCATAGGAAGAACAGATCAAGTTTATTACTTTAATCTATCGCTGATAATCCACTACGCTAAAACACAAGGCATAACAGATATAGCAAAGGATCCAACGGGCTCCAGCCCAGCTCAGCTCCGAACCATTTTAGGCACCACAAACCAGATTCGTAGTAGATTTTTGGACACAGGAAAGCGTCGGAAACAGTAAGATACGAAAGAGGGCGCAACCTCCTTTTTTTTTCCTATAGCGTCTTCTTAGACGCGCGGAGAACATTGCCGTTGGCAGTCTGCTCGGGCGTGTATGGATGCTTGATAGTCAAGCACCAGATATCAATGTAGTCGCAGATCGTGGTAATAATATCGTGCTAGATGTGTCAGCAACAAGACGAGTATTTTTTTTACTTATTGTGCACTTACCACAAAGCTACCATAAACACCGAGGCCCAATCCCAGGGACAAAAAGACGAATGCTGGGTGTCCAATAATCTCAATCAGAGGGTTCGGCCAAAGACCAAAAAGCACAGCGGTGCCATCAATGACGCCCAGAGCGACAGGGCCAAGAAGGATGTTGGAGTAGGGGAATTCAGACTTGACCAGGTGGGCACAAATCATACGTCCAACAGCGTATGCATTCACCAGGCCAACGTACAGACCAAATGGAACCAGGTGGTTCTCAAGAATAATTGGGTTGAGATACAGGTATCCCGGCACAAGAACCCAGGTCAGAGCCAACGGAATGAGGCCGTATAGAGGCTTGATAGGGTCTTTTCCTTTCTCCTTCTGAACCTGCACGACATGGGCAATGCTCGATCCAACAGCGAAAAAGAGAACAAAGGCGCCGTAGATGAGATACCACTGGGTAAAGGGGATCTCATAGAACCGCTGGGGGATATACCCAAGTCTAGGAAAGCCGATGGTCTTTAGCATGGGCTCATGCCAGAAGCTGCCACCCCCCATGTACGCGGTGATTCCGAACACGACACAAAGCGTCAGTACGCCTTCAACGGGCCCGGAGATAATCCCAAGCGTCAAGACCTGGGTATAGTACATGTCCCAAGTTTGAACGTAGAATGTCATGGTAGCTATGGTATCGAATCAGGAAACTTGGCTCCAGGCGTGTGTTCTCCAGCACTTACATCCAAAAAGAGTCAAAACGGTAGCCCAAGATTGGCCAAGGTTCATGACAGCCGCGAAAATCAAGACACCCAGAGCAGTGTTGCACGCATCGACACCTGTATGGAGGAGTCAGTCAGTTATATCGCTGTGCTGCAGCTTGCCGACATACTGTGATCGAAGAGCTCGCCCAGAGGACCGCTCTGTTTAGTTCTCCGCCTAGAATAGCATTAGTGACTGAGCCCCAGCAATAGCAAATGGTTTCGTACGCCTGGATGCCATCTACACCATCAAACGTTTGGTACAGGAATAGCCCCACGGCGCAACTGGCATAAACCCAAGGCGGGCAATCCTGGTCTAGCGTTGGATTGTAGTATAGAACCGTGGCAAAGTTGATCAGGACGAAGATGAGGCCCGTCAAGGTAATCTACCCGCAATTATTACCAGGTCATTCCTGTGGCTTCTCGGGTTTGGCGCATAGGGCTGAACTAAAGGACTTACAGCATTAGGTCTAAGACAAAAAAAAAGAAGGCCGTTAGCCAAATGAAACACAAGAAAGTGCAACCAGCGTAGCTACTCACGCCATGCTCATTGGAAAGAACTTGATCACAAAGTTATTATAAAATGGCTTGAGGACATATCGGCTAACAAGGGACAAATCCACGCCCGCATACCGATAGTCCTTCAAGTTTGGCAATTGATGTTGTCGCAGGTATACCATCTTGTTAGTCAACCTACTCAGGCGTCTTCTATAGAATGCTTCTCTTGTGTATGGTGAGTGCAAGGTGGCCAAAGGAAAACCCAAACGATGCGAATGAAGGGGATAATAATAGAGAGCCCAGCAAGAGTCGCAAGGAGGGGGGAAAGAGAGGGGAAAGGGGGGAGCTGCAAAGACCCGGAAAAATATGTCTGGACGAGTTCTTGTTCGCGCAGCCAGGTTATTATTTATCATTTGCGACGCTTTTTTTTTCTGCCGGCGGAAAAGGCTACCCTTGGGCGGGCACGAGCTATACTTTACACGACCAAGTCCTCCGTACGAAGAATGTCACAGAAGCCATGGCCCCAGTGGAATCGCATGTATCGACCGTATGAGTGGGTATCGGCTGCCCACGTGTGAGCGCCAACAACACTACTACTTACAAGGCAAAGACTGCAACTTAGACTTACCTATGAATCAAGTAAGGAAGCCACCACATCCCGCTGATCGCCGTCAAATAGAACAAAAGCAAGGTGGGGTAGCTCTGGGTTGGCTGGCAAGAATTATCCGAGGCTGCCATGACGCCAAAACACTCATGTTTCGAGTCTGCCTAACACGGGACGGGACTATGCAGTGGTATGTACACAATAAATTCTGCTAAGGCTGCCAAAATGTTCCTACGCAGGATCAAGTTACGTTCCGACAGTCCTGCTTGAGATTGGTGTAGTTCCCAATGTTTCGAAAGCGCTAATGCTATGTTCCATACATGAAAGTGGCGCCAAGTCAAAGTCGGCAAAGCCATCGACCTCGCCCCGGGAAATTCAGGACGACAATCACATTCACACCACCCTCGCAGCTTCGCGGACAGAGAGCGTCAGAGACTCCCGGCCGGTTCCCCTTACTTCAACTTCTGACGCTTGGGACCCTCACGTCTAGGAACTTCCTGGTGGTCCACGACGTCAATCCGAAATCATGGCCGAAGCTTAGCCAACAGGACTCCATGGCATCGGAATCAAAATGCGGCTTTGCATGGTCTGGATGAGGGGGACAGTCTTGTGCACGGTCTCGGCCCAGCCTTCAATGCCCCAGGACTGCTCTCGGCGGATTTTGCGCTCTTCTAAATTCGCGAACTGCCACAAATGATGCACCGTATTCAAGTCACCGATCTGTACAAACCATGCCCCAACCCCTTCCATGACTTCCCGGCGGGCCTTGAGACCACGCCGCCAATGAGTTTCCCACTCTAGAAGATTGCCAGGGTGGAGAGTATAAGATCTCAGTTCAAACAGACCCCCGAGACGGCGTGGCGGGGTTGTTGGCCAGAATGAGAATTCTTGCATGAGCGATGTCTTTTTGCTCTTGATCAAGCTTTTGAGTTTCTTGTCGAAATCGGGGAACTCTGGATGGCGAGAAATATTGTGAAGGGAAGCGTGGTATCCCTCGTATCGCTGATACTCCCAGATGTGAACTGTTATCATTAGAAGATGTCCTAACCCGTACATTCTATCTGAGGTCCCGTACCAAAAGTCTCGTTGTCCCCCACTTGCGTGCGCCAGCTTCCGACCAAATTCACGCGGTTCTCTTCGGCGGCGGCCATTCGAGGGTACCATTGGCCCACAAGGTCGACATATTCATCTACACGGTCGGGTTTCACTTCGTGGAAGACGATGGAGTGGACGTATTTGCCACGAGCGAGGACTTGCGAGAATGAGCGTTCAATGTCCTTGTCGAGCTGCTGGCCTTCTTTCGTGCCGTAAATCAGGGAAGACAGTGGGCCGCGTTTAGGCGATCGGTTGGCCTCTAACAAGTGTTCGTCTCCTAAAGAACGGTGGGTAGAAAGTGAGCCCAATGCTTGATTGTCAAGAACATCGGCGGCATCAAAGACGGGACTTTTGGCATCGCTCACGTTGCTCTTGAGGGGAGCAGCGGGAGCGGCAGCGTACTCACGGAGGCGATCACGGGCAACAGGGGAGGATGGGGCATTGGCAGAGGTGGAAGCAGAAGCACCGACTGACTGACTCTCTTGCTGCTCTCTCTTCTTGCGAGCTACTTCCAGGTTCTCGCGAAACTCCTTCTGGCGTGCACTGAATTCTTCCGCTGAATCGGGGGTGATGTCACGGATAGAGGGCGAACGGTAGACAGGGACAGATGTGTGGAAAGGTCGGACCAGCGAGGTAGCAGGCCGCAAGACTCGAGGGGCAAGCATTGTCGCGGTTGGTACAATTACAAATGCAATCTCAACAACAATCACAAACAAATGGTGGGTGGGCAAGAAATACAGGAAAGAAGACGAAGGTGCGAAAAGAATAAACACCTTGTTGATTTATTGAAGAAGCAGACAACAAACGGAACGCAGGTGCAAAGAGAATACACAGGGAACACCTATCCTTAGGCGGCAAATGGGCACAAGAGGGGGCTCTGATCTCTTAAGGGACGGGAATTTGGCAGACAAGGAGCAAGGATGCGATATGGAGATGACACGCGATGAACCGACTGGCCAACGGCTGAAGGGAAGGTGCGACACAAGGTAGGAGTGACACTGAGAACCACTTGAGGAAGCAGCTCGCTCAAAGACCAGGATCAGCAGAGTGAGTTTAGGTCGCCGAGCGGAGAACAATATTTCCCCAGGAATGACAGCCGGAGCTCGACCACGGATGGTGGGAGGACAAGATTAATGATATTAACACACCAATGGCGATGGAGGTGATGAGAAAGAGGGGAGAGGGATGAGGGTGAGGGTGAGAGGGGAGCACTGCAACCTCGTACGTAGCTTGCCTGGAGTTGACGTGCGGGGAAGGTCTTAGCGTCTTAGCGCAGGCTGGAGTAAGCAACAGACTAGGATTGTTATGAAAAGCTGATTGAGCCTGCAGGAGGATCTCGATGGCTTATATGGACGCTCGGCGCTCGCTGTTCTTTAACAAGTCCCAGATGATCCAAGTTGGGTTTGAGATCCACCCCTTCGTTGACAAGCTGTGGCTCTGCATCCGACATCTACTCTCTATGACGACATGGCAGTTTACAAGCTCCATCCATACAGGGCATTCCTTCCTACATCTAAGTACTTTTACCTGTTTAATTAGAAACGGCCTCGGTGTACTGTCACGTGGTTTTCCGATCACCTCCTGAGATACATAATGCATACTCAGTTCGGAAGCTCTTGACCAGTACTACTACCTTTCCTTAGGTAGTCCCCCTGATCATGTGGCAATAATACAACATAATATGACCACTGCATAGAATCTATTTCACTAATCTTGATTATTAAAGTCAAACCAGCCTACCTTGAACTTTCAAATCATAAGATCAATCCTCTGGATGCGAATTCCCCTTTCCACGCGGCCTAAGAGTATGTGCTGCAACTGTTTTTGATGTCCACATATCCGACCGTCCTATTGTATAACTAGTGATTCCCTGCAGTCTGGAACTCAATCGATGTACTTATACTTTTCTATCAATGTAGATTGTTACTCCGTATCTCCAGGTCAAGCTCGGCGTGTGTACGGAGTACTACTTGTACCCAATTGAAGCTCAGGCGGGACCAGGCCAAATCCGGTAAAGCCGGGGTTTTGCCCGCAGGTGGACGCCCCCATCTTTCGGGATCATCATGATTATTTGCCCCTCCAATGAAGTAATCACTCCAAAGTGAGTGTTGGCCAGCTCCCAGCGCAACTGCCACGACAACTCTTTTCTTCACGACATCCGATTTTAGCCTCTGCATTGGAACTTGGGCAGACACGATGGGCGATTCGGTGAATCCTCCCCTCTCGTATGAGGCCTCCGCCACGACCACCCACCGACATGTCGCAACAACTCTCCCCCCAGAGGTCATCTCATGCCTCAAGAACTCACGGTTTGTATGTACCGCATGCACTCCCTTGCTTCAAAGCTGATAATGCATATAGCTCCATCTAGCGACATGTGACGGGTTGACCCCCCACATCTCCCTCATGTCTTACACCTACCTACCCTCGACGCCCTTTGACCCATTCCCCACGATCATCATGACTACGAATCCATCTTCCCGCAAGACCATCCACCTGCAGACCAATCCTCGAGTGTCACTTCTGGTTCACGACTGGGTGTCACATCGCCCGCCGACCCGTACGAATCCTGGAGGCGCCCGCGATGGGTCGCCGCCACCTGCTGCAACCAGATCCTCGCTAGGTAGTCTACTTTTGGCCCTGAACACAAGTGCAATGTCGAGCATCTCCACCACTATCACAGCAGAAGCCCGCTTTCTGGAGCCTGGCTCTGAGGAAGAAACCTGGTGTAAGGAGCGGCATCTGGAAAACAACACATTCGAGGAGGAATTGAGTACGTTTGGCCAGGCGCAGCAGCAGCAGCCTGGCCAACGCCGGCCTAGTCTCTCGATTGACGAGGACGTCCGAGTGGTCACTGTCCGGGTGCGCGAGGGTCGTATTGCTGATTGGAAAGGTGGTGTAAGAGACTGGGTGGTTGTTCAGGAAGGCGAGGAGCCATCTCAGCCCGCGATAAATGGCGTTGTTCTATAAAGTGGACCAAGCCACTTGCGGTCTTCCTTATCAGGTTCCATTCTCCTTTTGGATGTGGGTAGTAAGGGTCAAAATGTTGCTAGGACCTTCCGGGACAGCTCGCGCGTGGATGGTGGACTCTGGCTACAGTTCATCATATTTCCATTTTTCATTCTGCTCCCGTGTTTTTAGTGTCATGCTTCATACCGCGATAACAGTCACCCAGATTGGCCACACCTGACCCCGTTAGAGTGTCAAGGCTGTGTATTATAGACTAGCTCCATGAGAAAGGCATATGGGCCGATTGGATTATATGCGTCTGGCAGGAAATCTTCCCTGTCAAATAGATGTTGGTGGCACCTTGGTAAACATGTAGCATCACATGATTGCATGCGCGAGTCCCCAGTGACGTCGATTATCGCAATTTCCCAAGCTCCAATCTACGATTACGCCTTGCGTTTCACAGCCCAGTAAAATGAATTGACACATTTATCACCTTCTATCGGGACCTCAATCCACTTATCAACCGCCACCATGCGTCTCGCCCACCTTCACCTGCCATCCATTACGCCTTTCACACATGTCGCCAACCTACAACAAACCCTCACAACCCGCCTGCTCGCCCACAAAAAGCTCCTCAGTTCACCCAATTCTCCCACACCACCACCCCCGGACCCTACAATAATCACGTTTACCCCGAATCCCGTCTACACAACTGGCCGACGCGACCTCCCGCCCTCAAACACAACCCCGACCTCATCAACGACCGAGAAAACGCTGTCTCTCCCCCCTTCCCTCGAACCGATCCGCTCCCTCCTCACATCTACATCCCACAATGATACCCCGGTAGCAGAATACCACCCGACCCTACGCGGTGGACAGACAACATATCATGGCCCGGGCCAGATGGTTGCATATACGATTCTTGATCTCCGGCGGCTTGGGTTGACGCCGAGGTGCCACATCCGACTACTAGAGAATAGCGTGCTGGACATTCTGGCAGTATATGGGGTAAAGGGGACTGTTACGGAGGATCCCGGTGTCTGGGTACCTGAAAGGTTTACGGACGGCTCGTTGCCAAAGAAGATCACGGCTGTTGGCGTACATCTGCGTCGGAATATCAGCAGCTATGGCATTGGGTTCAATGTTACCGAGGAGCCGATGTGGTATTTTCAGCAGATTGTTGCGTGCGGGCTTGAGGGGAGAGAGGCGACAAGCCTTGAGGGGCAAGGGGTCAAGGACATTTCAATTGAGGAGGTTGCAGGGAAGTTTGTTGATGCCTTTGTGCAGAGGGTGAACGCAGATTTTGCATGTGGCGGGAGTCCTACTGGAGAGAAGATCGAGGAGGTTTACAGAGTGGAGGGAAAAGACATTGACTAGCGGTCAATAGAGACGTAGATATAAGACTATAAAAGACGACTACGATCACGAAGCAATATATCAATTGAAGCAAAGCCAATCCAAGGATACATTAATGGAGACCTTAAGGTAGAAATACATACACTGCGGCAGGTGTACATTGTCTAACGGAACAATGTAAAGAAATTCGCTTCGATTGTCGAGAGAAATAAATAGACGGTCGGTAACCAATGGAGTGCGCGTTGGTGTTGGGAGCAAGAAGGAAGGCCGATCTTGTCGTCGAAATTAAGACATTAGGAGGTGGTAGTAAGGCAAGCTGGGCAATTATATATATCGGAGAGAATACATGCGGATCTCGCAGAGGCTAAAATGGAAATGCCAAGTCGTAAGCAATAGACGCGAATGCCTTTCGTCGTTCAAGCACGAAGCAAAAGAAGAAGGTCGCTGTTGGAAGCAATTCGGATCGGGTATAGAGCGGATGAATTTGAGCTGTCTTGTACTGGCAAATTATTGGATGATGCAGCGACTCTGCGAGCCGGAATTCTGTGTTTTGACATCGAGAGCGACTTTGGCGGCTTCATAGAAGGCTTCCCTGATGCCTCGATTCTGTACAGCGGAGCACTCTGTTCGTCGTCAATGGCGCCCACCGGTCGTGTTCCTCGATGAGGTCTCACCTAGGTATTTGACAGCCCCAATTTCCTTGGCCTTGGCCAATCCTTGCTCATATGTGATGACATTTGGGTTGTCATTCAGGAACTCGTCTTTCCGCAAGTCACACTTGAGGGCTGTAAGGACGAGTTTCACACCAGGACAATTTTCTGAGATTTCTTCGATCCATTTACTAGCCACGTTCTCGAACGAATCAGGGCTGTCGACCTATCGCACGTTTTAGCCAGAACCCTGAATGCTGTTAGACGACACTGACACTAAAGCAAAGCATTATGACATGCGTATCTTCGTATGACAGGGCACGTAAGCGGTCAAATTCCTCCTGACCAGCTGTGTCCCATAACGACAATTCCATGTGAACATTATCGACGAAGATATCTTGTATGGTGTAAGTAAACTACCCATATCAGAGCTCGGAAGACGGGCAAGTACCATGGACGTAGTTCTCTAGAGTTATCGAAGTCAGCCTCGATCTGTATCAAACTTATTATACAAAGGAGCGACGAACCAAAGACGGTCGGTTCACTATGCGAGTTTCAGCGGTCAGTTTTCACGTATCCCAGAAAAGCAGCGCATGCATTGGGGACTTACTAAACCGTTGGGAAGTATCTAAAAGCAAGTCAGCATTAGTACCAGCAAGCGTGAATGATAATCGACAACCAACCCTCTGGTGAACACATTCAAGGCCGAGGTTTTACCGCAAGCACCGTCCCCTCTGTTCACAAGTCAGAGCCAGGAAAATAGACATGTTAATATGAATCGCACTGACAGAAGCACCATCTTGCGCCGAACAACTTTCTGACGTCCACAAAGATCCATCGCGTGCGCGGTATACGAAGGCGAAATCGGGGAAATGCGAAAGCTTCCAGGGGGGAGGTTCGAGGTTCAACGAAGGCGGCTGCCGGCGGTGGATATATAGGAGCAATAAGATGTGTATATAACTAATCGTGAAGCGTGTAGAAGAGGACTTCGAGGGTTAATTCTAAGAGACGCTGACCGGTGTTGAAGAACCAAAGACTGCGCCTCAAGCGTGGGCCGCAAATGATGGCGATGTCATCAAACCTACTTGGGGACGAATAGGATGATCGTCATCTGCCAAGCGGTCGCCAGATTTCGCTTCTTCTGGTGCCTGAACCATACAGCCCGCCTCCTTCTTCTTGTATTCTAGAAAGATGGCTCTGCGAAGTACTTTATTGTCGACATGTGTCATTTCAAATCATCTCCCCGTGTTTTGTGAGAAACGGGGATGTTCTGGGCCTCTTTGATGTGCTCCACTCTGCATTTGATGTTCGGCTCACTACTACCAACCTCGAATCCTCAGACCACTTCTAGTAGGACCTACTTCGGAGGAGAATGGTATGTCGAGTAAGTGCTAGCCGGGGAGGGGGGTTATGTCTTCTTTCAGAATGTCGATAAAAGGATAGGTTTGGATTCATTTAAAGATTTGTTGAGATTGGATATGAGACATCAAAGATATATATCCGACAGGCAGGTGGCTATCGACCTACACACAGAAGGGCGACTCAGTCAGTCAGTCAAAAAAAAAAGGCGTATCGTTCATGACCAATCTTATGAACAGTACAAGAAAGACATCAAGCTTCAATAGTCTACATATACATACCGTGGTACTTAACAAAGAGCATGAAACTTATCGGACCCACAGCAGGAGTCAAAGGCGGGGGAGGCCCTGAATGGCTGAGTGCGGCGGGAGCTCCGAGAATCTCACAGCAGCACGCAAGCTTGCTTTTATCTGTACCATACCAACACAGACACTCTTCCCTAATCTGATTTCTGGGCCTGATAAAACATCACACAAACGCCGGCTCACGCCTGATTATACTCTAGATATTGCCCTCAAAATGTCCGACGACGATGATTTCATGCACGACAGCGACGAGGAGTAAGTATCCGCTACGCCGCAATCACCGGTCCGGAGCACTCGTCTCATGGATTCTATTGCTAGGTACGATTTTGAATACGAAGATGCGGATGATGATGAGACACAAGATATTGGCATCGAGAACAAATACTACAATGCCAAGCAGATCAAGGTCGATAATCCCGAGGAGGCGATCGAAGAGTTCTTAGGAGTGCCCGCCTTGGAACAAGACAAAGGAGACTGGTAGGGATTCTTGCCTCGTCGGACGCCGGATGCTAGGGGTACTGAACGTTAGTAGGGGCTTTAAAGGGCTGAAACAAGCGATTAAACTGGAGTTCAAGCTTGGGAAGTACAGCGATGTAGGTTGTCCCTTTGACCAAGACACTGGCTTATGCTGTTAACCTGTGTCAGGCCGTCGAACACTATAGGGAACTCTTGACTTATGTCAAGTCCGCCGTTACGCGAAACTACTCTGAGAAATCGATAAACAACATGCTGGATTACATCGAAAAGGGCTCGGATGACGACAAGGCGTACCAGTGCATGGAGGAATTCTACTCACTCACCCTCAACTCCTTCCAAAACACAAACAATGAGCGGCTGTGGCTCAAGACAAATATCAAACTGGCCCGCCTTTGGTTAGAACGAAAGGAGTATGGGCAGTTGAGCAAAAAAGTCAGAGAGTTACACCGGGCTTGCCAAAGGGAAGACGGATCGGATGACACCAGCAAGGGCACATATCTACTGGAACTCTACGCGCTAGAGATTCAAATGTACGCCGAGACGAAGAACAACAAGCGACTCAAGGCCCTGTACCAGCGTGCTCTTCGCGTGCGATCGGCGGTACCCCATCCCAAGATCATGGGAATTATCCGAGAATGCGGGGGCAAGATGCATATGAGTGAAGAAAACTGGGAAGAGGCGCAGAGCGATTTCTTCGAGTCATTTCGAAACTACGACGAGGCGGGCTCGATGCAGCGGATTCAGGTACTCAAGTATCTCGTGCTGACCACCATGCTGATGAAATCGGATATCAATCCCTTTCATTCGCAAGAGACGAAACCATACAAGAATGACCCTCGCATCTCTGCCATGACCGATTTGGTGGATGCATTCCAGAGAGACGACATTCAAGCCTACGAAGACGTGCTAAGTGAGAACCCAGACGTCCTGGCCGACCCTTTTATTGCAGAAAACATCGATGAGGTTAGCCGAAATATGCGCACCAAGGCCATTCTTAAACTGATAGCGCCATACACCCGATTTACACTCAAGTTCATCTCTAAGCACATCAAAATCTCGGTCACAGAGGCGCAGGATATTCTGAGCTTCCTCATCCTCGACAAGAAACTGAACGCCAAGATCGACGAGCAAAATGGGACGGTCGTCGTTGAAAGCAAAAGCATAAGCGACGTGGATCGACTCCACTCCCTGGAGGAGTGGAACGAATCTTTACGAGCGCTCTGGCAAGCCACTCTCGACGGCGACGGATTCAAAAACGAAGATGTCTCGCAGGGTCTCGGCCAGTTTGCGCCGGGATTTGGGTTGCGAGGTGGGATCTACCAATCGGCCTTTAACGATGATGTTACTGCGGGGAGTCTACGTTCCAGCTACCGATTCCGGAGAGGGCCTAAGGGTGGTAGTAGAGCACCAGGAGGAGGAGGAGGACACGGGATCAAGGTTGGCCCAGACGATTTCTAGCCTAGAGGGGAAAAGAGAGACAAAAGGGCGGAAAAGAACCTTCGGAGGTTGTACGGACGCAGCAGTAGTACTACTCGTACTTGGTCAGTGATCAAATCATGGAAGGATGTTCATTAATCCCTGCGGCTTGCTGGCTGCTTGCCTGCAGAAAACAAAGATATCATTATTGAACTGTATCATCCTTTCATGGTTATCACTGCCATGTACTGAGTACATAATACCGTATGTAAGGCCTCACACACCAGGAGCACCAAATTACCAATAGTATGAGTGTCTGGTCGTGCATGTTGCATGATGAACGAATCCACAGCTCCCAATGACCCGTAGGATCTCAGAGGAGACAAAGGAAGCATGATCCGCGCCGTTGTTTGTCCGATAACAGGCTTGTGGATTCATGGGGACTAAATGCATGATTGGCAAATGACAATAATAATATGATCTTGAAGCTGCAGCTGTCGAGTGGTGGAGACAGGAAATACCAGGACGACTGGAGCTTACTCGCCTCCCGAGATTGCATTCTATTAGTATCCATGCTCCCTCCGTCACGGCCTTTTCGATTTGGCCTGGCGAATGACCTTTAGGCTTTAGCCGGAAGAAGGAAATATAATAATAGTGTGCGCGCCATCGGCTGAGGAATGCCAATTCACGTTTTCAAAAGTTGATGACTGCTTCCGTAATGACTAGAGTTGACAATTCCCGAGGTCCTCTCCGGGAAGTCGTCTCGAATCCAAAGCCAGATAAGAAAGATACTTTCTCCAGTGCATGTCGCGTCCCCCAGAAGATAGATAGCTGTGGAAATTTTTAATCTGCGTCGAGACAGGATTCTGCTATCTCGTTTCCGATTTTTGACTCCGTTTAATTGTTGGGAAAGGTCACATCTTGTTCACAAACAAACAAACGGTCAATGAGTGATCGACAGTCCGAGCTGGACTGGTGCCAAAAGGTCCCAAGAAGCGGGAAGAAGCAAAAACGCCGGGAAAAACCGAGCTGCCCCCATGGTTTTGGAGACTTATGTCAAGGAAGATCTGTCAAAAGGTACGACCACAACAATTGAACCTTCTCGCTGAGTGTGCATATTACTGTACATGAGACGAATCGGAACCGTGCTTCTCCACGCATGTAAGCTAGAAAGCGAAGAAAAAATATGATGATTTAGGCAGGTACGGTGGACAGGCGATGGTGGTAATAGGGTAAAAAGGCAACCACCCGTGCTTAGCATATACGTGACATCTAATATGTAGTGGAATCGAGTGGAAGATGAATGGTTCGGACAGGCTTTCCGAGGGAGAGCATGCTTAGCTGGAGAATAAGTTAATGCTTCAACCTGTTTATTAGTCACTACTACGGAGTAACTATGATTGATCTAGAGAACACTGAGCAGGAAGGATTGGGCGAGCCCTCAGCGTTGGGAATCCAAACAGGCCGCCGTGGGTGCCCACGAGGACGAGAGAAATATGCTAGAGTTACCCAGCAGAACGGTCCAGAGACAGCGCCACAGTGGTCTGATCCCCTTAAATAACACATTTGATATAGATGTAGATCGGACCCTGGCACTTTTGCCCTCCAAAGCAATACGTAGTTCGCGCAACGAAATAGGGTTGGCGGATTAATCGACTGCGGACCTCAAGCGGATGAGTTGACGTTGCTTTTTGGGCAGAGGAAAACTATTGGAAGCCTTACGCCGCAATCTTGTCTGTTCCATGGCCCGACGTCAAAGAGAGCTAACGGGCGTCAAAGGGATTCCCCGATGATTCGTCCTGAAAGTGCAACTTGAAGCGCTGCTGATCTGGTGAACATGCAGTGCAGCTGGAAACGAAGGATGGCAGACGGGGCCAAAGCAGCGCATGGGAGAAACTTTGTTTCGAGGTCTTATCGTCGCCGTGAGGTAATTTTCAACGAGCTGCGCAGCTGGTGGCCATTTTTCTTATTTGTCTGGCAACTCCCGGGGGGAAAAAAAAAGGCAAACTGTGCGTGAAAGGCGTCGGCGACTCGGTGTTGATTGATTCCTGGGATCGTGCCTTTGCTCCTCCCTACCCTCGTAAATAATGCTGCATGCAAGCTGGGGCGGAGACCTACAGCGAGGGCTTGGAACGGTATGGATCAGTCTAAGAGCTAGTTCAGTAGTTAGTTGTACTAAACCAACTGCCCGTGCTAGAACAAGGACAACCGCCGCGAGCGCGCGGAGGACAGAGGAGGTCAACAGAGGCTCGTCTCCTGAACCGACGAATGGCCACGTCTTTTGCAGATTGAGAAACGGACCAAGGATTCCTTGACGAGGGAATAATTTGGATCTGAAAGTCAGCCATCTTACTCGCAGTTTAGCACTAGGATTAGTTGCAGGAAGCATCGGCCTAGTCAAGCGCGGTGTGGTACCGGGACATGTGGTCGATTTCGAGTGTATGCAAATGGGACGGGTTCTCTTGTTTTTTTTTACCCCCTCTCTTTGCTTCTCTCACAGCATGGGCCGTGATGAAGCATGGCGGATGATTGTGATTTCAATCCCGATCATTAGCACCGAGGATGGCGATACCCCATCTCATGGAGAAGGCTGAGAGGGGACGCGGTCTGAGCACCAACAAAGAGCAACTGTCACTGGCTGCCATAGGAGGATCCGGCATTTGTGACAACATCGGCCAGGAGGATGATCTGACTGTGGATGTGGATTGTGGATGGAGGAAGACAATGTAGAGCGCCGACGAGCTTAGTATTATTTGTAAGACTCGATCCACAGCCTTATCTTGAATCGATCCTGTTCTGATTGCCTCAGTCCGCCCGTGGAGGAAGTGACTGGACACTGCGTAGTCCGTGAACCGAACCCCGCTGCTGGTGCTGCTGCTCCCCGCGACTTCCATCTTCTCGCTCTCGTCGTTCCTTCCCTCGCTTTTTCCTTTATTTACCCGGCATCCTCGCCTATCTTTCCTGCTGCCCCCCTGCTGAGATGGAGGACAGGCTATAATACGCTCCCAGCAAAGGTCAGAACTACCCCTCCCCGTGTGCAAGTGTATACACAACATTCATCGCCTCGACTTTTTCTCAACGCCCATTGGGGCGGACATATATTCCATCTCCTTTCCGATTCCCTTTGATTCGAATGATTCGAAGAAAACTTGTTGGCGATCAAGGTGGATGACTGTTGTGTCACATGCTAGATGGGCGATCTGGCTGAAAGCTTAGAGTCTCCGAGTCTGCTTCACACTGCTTCCACTTCGTCTAATTAGCTCCTTGTCCTTAATTCCTCTGTACCGTCATCTAGCAATTGCTAGTTGCTGTATAATTGATCTTTTCTATCTCAACACCGCCGCATGACCACGATCTTTCCTTGTGATGAAGCTTTGAAGATGCTAAGGCTCCCATTAGGTACCAGCAGGTTTCATCACTACTAAAAGAACTTGGAGCAGGAGGATTGAATGCAGGAGAGGACAGTGCCTTGACCAAACCATGTCCATTGACTGAAATCAACTCGGATCGCTCCTTCCCGACCTTGTCTCACTCTCACCGCACTGTCCACCTCCGAACGTCTCCAGAACTTGGCGTGTGCGATGTCCCTATCGGATATCCATAGGAATCATTTCGATCCTCTAAACCACTTTCACCCGAGAGAGGAACTGGTCCCTGCGTTCTACTCTCAACCACTGCTTCCACCTGCTTTTGTCAATCACAGCGTCCCTCAGCTGTCAAGTGCTCTCTACACCCCTGCCTACAATATGAATGCATTATCACCCGAGGAAATGGAGCGGTACCAGGAGCTCTCCAACAAATTCGAACCGGAGCTTCCGGTAAGAAAAAATCTTAGCATTGGCGCGGATATGCAGCCTACTGACATAGCGAGCAGGGTCCTCTGGTTTCTCACAAACAGTCTACTGATGCGATAGCTGTTGAATATGCCAATGCGGATCCAGCATTTGCTACCAAGACGAATGTAATGCTAGGGATGTTCGTTTCCTGGATTTCTGATGCTGACTGCCTGTAGGCTCTGGCCGTGACGCACCCCCAATCGCGCATTATGAAAGGTGATGGGAATTGTGGCTGGAGAGGTAAATGGCATGGACTCCTCAAGCCATGATTCAAAAAAGCTTACATATACGCCTTAGCTGTCGCTTTCGGATACTTTGAGAATCTCTTCAATTTTCGTGACCCTATACAAGCACAACGCGAGCTGGTACGGATCAAGTCTCTGAACACGCTTCTCGACCAAGTTGGCCAGCAAGAGCATCTGTATGAAATATTTGTGGATGCAACAGAAGAGGTGTTTGGGCAAATAGTTGGTGCCATCGAACGAGGTGAGCGAGACGACTCCTTCCTCGTCGACCTCTTCAACGATGAATACAACTCGAATGCCATCATCACTCATTTCCGAGTCAGTAGCCCGCGGCCCTACCTATCATGAGATTGATAGTTTCTTAAGCTAATACTAGGAACAGCTTCTGACTAGTGCATGGATGAAATTGAACCCTCACCGCTACCAGGCATTCCTCTCGATGCCTCTAGATCAGTACTGCGCGACGAGGATAGAGACGGTCAAGACAGAAATTGACGAAGTTGGTCTCCAAGGCCTGGTCGACGGAGTGATCGAGGCGTCCGGACTGACAGTGGAGATCCTATATCTCGACCGCAGTGAAGGTGAGGCAGTGACATCCCATGTTCTCTCGCCACCCCGAACAAGTCTTGGGGCTATCCGCCTTCTTTATAGACCGTAAGTTTTGCCTGAACGTTTGATCAGCCCAATGTTTGGGCTAATATCACTGACTTGAGTCTAGAGGCCATTATGACCTTATTTATCAGGTGGAACCGGCTTTGAACATGCAGCCTGTGGTCAACTTCCAATATGCCATGTCTTCTGATTACTCAAGTTGGGGTACCGATGAACTCCCATTCGACGTAAATTCTAGCCTAATGGCAATTCCTAATTTGATGATGGACACAACCTTCGGACTTGCACATCCATTGTCTCAACCGCCATCTGATCCCTACCGGGTCTCACCACCTCAGGAGGTTTACCAGCCTTCTGTACATACACCCCCTCCACCGCCAACAACCATCGCGTCGCCGCAACCGCCCATCAGATTGACGGGGCCTCCTCCAATCATGAGTGCATTGCCTCCGCGGTCCAACGATGGGCCCCAGATCCGGTTGAACCCGCTGGTTATGAAACCGAACTTGAGCCATTCACTTCCAGTTACCGCACCGTTTAAAAAGTACGCCGCTTGCGGCCCGCCTTGCTAAGGATTAACTAACATATTGCTAGTTCCCCATATAACCAGGCCCATTTCCAAAACCAAGACTTTGAACCAATTCACTGGGAGCCACACGAGTCCCGGAAATAAATCAATTCATCCCTCACCAAGCTTTTATGACCCACGAATTGTATGAACCCCGATACGAACTCCAGATGCCACGGATGCCTTGCCCTGGCGGCGAAACTGAGATACAATGCGCCACTCTGAATTCATGCTGTTTCCTCATTTTCCCTATGACTTTTACCTTTCCATCTATTAGCGTGTGCTAGTTGCATAGGTGTGAGCGGATTTGATAAGTATCTGAGCCTCAAAAATGAACCGATTGGTTCTTATGAATAATTAAAGAGTGTAAGGCTTTCGCGGATTTCTGCACAAATAACAACCTCGACAATGAATGTCAATCTTACATCTTAAGATTTCCAATGACTTGACTACTATGATGATTAAACAAACACAGCACAAGACTGTTCGTAACCCCAGTTACGGATCGCCTGGGGGGTGGGTTTGGGGGAGAAGACGAATCGAGATGAAGTTTTGCATGATGGACAAGATAGCCCCTCCCTTCAACTTGGAATGACTGCAGGTAACATTGTATAGATGTAGACTGTATGCCTATACATCCGATGCATGCCGCCATCTCTTACACTGGGAGGTCGTCTGATCGTCTGGACATGGTGCCGGAGAGAAGAGAAGAGAAGGCGAACCACACCAATGTGTCAGGTCGCGCGTACTGGACTAGCATTCCTTCCAATACGTCAGGCAGTGCTTACACCTAAAAGAGATCAATTGATTTTGAACCATGATTGGCGCCGGAACCAACGATAGCTCAAATCTTATGGTTGAGTACGAAAGAAAAAAAATGCCAGGCGTGGTTGGTGTGTCGTTCGCATTTGCCGATACAACCGTGTGCGGATAGTCCAAAGAGAAAAGGGGCTAGCCAAGCACGACACAATATTGTCGGTCCCGGCCGCCGACCGAAGGTTGATCCTCGTGCAACTTATATCTTTCTCCTGGCATATGTGGGGATCTGAGAGTGGCGAGTTAACGCGCTTTGTAACTACGCTGGGGTTAGGTGAATTCATTTTGTGGAGTTGGCGCAAAGTTCACCCATTCAGAGAAGTCCATTCCTGTGGTGATATTCAATTCCTGGTCGACATCGGGGAAAATGCTCCCAAAAGTTGGGTCATTGAAGAGTTGGTCCGCAAAGGGCATATATATAGGTTGTGACTGCTGCTGATGGTGTGGCGCCCCGACTGAGCCGGCCGGGGAGGTAGGGGTTGTTGAATAGACTGGTGAAATCAGGCGATTGATAACATCCAGACAGCGACCTGCAAGGTGATTATGGCTCAAGGATGGATGCATTAGAAGCGCCTTTGTGGATTCGATCTCTTGGAGCCAACTCGGTGCGTCCGCACTGGTTGGATCCGTCATTAGGAGAATAATTGGGATTAGACCAGCTTGAAAGAGGAAGTAACTGTTGTTTGCGTTAGCTGGGATCGCTTATTTTTTATTTCCTTTTTGGTGAGGACAACGTACAGCATGTACCATGCACCGAGTCGTGTACAGAGATGGTTGTTCACAAAGTCGGTGATCGAAGATATGGTTAACCGCGCGTTCCGGAGGCAAAGCATCCTACAATCGACTTCAAAGGGATCTTCTGGTTCACTGGGCGTATTTGGAGTCCATCTTCGGGAAGCCCATCTTAAAAGAATGGGCCGGTATATGAGAATTCTCAAATTCCAGTCTCGCCACATTAGTCGATTGCGGACGAGAGCAAAGTTGTCTGACACCGAATGGGTACTTGGTTGTTGTTTTATATAGTCGGGGAGTGCATTGTACCATTCCTCCATAGGTTTCTGGAGATTGAGAGTCTCCTCTGGCGTCAGGGGACCGGAGATGAGACGTTGGTAGACACTATTTGTCAACAAATGGAACCTAGCCTGCGCAATCATTCCCGAGTATAATGTGGGCTCGTTAATCTCCGGAGGAAGAGTCACAGAGTTCGCTGTGAGAGCCTCATCATGAATGTTCACAACATGCTTCACATCCATGACACTATCCTCTGGGAGAAGGATGGGCCGACCAAAGGTTTTCGCAGCACCACTGTCGAATATGTAGACACCCCACCATAGTCGTCGACGGACTTCGCGTTGCAAGAGACTAATCTTCCACCCATGGAACTCCTTATGTAGCCCAAGACTCATAGACATTCTGACAGCCAGTCCCAGAAAGTTCCAGCCTGTGTTTGGCTTGTTCCTCTTTTGTGCGTAATTGCTCAAAAACAACAGAGCTTGAACAAGAGTGAGATTACCGGCTTCAAAGACGGACATTTGCTGTAACCGGCTTCTGGCTTCCTGGTAGAACGTAATGTCCAAGTCGGAATTATCGTCACCGATGCACCATGCCCCTAGGGCAAGGATTGTATTTAGCAGAACCTGCCATGCCGGTCCATGAGGCCGCGGGAGCTGTTCGTAAAATTGGGCTCGAAACGTTGCTTCGTGTACAAAAGGATAACTTGTGTGATAATTGAGAAAAAAAGCATCCATAAATGCTTGTTCGACCACACCAGACGGCGCAATATTCAGAAGCTGTGATTTTAGAGGAATCCGATCCGAATTGTCTATGGCCCTTGATGAACCAGGTGGTATGTTGAGGTCAAAACCGTGCTTGAGCAAGGCTCGGAGAGGTACGACGCTCGAAGATGCCCCTGGTAGTGTTAGCATTTTCAGAACTGAAAAGAGGGAGAATACGTACCAAAGTAACCTGCACCCTCCGGTTTGATAGACAAAGCCGCCATTCCATCTGTTAAATCGCCCACTGTGATTCTGTTCTCAGCCCAATCAAACCCATCCGCTTGTTGGGGTAGGGCTTCCGGGGCTGGTTCATGTCGATCTGCTTCAGCCTTTGCGGGCGTTGAATGCCTTGACGAAGACTTGGATGAGGAGCTGGCTTTTGGGAGCGACTCCTGATCATGCAAGAGAGAGCGGACTGTGGCATCCAAATCACCCCCCGGAAACAGTCTTCCTAGGGCTGTTTCGAAGATATGCAAGCGGTCTTCTACGTAGGTCAAGTGTCTGCAAATGTTAGTAATCTTATATCCAAAGGACAGCAAAGGAAGGAAACTTACTGTCGTGTCAAGGGGCTTCTGGTAACCTTTGGACTATACTTGCATTCTTTGCTCAACTGCTTGCATTGTTGACAAGTCGGTTTCTCCTTGGAGCACTGTAACCTCGTTTAGTGCGAAGCTCTATAAACTAGAGACAGAGCGCCGTTACCTTTGATTTCCGTAAACGACATTCATCACACTATGATATAAGATTAGAAGTTGTTGTATGATTTTGTGGAGTAACTTACTGCGTAAGAATGCGAATCGCGAGTACTAGCCATGTTTATCTTATTTTTCGACACCAGGTATTTCGCGCTCGTTGACAATGATGGAGAACTGGGATCATCTGCGTGATGCGGGTTAGTATTGTGGGGGGATGATGCCACACGGGCCGATTTGAGGGTATAGATGCTCGGACAACAACTACTGAGCCTGTCTCGACCGAGTAGGGATCTAGAAGGACATTGACCATAGGCGCCTCGAATGGCAGTTCTAAAAAACAATACGGAGCGAAAATGATGGGGGAAATATTTGGCCAAGGCTCAGAGACATGGCGTTAGCAGCGAGAATTCCGCGGGGAGAACTTGGCTTCGAGGGTACCAGTCGCTGCAGTGGGGTACATAGAGCACGGATGAGGGTGGACTCACGGTCGGCAGAGGCGGGACTCGATGTGCACTCCTGGGTCTAGGCGGCTGATGGCGCATCTATTTGTAAGGAGCCCATGAGAGACGAGAAAAGCGAATGCTTGAGAATAGAATTCTCGGGAATAAGCCTGGAGAACTTTGGGAGTTCAAGATTGAAGATGGGTTGAAACTTGGGTGGGGGAGCCGGTCATGTGACTCAGCCAAACTTTCTCTCAATGCGGTTGTTTGCTTCGCGCGAAGAACGATTACTTCGTAAGTCAGTAACTGTACCTGAAATCTATGTTAATGGATATGCTGATACTGTAGGTATGGACTATTGATAATCTGTTTGCCATCTTTCGTCGTCTTGATGCTCTGAGTCTGGCAAACAACTTACATTTAACGTGGGGCAACTCAGGTACCAAAACTGGCCAATGAGGCGTCTTTCTGTCCTTCCAATTTTCACGACGTCATCTGGGGCTGGAATATTTTAAGTTAGTAGCACAGAATTTACACAATAATAATGCGCACTGCATGAACCGCACTCGAACGGGATTCCTGACTTCAACTAAACAACTCCCTACTGAAAGTATAGCCATGCCGAGCCAACAAGCACTCCCCCATCTACTTGCACCATATGTGTCTGCCCCGCCGCAATCCTCGCTCACAATTGTATCTTCTGTGCTGGGCGCCACTAGCAATTGGCTGGTATTGCGATTCCTATATGCAGCCCTAGGAAGCCCGTCTGCCTCCAATTTTGGATATGAGGTCTCAGGTATTGAAGATGAGAAGAAGAAGAAAGTCGTGCTAGTGAGCTTTCTGCGGGGTTGGGAGTTTTGGAGGTCAGAAGCAAAAAGATTGGTATGCCCCTCCAATTTATCTCTACTCCATTTCAAGTATTTTGGCTAACATACATGTCAAGGGCCTCGACCTAGCACGTCTTACGGAAAAGCGCCAATTTGCTTTCGTTGATGGGCTCTCTGAATTTTTCTCCTCCCCTCCCACTCCGCAATCACCTTTGATTTCGCACCAGTCCCCCAGAGCTGGCGCAGTTCCTAGAACAACACTTCCTATCCGACCAGAGCCTACACCGGTACGGTTCCGTCAGCCAGTTCCCCCGTCTACCGGTAGCAATGGCGTTGCATCCCACACTCTGAAGGAATCAGGGCCTATAACAAAATTACATTTCCCAGAGGGCGGAGTCGCTGCGTTGGATACGCTAGAAAAGGAGATTGCAGTAGTGATAAACGAACTGGTGGCCCCGAAGCCGGGTGAAGACGGAGACAAATCCGAAATTTTACTGGTTGTTGATCAAGCAGATTTATTACTTGCCGCTACTGGGACAAGCAAAGGCATAGGCGCTACGGAAATGGGCGACTGGATAATGGGACTACAGCAGGTATGATTGAGATTCTTATAAGGGATATAGACTGGAGCCAGCTCATTAATGGCCTCCCGTGAACGTTTAGGCTGCATCTGCGACCATAGCGACTATCTCCGCTGATTCTCCTTTGATCCACAATGCGTCTGCATTTGCACACGAGGCGACGACTCCACTAGAGATAGAGCATGCAGCGTTTGCTGTTGGGTTGGCCCATCGAGCTGAGATGATAATGCAACTTCGGAATCTAGAAACAGGCGCAGCTCGGGATGTAAGCGGCGTCCTGAGAGTCAGTAAAGGGGGCGCTTGGGGGCAAAGGGAGACTGCTACCGCCGAAGAAAGCTGGGAGGAGAAAGAGGTGCTGTATTTTGTCCAGAGAGATGGTGGTGTTAATGTATTTGGGCGTGGGGAGTAGATTATTAAGATCCCGAAGTTGTGGCCGGGCACGCTGAGTCTCTTAAAAGGCAGAGCCTCGTACGTTGTAGTGAACTGCAAAGATTCCAAGACAGATCGCGTTGAATCATACATCAATATCGACACTGTCACGAGACGGGATATTCGCCAGCCATAAACAAGCAAGGAAATTCATTCATGTTTGTCCCTTTTTTGAACTTTATCCATTTTGAAGGCCCATGAGAGAAAATTGTCTGTCTGTCAAATACCGTCGATTAGGTGCCCTTTCTTCTAATATAAAAGTGCCCTGGCGGCAAAAGCGAAGACTTGTCCCAACACCAACTCCACGGGGAAAGCATATTTTGCGCCCCCGCATATGAAAACCGCTTGCTTCAAATGCGAGGCTCCTCACTCATACCAGCCTCTCCAGCCCCTGGGAACGAAAACGCCGCATCGAAGTTGATTTAGTGGTTCTCAGGGCCACGGGCGCCCTTGGGAGTGCCGACCTGGAAGCCGTTCTTGAAGCGGCGGTGGACCTCGCGGAGGTGGGACATGCGGCCGGTACCGGTGGTCTTGCGTCGCTTGGCCTTCTCGCTCCAGTTGACTATTGCCCAAAAAATCTCGTAAGCCAATGTTCATCATGCACTTCCCTGATTCCGCTGATGACGCGCTGAGAAAGGATGTAGGGGGTATTCGTACACTTGCGAGTCTTAGCAGCGGGGTATCCGCAGTTCGAGCAAGTCGACTTCTGGATATGGTAGGAGCGGCGGCCTGGATTCGATAACAGAGGTCGTTAGCCCTTCTATACGCTTGTATCCTGACTCATTTCTTGACTGATTTCGTCTTGAAAATCTTCCCGTAATGCCGGGTAGCGATTCGGAATGAAATACTGACCACAACGGCGGCACAGAGTGTGAGTCTTGTTGTGGCGCTTGCCAAAGCTGGAGGTACCCTTCGCTAAACTCGTTGTCAGTTCGCAATGTTCTTTCGAAGTATCGGACAAATCGACGGCATATCGGAGGCGGACGTACTCATCTTGAATTGCGGGAACTGTGAATGAATAATGGGTTAATACAAAATGTCATCCCCGAAGACATCAAATTAAATATGGACCCGTCAAAACTCACCTGGCGATTCCGTTGAAGGGCTGGTTGTCGTTATCGTCGTCGCTTCAAGGCGGAACGAAAGTTGCGCTGGACCGGGTGTCTTGCTAAGCGAGGTGTGTCGCTTTCAGGGCACAAACCCTGGCTCATGCCAAGTGGTTTGTCACATGACTTGCACGTGACTATACATACCTTGAACACCCGCCCTTATCTCGATCTCGTTCCATGCAAATTGATTTAGTTGGCAGAATCATTATGTATCTCATGGTTTGTGTTAAATTAGAAACGCTGATTCTATCATAACTAGGACAAATAACTAGCAGGCAAGAACTATTGAACATCGTCTTTCCCTATAAATGAAGCCATTGGATCATCAGCGGCCAATCGACTGCGCTTATACGATTCAAATTCCTCCTCCGAGATGCCTGTCTGGACTTCCATAAGGGTTCGTTTTTTCGCGGTAGAATCCCGCTGTTGACTGGGGCTCTCTGAACTTGGAGCTTCAAGTGGACTGACAGGCGCATCCGTGTTGGGCGGAGGCTTCTCTGTCTCGGCCTCGGGAAGCAGTAACATGTTACCTGCATCCTCAAACGCTCGCTTGCCCTCTTCACCCGTGCAGTAGCTGTTTTTGACCGTTGAGAAACAGCATGCATAGCCCCACTGGAAATTATGCCACCAACTTCCCCATACAGATTTGTGATTGTTGGTAAGGATATCTTCCGGATACTTTGACTTTGCTACCTTCTTCGGCGCGCCCTTAATGGCCCCTGTTTCGTCGTATTCAATGAATTGTTCATTTTCAACGACCATCGTGTCGCGGAGGGGTGTCGGCTTTAGATGTTGTTCACCACCATACTTTTCAAGGAGGGCCTTGCGCTGCGTTTCGCGCTTGGCAGTCTCCTCGGCCAGCTCCTTCTTTCGCATAATTTCTCCAGAGGTTGGATTTGCTTGGAGGTGAATCTTTTGGATTCCACGTTCTTGCGCCTCCCACGCATACCGCTGGGCCCTTTCAAACTCAGCGGCATCACCTGAAGAACGTACAAAGTTCTCTTCAGCCACCAGAGCAGCGGCCATGTCTTCTTGGGCGCCCATATCTACCATGCGTCGTGTCTTGGGATCGTATTTGGCCGAGTCTAAATCGAGATTGAGTAGATACTTCGCGGTGTCTTCTCGGATTCGTAGGTTGCGGGTGGCTGTGCTTTGTTGTCTCCCCATATCAGATTCCTCCGCATATCGAGCTTCCTGCCCTGTGGCATCTTCATCTAGATCATCATTCGCGCCTTGATTGCCCGTAGGATCCTTCTTTGCTTGGCGTTTTAACTTTTCCAACTCCTCATATTCCTCCACTACTTGTCGATACTCGCCGGCGTCGTACCCATTCCACCGATCTCTTTTGGCGTCCCAGCCTAGATCGACATTCTGTATGACTTCGTCGGCTTGAATATCTTTGCCTGTCCATTTTGCTCCCTGTTTTCTCGGCCGGCTCAAGCATTCCTTAATTTTGTGTGTCATGGCCCCGCAGTTCTCACAGGCGCCTTTGCGATATTTGGTGGCGGCTGGACCGGCACGCTTTCCACGCTCGTACCATTTTGATTGGTCTGCAGTTGACTTGTGTAGACGTTGATGCTCTAGATAGTCGTTGGCCGAGGAATCATCGTCGACGTAGAATGGCTTCTTCGAAATGAAAGCTGGGATGTACTCGTTGCGCTCTTTCGATGCGACGTCTGCAGGTTTTCGCGACATGACGATGGTATATATGAAATGGAAAAGATAAGACTGTAGGGTATGATATACGTATGAGAATGTGCAAGGCGAAGTGAGAGCCTAACAATGTCCAGCACTGTTATGCGAAAATGTTAGATCCTTCAAAAACCTGACCGTAGTAAGTTGAGGCTTCGGCATCAATTATGTACTGTATTCGTGGCACGTGACCAGGCGTTTTCCCGCGCCACTCAACGCGTCGAATGCCTGCTTCATTCCACGACCAGGTTCCATCTTCCGGATTCATGCAAAGCTGTCTTGCGTCCTTCATCATGGGGATCAAATAATGATATGACCGTTGCACATGAGTCTCACCTTACGTTGTTGACAGCCTTGGCTGTCACATAACCAGCGTACCCCATGGATCCATTCCAAGTGCGCCTAAACTGTGTGGACCATTATCAAGGAACTCCATCCGAATTCGATCCTCCTCTGCCTTTGAAAACTGTAGCGACTGAAAAATCCTACAGGCCTAAAGTGCCAGTTATTCGGATATTTGGGACCACGGAGACTGGCCAAAAGGTCTGCGTTCATGTGCATGGTGCCTTCCCTTACCTCTATGTTCAGTATGATGGGAACCTTGATCCGGAGGCAGGTTCGTCTACACCGTTTTGACCACCGCTATCCTTCAACTAATTTGATCTTAAGTGCGTTCCGCCGCAAGAAGCTTACACATATCCGCCGACCATGCATTAGCTCTTAGCTATCGGCGCAACACATACAACAAGAAGGCGGCCTTCGTTGCGCATGTCACTTTGGTGAAGGGTGTCCCATTCTACGGCTACCACGTGGGCTACCGGTTCTTTTTCAAGATATATCTGCTCAATCCTATGTATATCACTCGACTAGCGGACTTGCTTCTCCAAGGAGCCGTGATGAAACGCCCTACCCAACCATATGAGAGTCACCTGCAATACGTCCCGCAATGGATGTGCGACTATAGCTTGTATGGTTGCGCCTTTATGAAATGCAGCAAGGTCAAATTTCGCTCCCCTATTCCGGAATACCTAGATTTGCCTGATTTGACCTCTCGTTGGCATGATCGTTCGATACCCTCTGACTGGGTGTCCGACGAGAGCGAATTACCCAAGCAGAGCCACTGTTCTCTGGAAGCAGATGTTTGCGTTCAAGATATCCTCAATAGATCGGAAGTTAGCGAACGCTCGATCCATCAAGACTTTGGCGAGCTCTTGAAGCCTATGACCCCGAATAAAAAACTTGTTCCAAGTCTGGCCGGGCTATGGCAGGAGGAAAAACGACGAAGAAAGAAGCGACTTGGTCTTGTGGACCCCGAGAGTAGTCCATTCAGCGACGAAGACCTGATTTCATTATCGGTTAATCCAAGAAAAAGTTCCCAAGGAGAATGGATACACGGGGATGAGTTTCAAAATCTGGTTTGTCAAATTGCCGCAGAAGAAAGAGGGCAGGATAGCGATCAGGGTATAACCCTAGATGGGCTTCTCCAAGTTGACCCTCTCGAGAAAGATGTCAAATCTGCACTTGAGAGCGTTGAGGATTTCTATCCAGGACCAGATGGGTTTGCAAACCTACAGGTGTCCTATAATGCTGGAATTGATCACGTAGGGGAGCGTGCGGAGGATCTGGTTGATGAAAATGCCGTTCGACCAAATGACGTCGACCGGGACTCGTATACTTCTGATGATGACAGAATGATCGACATGTTTTCTGAAGAAGAGGATGAATTGGATGAGATGATTATAGTGGGCGATCTGCCTCAGGACGAAAACCATAATTCTGACTACTTCGATGCCGGCGGACAAAGTCAAGATACCGCCTCACCTCCCACAAATAGCCCGCCTTCAGAACAACTCAATTTACGTGACTCAGTTTTGTTGGCGAGTGGTGTGGACGGCGGTGCGTGCGATACAGCGATAGTTCCCGGGCCTCAGGCACAGGTACAGGTGGCAGGCGCACAACCAACGCGTTCTGATGGCCATTTGCTTCCCACAGACGGGGGTCTTCGAATCCAGCATGATTCTATCCAGCGCGAATGGCACAAGGAAACTTGCACTTGTAGTGTCATGTCGAGCTCCGTTGTGGAACAAATATCCTTGCACGAAAAAGTGTCATATTCCCCGTCAAAAACTCGTCCCAGGGGAAATGGCCAAAACAGCACGTTGAACTTTCCAGTTGTCAAAGACCCAAACAACCCCATAACGATCCTGCGTTTTAGTCAAGAAGCATCAAATGCGAAAGCTTTGCCGGAAGTTCTTGAGCGAACAAGCTACCCTCAGAAGAGTGAGAGCACATCGCAATTGTCTTTATCTACAGTCAAAGAACTCAATTCCCCAGTTATCATCGCGTCTGATTTCGCTGCTCTTGTACATGATGCTTTTGACATTCCTCAAAACGCTCCTTTAGGTTTCTTGCGCCGATCCTGCCCTAGCCCTAACGAGGTTTCTTCGACTTTATCCGATCATGGGTGCCCTACCGTCTTCTATCAAAAGCCACACTATGGGCACGATGGTGATGTGCCGGAACGTCCACGCGATTATGCGGGAAAAGAATTTCGGCTCGAAGGGACAAGCATACGCTATCTCCCCGAATTCGACCCGTCTGGCCGCTCACTTGCACTGCCAGATGGAATCTCAGCACCTAGAGATAAGAGTCTCTGGCAAGAACTAGACAAACAGTCACGAGCAGCATCTACATCTCGATTTTGGGAATTCGCCCCCGTACCCCCCAGCCGTGCTGAAGTTATTTCTTGGTTCGAGAGTCAGAAACGCGAACTTGCGATCCAGAAGGCCAAGTCAAGGGTGCAACGCCAGGGAAGAGAGGCAAGATCAAAGGCGCTCTCCCAAATTGAGGGTCCCACACAGAGCAATGAATTCGGTTTCATGTATTCCCAGAATCAAAAATCGGCGAGTGTTGAGCATCAGGCTCAATACATGAGCACCATGAGTTTAGAAGTTCATGTCAACACACGTGAAACTCTCTCACCAAATCCAGAAGAGGATGAAATCGCGTCCTTCTTCTGGTGTGTCAGCTCCGAAGATAATGACCCTGAAGACGATTTATTGAACTCTCATGTAGGAGTTGTATTTCAGGGGGAACCAGAGCGTCCTGAATTGAAGATATCCAAAGCGCTACGTCTCGATTGGGAACATGAGTCAACAGAACTGGACCTGATCAACAGGTTGGTTGATATTGTTCGATTGTACGACCCAGACATCATCACCGGCTACGAGGTCCACAATGGCTCTTGGGGATACGTGATTGAAAGAGCAAAAAAGAAGTATGAATTTGATCTTTGTGATGAGCTCTCCCGAGTAAGGTCACACGCGCATGGGCGATTCGGCAAGGACGCTGATAGATGGGGCTTCAATCACACCTCATCAATCCGAATCACAGGCCGACACATGGTCAATATCTGGCGCGCTATGAGGAGCGAGATGAACCTATTACAATACACGATGGAAAACGTTGTATTTCACCTCTTGCACCGAAGGATTCCGCATTACTCGTTCCGCGACCTTGCTGCATGGTACCGAAGTGACAGGCCCAGGGACTTTATGAAAGTGGTGAATTACTTTGTTTCGCGGGTTAAGCTTAACCTCGAAATTCTCGATGCAAATGAGCTTATACCAAGGACCAGTGAACAAGCGAGATTACTCGGAATTGACTTCTACTCTGTATTCTCTCGTGGATCTCAATTCAAGGTTGAGTCTCTAATGTTTCGCATTGCGAAGCCAGAAAATTATATGCTTGTTTCACCAAGCAGAAAACAAGTTGGCCAGCAGAATGCTCTAGAGTGTCTCCCGTTGGTTATGGAACCCCAGAGCGACTTTTACACAAGCCCTCTTCTAGTTTTGGATTTCCAGTCATTGTACCCTAGCATCATGATCGCCTATAATTATTGTTACTCGACGTTCCTTGGGAGAGTTCAGTCATGGAGAGGACGGAACAAGATGGGATTTATGGACTACAATCGACAACCGAGACTTTTGGAATTGCTCAAAGACCAGATCAATATTGCCCCAAATGGCATGATTTATGCAAGGCCTGATGTGCGCGAATCTCTTCTTGCTAAAATGCTTGCAGAAATATTGGAAACTCGCGTAATGGTGAAAACCGGCATGAAGCTCGACAAGGATGACAAGGCACTGCAACGCCTTCTCAACAATCGGCAACTTGCACTCAAGTTGATCGCAAACGTGACATATGGGTACACCTCGGCATCTTTCTCGGGCCGAATGCCTTGCTCTGAGATAGCGGACAGCATCGTCCAGTCGGGTCGCGAGACACTCGAGCGAGCGATTGCTTTCATTCACTCGGTTGAAAGATGGGGCGCCGAAGTAGTGTACGGAGACACAGACAGTCTTTTCGTTTACCTCAAAGGGCGAAGCCGGGAAGAGGCGTTTAGCATTGGAGAAGAAATCGCACGAGCCGTCACAGACATAAACCCTCACCCCGTGAAACTCAAGTTTGAGAAGGTCTATCATCCATGTGTTTTACTTGCAAAGAAGCGTTATGTCGGCTTCAAGTACGAACATCGAGATCAGATAGAGCCCGATTTTGACGCGAAAGGTATTGAGACCGTCCGACGTGACGGTACGCCAGCTGAGCAGAAAATTGAGGAGAAAGCACTCAAGCTTCTTTTCAGGACGGCGGATTTGAGCCAGGTCAAGCGTTACTTTCAAAGCCAGTGCACAAAGATCATGCAAGGACGTGTTTCGGCCCAAGACTTTTGCTTTGCCAGGGCAGTGAAGCTAGGAACCTACAGCGAAAAGGGAACTCTTCCTATTGGTGCTCTCATTAGCACTAAGAAGATGGTCGAGGACCCTCGTGCAGAGCCCCAATACGGCGAACGTGTTCCATATGTCGTGGTTACCGGAGCTCCAGGGTCGAGGCTGATCGATCGCTGCGTTAGCCCGGAGACGCTTCTGCAAGACGCCAGGCTCGAACTTGACGCAGAATATTATATTACAAAGAATCTCATACCTCCTCTAGAGCGGATTTTCAATTTAGTGGGAGCGAATGTTCGTCAATGGTACGATGAAATGCCAAAATCCCATCACATTCGTCGGGTAGAAGGAGCAGCCTCCGTCGCAGGAGCAAAGAACAATCCTCTAAGGACCCTTGAGTCGTATATGAAATCATCAACTTGCGTCGTCTGCAAGGTGAAACTCGAAGATGCCGAAGTTCCACTCTGTACGAACTGTCTGCAGAACTCGCACGTCTCCTTGCTTGGTCTCATCTCGCGTCTCCGGCGAGCTGAGCAGAAAGTCGTCAACCTAGAGCGCGTCTGTCGATCCTGTATGGACATCCCATTTGGAGACGACGTCAAGTGTAATAGCCTGGACTGTCCTGTGTTTTATGCAAGAACCCGAGGTCTCGCCCATTGGAGACATACTAATGCAGTCCTAGGCCCTGTGATCGGTTTATTACAGGATAGTTGCGGGGATAGTTTAGACTGGTAGTTTTTGTGTATTCAATATTGGCTTTCTTTTCCTCCTTGGAATGTTACGATGCCAACACTTTGGCGTAATGAATTTTTAATCTGATGCTTGGTCTGGATTGTACATCTAGTAGTAACTGACCAATGGTAGGTAAGAAACCCGGAAAAGCCCAAGAAGATGCACCGTCGGGAGATCAAAGACCAGCCAGCTGGCTCAGTTTATTAATACCGAGTTTGTCCCGCCTGGCGTCCTCCTCTTCTTCGACTTCAATAATACGAGTTTCACTCTCGGTTTCCTTTAGGTCGTGTGATGGCATATTCACCTTGAAATTTTCTTTGTTCCTTTGTAGAACCTGCATTGGGTCGGCCACCCACCCGTCATCGAAGTCAAGTAAGCTAGACTCTTTCTGCGACTTTGAAGTAATTGCAAGCGACGAGGATGGCGTACTCGGAGGGTTAAGGAGCCCAAAATCGAGAAGCTGCTCGAGGGAGTCGATGTCGGCCTCATTAGTAGACTTGATATGGCCAGGCCTGATTGTGGCGACATCGTGCAATTTGAGGCCAAATGGATCGTCGCCCACGGGTGCCAAATTATGCTGCGTTGGCTGGGAGAGCTCGGTAGTGTCTGTGCCAATGTCGACAAGGTTGGCTTTACTAGGTTTGCCTTCATCAATCTGGCCGAGCGCTACGATAGTTGGAGCGTCCGGATGATCGTAGTGACCGACCGCTACTTGGCCTAGGACTTTGGGGAAAATCCAAGGAAAGCTGATTAGTGGTAGTTGATTGATCTTTGGAGCCGGAGAATCATTGAAATGTTTTTCGTCATGTCCGTGGCCCTTCCTGTGCGCCGCCAGAGAGACGGCCATTTCCTGATGCGTAATCTTATACATTGCGACGGCTAGAGGGGCGAGCACATCAAAGCTCCGGCCACCTGCCTCTTCATAGACTCGCTTCCGGAAGTCTTCTAGAAGCCCTATAGAGATCGTCCCCATATCCTCGTGAAACTTGTAGTCTTTGTTCAGGTTGGAGTGGCCGAGCACAAAAGTAGACAAGACCTCGAACTCCGTTTTGATCTCATGCTGCGCCATGATCCGACGTATGGCAATGTCGTATTGTACTTTGAGTTCCTTTGCGAACTTGTATTGGTCTTCAGAGATCTTAATTTTGCAGTCCAGGATTCGTTGATCGAAATTCTTTTCCAAACTCGGGACAAAGTCGATACGCTCCACTGCGTCGTAGAGCTGACCAAGAACAGTTCCCGAGTGATAGGTGCAATGATCGGGCTTGTTCTTCTCCATAAAATGTGGCCACTTGCGAGGTCGGAGAGCCCGTGTCATGACCGCTGGGTTTCCGGTCTTGTTGTAGTCGACGGCATCTGAATGAAGCTGAGCGAGTTGGACGCACTTGGCCTCATTAACTCCATCATCCAAGTAATCACCCCACGCGAGGTGAGCATGCGCAATGGTAGGTAGACAGTCATTCTTCATGTAAGTTACGAAGAACGAGGTAATCTCGTCCACCGTGACTTCGTGGTCTAGATCATGTGCTTTCTTGCTTGCATAATTCATTGGCTTCCGGAACCAGTCTTCTGGCAAGAGGTCCTCGTCCCAAATCACCAAGTAGTCATCTCCATCCAGGTCACCACCGGAGCACATACTTGATACATCCCTATCACCAGTTTGAGGTAGGACAACCACGTCCTTTAGGTGCTTGAGGACAGGGACATTGACTGCTCTGACCACGCGAATATCTCCGGGGTGGAGAGAAGGGTTCCGGGCGAGGATACATAGTCCTTCAATTACCTCATATCTTCCACCATCCTCTGGGCGATGCACTTGGACAAATATTTCGGGAAGCGCTGCAATCATCTCATCACGGGAAGCACCTTTCTTGGGAATTTTGCCATAGAAATTTCCCTTGAGCGTCGCGGTTTCGTCCATACAGCCCAATAGACATGCACCTTGATCAAGAACTATCTTGGCCTTTTCCTTGAGATATTTTAAATGCCACGCCCTCCAGAGAGTTAGAAGCGAGATTACAAACGGTTCGTTTGATCTCCTGAAGCCATCCATAACCATTTGACTGATTGTGAGCGTAGTTTGATTGGGATCCACGTATTTTCTCAGTAAATAAACCGCCTTCGGATCGCTCTGCATTGCTTCATCCAGATTCCTGAGCATTGTTCTAAGCTTCAGGTGGAATACTTGGTCAGTGACCCCGAGAGTGGATAGCACAAGGATCAACTGCCTATTGAGGGTTGCGATGGAGAATTGGGACCAGCGGATGATTTCTAGCCCCTGGTGAGGGGCAGCAAACTTGAATTGGCTTTTGCGTATGTGGACTTCCTGTGGACGAGCGTCTGGGGAGACAATGAGCATTCCCTTGCATCCTCCTAAGCGAAACTGGTATGCAGAGGGAGGCTCTCCTGTGGGAGTTTTGATTTTGAGCTCCGACATTGCAATCTGGGCAAGGAACGGCGAGATTTTACCAACGCCATCAGAGAAAGTGTAGCCGTTTCTTTCGATGTCGTCAATCCTCTTGACACGCACTGAGCATCCAGAGACGGCGCGAGTAGTGGAGAAGCACTGTCCCAATCTTGCGGAGTGTTTCGCAATATTTCTTATGTCGCTAAACTTGCCCATCCAAGCGCGGATACTAGCTGCAGTAACACCATCTTTCGGTGCGAAGAAATATGCCCCATGTTCACGGAATTGGGAATTTCCAAATGCAAGAAACTCATAGCGTGTGCTTCCGACCACGATACCATTAGCTAGCGCTCTTTTGACCCGGGTGAATACCTCGTCCATGCTATTATCGGAGGCGGAGTGAATGCGGCCCCAGTGCTTCTCATCTGTGAACCTGACTCTGAGGAAGTTGTCAACAAGATGGATATGGCTTCTAATGACACGATTCGATATATCCACCGACGGTACATTGAAATAAATTGTGCTTGGTGTGATCCTTGCAGAGCGCATTTGGCAACAGTAAGATGGTATCCTTGCTCCCGTGGCTCCTTTGATGAACTGGAGGTCGAAGATTTCCATTGGGTTGTAGTAAATTTTCTTCTGGAGGGCAACATGCTCGAGCAGTTTCTTTGCATGGGACTCTTCGAGTCCAGCCAATTTGAGGGCGAATTCACGGCTCATATTGAATTCTGAGAGAAAGCCCTGAGAAACGCACACCTCTAACTGGTAACGAACGGGAAAGGATAGATGAATGTGGTCCGGATCCCAAAGGTCCTGTATTGATGCACCCGAAAACTGGGGGTTAAGATCAATCCATTTCCAGACAGGCGTAGGCCGCTCCCCGGTGCTGGGACATGTGGTGATGCGATTCGATTTTTCCACAGCGATATTGTAGTCGCTCAAGATGTCACAGAAGGAGCTGAAATCTCCTTTTGCGTCGCAATTCCGGGGGTAAATTATCCGAAAGGCATTCCACCGTCCTACTTGATTAGCTAGTAAATACAAAACTGGGATCGGAAATCCTTCTCACCAATGTCGATGACTGGATTCTGTCTCCGGAGGCTGACTGGAAGCGTAGCATGCTCCTGCGGGTTGTGAACAATAGAGGCCTGTCTGTACCAAACGTCTGACTCCCGCCAAGTTGTCTCTTCAAGGAATGTACTCTCAATATTATTGATTCGACGGTGGTATGTTGGCGGAGAACTCAGGAAAGTGTAGTGGGATATATTGCCAGTCGAGGAGTCTTGTGTCTGGAAGAACCTGTCGAGCTGCGAGAACGGGACTTTGAGGCGATACTCTTGCGGGTGTTTGGCACTGAGTATGGGAAGCTTGAAATACACGAACATATCTTTGCGTCTCAAGTTCAACAACACGGAGGCCTGTTCGCTTGTCGATGAGCCCACAATGCGCATTGGCATCATCGTTGTTTCATTGACGAGGAAGCCAATTTCCATGGAAGAGATTGGTATTCTCTAGTTGCGCATGATGAGCAAAGAAGATTGCGCACGGAAGATGGTTCAGGGGGGCAACTCACAAGTTCTGCTGGATATTTGACTCCCGGACGGACTGGGCTTGGAACATTCCACTCAGGGGGTCTGTTGTCAAGACTGAGGGTTAGAGTGTACTGTATCCCGTCTTGACCTAAGACTCTTTTCCAGCCACTCCTCCAAAAGTCATCTCTGGGAGGCGGGCTTCTCAAATTAGAACCGTGAAAGGAAAGAAGCGAGCAACAACCTCACCTGAACCGTATTTTGGCTTTCGAGGTCCTGTTTCCGTGGGCATCCTCGAAAATATCGATGGAGATAATGGTACCCTCGGCCTTGAATGCTTGCCAAAGGTTTAATGTACTGACTTCCTTAGGAACGCTTGTAAGGTTAATAGCGACTGATTCCCACGATATCCATGGTGCCCTGATCTGTTGTGGGAGGAACTGAGGGATAGAGCCTGGTCTACTCTTGGGTGGACGCATCGTGCAACTAAGAGTAACGGGCAGCGAGATAAGGCCGGAGGATTTAGAATGATATGGGGTAACACCGAGGCTCTGGTGAGGACGACGAGAAGGGGGAGATAATTGACGGTTCAAGAACGTGACTTGGAAACAGGTTGTCAGCGTTGCGATCTTACCTCACAAGTGAATACTGTGCTTAACACAAGTAGTCAATCAGAATATAGTGCTCTATTGAACAGGAGAGGTGAAGCTGGCAAACCTTGAAATCACCTGTGCGCCTTCGAGTTCATCTCTTGCCCCTGGTCCTACCGAGAACAAAAAGGCCAGTAAAGAGAAATGACAGAGATGAGAAAAGAAAGATGTGAAGTTGTTCATCCAAGTTAGTGACGCGGAGAGTCCTGCAGGCACCCGCCAGACAAAGCAATATGAATATATTGGAAAGATGTAAAATAAGATAAAAAGAAAAGGAAGTGGATAGCACTCAAATATATAGTAGTTATGCCAACGCCTTAATAGTCATGGTTTATAGAGGGGTACCTTCTCAGGCTCAGTCATGTGCATGACTATTTAACTCGGAAAGAGAGGTACTTGTAAAGACAAACTCCTTGGAAAACTCCAAATCGATGTCATCCAGGTAATTCTCGTCTCCCCGGTTGCTACACTGGCTATTCTGAAACTCCTCGAGACGGTTATACATGGACATCTGGGTTGACTGTGAGTTGGGCAAGCCGTTCGTATCGGCCTCTGCAAGTGGTCGGCGTTCCATGCGTTGGGTAGCAGTGCCCCCGAATGCGGACTCTTTCGACTTCTTGCTGCTCCCTTGGGACCGTGGAGGCGACGGCTGTGCCGAGGGAAATGCCGTGTTCCGTGATCGTTTGGGACTACGAGGTCCAGGGCGAGGGGTGCTGGTGTCAACAGATGTGGCAAGCAGATCCTCCTCTTGACCCTGACTTTGAGAGATTCCATCGCCAGAATCCGTTTGTTTTTGTAGCAGGGTAAACCGGGAAGGCTCCGGAAAGGGCCGAGCGCAATGTTTGCTTGAAGCTCGATTATCCGAAGAGCCAGGCCTGAACCCCATTACACCCATGAGCCGGCTAATGTGTTGGTGTGCCTCAGAGAATTCGCGAGCTTTAGCCGCTCGTTCCTCTCGTAGATGCTGGACCTATACGCAAGTCAGACAGAAAATAAGTGAAAGCAATGACGCAGTACCTTTCTTTCTAGGTGCTGAACCCGCTTTTCTTTCGTTTGCAGCTCCCTTGTGGCGTTTGTTGTTGCCTCATACATCTCTCGTTGCAGAGACAAAAATTTGGTCTTTTGTTGCGTTTCCTACGAGCGTAAGTGGCGGATAAACATTAATCGTAGTCATTAAGTAGCTTACCTCTTCTTTCAATTTCGAGTGCTCGAGTTCGGTCTGCAATCGGATCTCTTCGAGATCTGCTTTTGATTTCACGACTGTCGTTTGGAGAGCAGCTTTCAGTTCTTGCAACTCGGCCGCTCCCTCCTGCAACTGCAGATGGTACTCCTGATCAGTAAACGCTCATTGTAGTATATGCGGACCGGTTGCTAACCTTGGCTTGCAGTTCCTCTGTCTGCTTGTCCACAACTCTCTTTTCTGTCGTCAACTGTTCGATTTCCTTGTCCTTTCCTTCAAGCTCTGCTCGTAGGGACGAGACATCATCCTTCAGCATGCCGATTTTCTCGACAGAAGAGTCTTTCTCCTTTGAAATAGCAGCAAGCCTTGCCTCTAGTCGTGCATTCTCCTCCGTCTGAGACTTTATCTGTTCCTGGAGACCTTCTAATTGGTCGTCCCTGCCACTCAAAGAAGCGATCATGTCAAGTTCCCTAGTCCTAAATTCCTCTCGCTCACTAGCAAGGGTTCCTTCCAAGGTGCTCCTTAGGTCCTGAAGCGCGTGTCGTGCCTCGGTCAGGCTCGCAGAAAGCTCTTCAGCACGACCAGTAGCCGAATTTGCGTAGATTTCTAGGCGAGACATACCCTCACGAAGCCCGGAGATTGTGCTTGACGCTACTTGTAGCTCGTGTTGTAGATCGCTGGTCTGCTGCTTGAGTCTCTCAACCTCTAGATACTTTTGATTGCGTTCTTCTTCCACCTTTTTGAGAGGGGCTTCAATGCTATTACAGCGTTGTTCTAATTCGCAGCAGATATTTTCGACTTTCTGCATGATGCTGTCGTTCACCATACTAGAACTGGCCGACATGATGTCTCTCATTCCTGCCCTCCAATCACCTCGTGAAATGTTTGGGTTCTCGCAGATCTTGGGAAGTGAGGGAGGCTTGCGCAAATCAAGAGGTCTGCTATCTGAGAAGGTGCATTTCGACCGAGGCATCAAGTGTTTGCTCTTTGCCATGATTTTCGAGAGCATGGCAATATTGGATGATTGTGGCACCGCTGCTTCGGTGCTTCGTGAAAGCGTCACCTCAAGCCAGAATGTAAGCAAGTCAAAGACCAACTCATTTTCGAACTTCGAAGCTGCATGATAGCATGCGGCAACGCCATCGCAACCTGCGTGACTGGTTTGTCGTGGAAAACTCTCCATGAGATCATGAATGGTATCACCATACTTTTCAGACGCTGAAAGAATAAGTGTGGGAGGAAGAGGCAGCAGTTCTGAAGATCGCAAACCGTCGAGCAATGATTGAGCTAATCGTAACTCGTCAATGGCGATACTATTAGTTCCGCTAGTGGGCAGCACCGAGAATATGTAGTCTAATACTCTGTGGAGCACAAAGTGTCGTGAATGAGTCTAGTAGCAGTAAGCGGAGATCGCATTTAACGGAATTTGCGCACTCACGATATTGGCCCCTAACAAGCGTGGTAAAGTACGCGATGGAAGGGCCTCGAAAACACTTGCGCTATTCTCCGACAACAACCACTCTAGTGGTAGCTTTAAGAGGCCGGGGGAGAGTGTCGAATCAGGGGTTAAACACACAAGAAATGACAAGCCCTGGAAGTGTGAGTATCGTGAACAGACACGCGAGCAGCGGGAAGAATAATACCAGCATTTGTACGCTGGGATGGATTCCAGTTCGCGTTGCCTTTTCGATTAGTTTACCAATTTTGATTGTATTTCCTTCAATCCAGCTGAGTCGCTGTGCCATATCAACGCCGTTGCATATGCTGATCGCAAGACGGATACTTTCAGCAGCCTGTTCAGTCGTTAAGCCATCACAACTAGTTGAACAGGCCAGGATGACTCGTAGAACAACAAGGTCTAATGTCTTGAGACCACGCTTGGGCCCGAAGAAGTCCCTTATATTCTGTAACCAGGACGGGCTGTCCCCGGAGCTCCAAGAAGATGCAAGTCTCGCGAAAGTTGCCAGACACAGGAGGTTTCCCATGTGATCTTTTAAGTCACGAAGCGTCTTTGTTAACTCAGTCTGTAAACACGACATTACTCCTTGGGGAAGTTCGTGCATAACTTCTTTCAGGCAGCCTGAAATCAAGTAAAGAGGTCTCACGTTGTTCTCTAACGGACTCTCCTTTATCCTTTTGACCAGATTCATGACGAAAGGTGCTAGGCTTGCAGGAGGGACGATACTGCAAGGCAAAGGAGAGGAGAGCAGCGAGATGCATATTGGAAGGTACTGCCATGTATTTAGCCTTGTTTACCGCTATCTGGTTGTTGACTAGCCTCACCTCGGCTTCATTACCTGTAGATTGCTGAAGGAACTGGTCAAGAAGATACGGATGTTGTAGGAGAAGGCAATCTCTGAAATGGGGCGTTCTTGCTATCCAGCAGATATCACGTTAGCAAGTTACGATGAAACTCATCTAGAGGGTTTCCAGCTACCGAAACTCGCAAGTAAGGGCAAAGCTAAGCGGGAACGTGAGAGGCCGTCAATAAGAACTTCAGCTAGAGCTGTTAGTTGGCAAGGTTTGCGGGAAGCCCATGAATTGATCAAGGCCGGGGTGGCCGCTTGAGTCAAACTATAGAGGTCCTAGTAGATACCACATAATCAATCAGTCCATAGGCCCTTTGAGCAATATCTAGGAGTGGGGTTTACCTGGAGCGAAGGTGCATATGTCGCCCTCACCAAGCGTTCCACTTCTCGACTTAAGGGAATTGTATCCGGCATATCCGTGATTTCGATAACGTACCCCGAATATCACTTGTAATCAAGTCGGCACCTGTATTCGATCTACCGTTCATCCAGGCCTTGCGCGAGTAAGAGGGGGGACTGAATGTTGATGAGGTTCGAACTCTGCGGTTGGTTGCCCCCTCAACGGGCTGGCCTCGGCAACAGCCGACCCCCATCTCACCAAATCCACCTCGCTCCATTCCCCATACCAAGCTTGGGGACTTTTAACACTGAGGTCCCCTTTCAATGGATGTAGACACCATGATTAGCATGACGGGAGCCCCAAATCAATATCAATCCAATCCCATGTAGGAGGCGCACAGTGTTCAATTGCTTCAATTCGCCTTTACAAAGGCCACTACCGGATCTCCACTTTCTTGTCAGAACCGAGCTGCGATGGGCGGTGCCAGAGGTATGGTAGATAGATAGGAACCTCTGGTGATGGGATCCTGCGGGGAGGCTCATGAATTCTGTGCATCTCTCGGAGTTCAGTCCGAGTCCGACGCAACACTACGTTACCGGACAAGCGTGGGGGAGACTCAGCAAAGCTCGTCATCCCGCACTATTATTCGCCTTCGTCGTTCTCTCCACTCGGCCGAATTCCGTGATATTGCTCTCTCTTTGCCGGTGCAGCTTCTCCCCGCACAGTAGCCGCGCGCGCTTTTCTCGAGTCGCTCGCACCATAAAACGGCAACTATCACGACGGTGCTAGAAGAATTCAAAGCTACTATTCAAGCCGTCATCTTCTTTGCGACCTTACCAGTGAGATGAGAGCTACACGGAGTTTTAACCCCTTGTCCCGGGGTTTCCCCGCAAATCCCCGCACGTTCGCTCGCCGGCAGGGTGCTCACCTTTATTCCTCCTTGAAAGCTATTCGTTTGAATAGTTCTAGCTCAGCGAGTCGGAGTGAGCAGAAGGCTCAAAATCCGAACTCTGGGTCACCAACTGGCAATTCGTCTTCTTGGAATGCGGCCCAGACACTTCTTATCTCTACTTTGGCTGCTGGTATTGGTTATGGTCTCGCCGCTTCGCCGTCAGCCCAGAATAAGGAACCCGGTGTCCCAAAATATGGAACTGCAAAGGATTTCGAAAAGGTAGAGAATTTCATTTCGATAAGCTTAGTTAAAGCTCTGGCTAACATTGTCTCTCTGCTCCAGGCCATTGCTGAGCTGCGCGCCAAGCTAGGCGAAGAAGCGATTGTGACTGACGAAGATGATTTGCTCCGCCATGGGTTTTCCGAGTGGTCGAGCTTGAATGCAGACAGACTGCCAGTCGCCATCGCATACCCAACCAGTACGAAACAGGTCTCCGAGATTGCGAAGATCTGCCACACATACAAGATGCCAATTGTGCCGTATTCTGGTGGCTCCAGCCTCGAAGCTAACTTCTCAGCTCCGTACGGGGGATTAACCATCGATTTCGCACGCATGAACCGAATTCTAGAGTTACACGAAGCGGACATGGACGTTGTCGTTCAACCCTCCATTCAATGGATGGAACTGAATGAGAAGATTAAGGATAGTGGGCTCTTCTTCCCCGTGGACCCAGGCCCGTCGGCTATGATCGGGGGCATGGTTGGGACAAACTGCAGTGGAACAAACGCTGTGAGGTATGGTACAATGAAGGACTGGGTGATCAACCTAACAGTTGTCCTGGCGGATGGCCGTGTCATGAAAACTCGGCAACGGCCTCGCAAGACTTCAGCTGGATATAATCTAACTGGGCTATTTGTTGGTTCTGAAGGAACACTCGGTATTGTCACCGAGGCTACCCTTAAGCTAACCCCAATTCCAGAGGAGACTCGTGTTGGTGTTGTTGCATTTCCCACAATCCGTGACGCTGCATCCACCGCCATGCAACTCATAAGGAAAGGGATTCCTGTCCAGTGCATGGAAATCCTTGACGATGTCCAGATGGATGTCATAAACAAGGCGGGTGGTACTGGACGGGCTTGGAAGACACTGCCAACCCTTTTTTTCAAGTTCTCTGGCACAAAGGCCGGTGTTGCGGACAGTATAAGTCTGACCAAGGATCTCTCGAAGAGTAACAAGGCCGAATCTTTCGAGTTTGCAAGATCTGAGAGAGAAGCCCATGACTTGTGGTCCGCCAGGAAACAGTCTCTTTGGAGTATGATGGCGCTGAGGAAGGAAGGATCTGAAGTGTGGTCTACTGACGTCGCGGTCCCGATCTCAAGACTGCCGGATATCATTGGTATGCTGGTTGTATCGGGGTTCGCGAGACTGGCTAACGGCAGCAACAGAGATATCCAAGACAGAACTAGACAATCTCGGCCTATTCGCTAGCATTCTTGGGCATATTGGTGACGGTAACTTTCACGCTAGCATAATGTACGACCCAAAAAGCCCGGAGGAGAAAGCGCGCGTCGAGAAAGTGGTATATGACATGGTCGATCGGGCACTCGACATGGAGGGATCTTGCACGGTAAGAGATTACTATCCCAGTGGTATAATAATGACCAAACTTCTAATAATGCGCTAGGGCGAGCATGGTGTCGGTTTAGGGAAGAAGTCCTCCCTCAAGAAGGAGCTTGGCCCCGAGACAATCAGAGTCATGCGCAGTGTCAAGAAAGCATTCGACCCCCACTGGCTGCTCAATCCGGGGAAAATATTCGAGTTCAAAGATGAATAGTTAGGATAAAGCTCATGTCACCTAGATTTGCCTCACAAAAGTCTCTTCAGTATGCTGGTTCCGGCGAAGTATGAAAACTCCGGCCGGTGGGGCATTCATCCAATTAAAGTTGGCGAGGCCCTGAAAAAGGCTGACTCATCGCGGGGCGAATGACTCCTCTCCAAAGCGATATCGCTGCTCAATCCTCGATTGCCACATTTGTTTCTCTTCAAAGTTTCAATCAATAGCTGCGTGGTAAGTTCACTGATTCTTATCTTCATAACTCGGTCCTTTAGTTGAGCCAGCACCGAACCCGGATGTTTCCTTTCGAGGCTTGTCAAATACCCAAAATATGGCGGGGCTTGCACCAACCAGATGCAAATATTCACCCACTGACAAAGTTTCACTCGGCCTGCTTTATTTCGCCAGTTTAGTTCATTTTAAACATATTAATTGACCCTTTAGTCAGGTTATTACGAACTTTGAGTTGCCGATATCTCAAGTAACATGGCGTCGTTCCCTAAGAAGAAGTGCGGTATGCGTCCTTTCGCAACCAAACAATGATGTTCCCAGTACTCATATGAATTAGGTGTTCTCGGTGCCACTGGCTCCGTGGGTCAGAGGTTCATTTTGCTGTTGGCTGACCATCCTTTCTTGGAACTCCAGGCCATTGGAGCCTCAGAACGATCTGCGGGAAAGAAGTATAAGGATGCCGTGAGATGGAAACAAAGCACAGCAATGTCCGAGAAGCTCAGCAACTTGGTTCTGCGAGATTGCAAGGCAGATCAATTTAGCGATTGTGATCTCGTGTTTTCAGGCCTGAACAGTGATGTTGCGGGTGAAGTTGGTGGGTTGAATTCTTCAGAAACTATCTTGGAAGCTTTTACTAACGAAGAACCTTGGCACCCTTTAGAGATGGAATTCATCAAAGCTGAAATCCCCGTGTTCTCGAATGCGAAAAACTACCGCAAAGATCCCATTGTCCCTCTCGTTGTTCCTACAGTGAACCCCGGCCACCTCGACCTTATCCCTTATCAAAGAAAACACTTCGGACTTAAGAAGGGCTTTCTTGTTTGCAACTCGAACTGTGCTGTTATCGGAATTGTGATTCCGTTTGCCGCTTTGCAAGCCAAGTTCGGACCTGTCGAAGAGGTTGAGGTGTTCACTGAGCAGGCCGTTTCAGGTGCTGGCTATCCCGGTGTGCCCAGTATGGATATTATGGACAATGTCATCCCGTACATCAGTGGGGAAGAAGATAAGCTTGAGAACGAGGCCCAGAAGATCCTGGGCTCTCTCAATGCAGACGCTACTGCTTTCAGCGAACAGGAAGGGCTCAGGGTTGGAGCTACATGTACCCGGGTGGGTGTCACTGACGGACACATGGCATTCGTTTCGCTGCGCTTCAAGAACCGCCCAGCGCCGAGTGCTGAACAAGTGGCGCAAGCAATGAGGGACTACCAGTCAGAAGCTCAGAAGCTTGGTTGCCCTTCTGCTCCCGAGGTCGCTATTAAGGTCTTTGATGAACCCGACAGGCCGCAACCTAGGCTAGACCGGGATATCAACAGAGGGTATACTGTCAGCGTGGGGCGAGTGCGCGAAGGTAACCCAGGTGGTTATTTCGATATTAGATTCGCAGCGCTTTCGCACAACACTGTCATCGGAGCTGCGGGTTCGTCTATCCTCAACGCCGAGGTGGCTGTTATCAAGGGATACATTTAAGGGTATAAAAGCACAAGTGTTCTTTAGAAAGCGTTAGACATCATATTCCCATCGCGAATCCTTTTCCGGCATATACAATTTAGTACGTTACCAGCACTTGGGCAATCAACAAGGGACCTGTCATTTCTTGGCACGTGATTGAGGTGAAGAACCGCCAGCAAGGGGTTGCGCGGGCATGAAGGAAGCTAGATATCGGTGCCTAAGGCATCCATTTAGTTAAGCGGCCGCGCTTGGGTATTATTGATGTGTAAGGCAACAAAGCTGGATAATCCGAGTCATACGGTAGTTAGTACTACAGTAACCCACGGGTCCGTACTATTAGTACCTACTAGGTAGTACTAGTAATGGGTCATATATTAACCAATTAGAATGCGCAACGCCATTTTCGAGCCGGCTTTCCCGTTGTCATATCACGTGACCTATATCCTGTGCCAAGAGACTCCAGGTCCGCTTCGTGAGCAAGAGAGGGAACTAAGCAAATTTGGTTCAGCACGGTGGGGCTGGTGTGTCTAGCGTTAGGGCATAACCCCACAAGCACCCATCCGCTAAGCGAAATCAGCGGGTGGATCGCATATCAAAGATCAAGGACTCTTTTCTTTCTGTTTCTTCTCTTTGCGACACTTCCGACAACTTACCGGGTTTCAGTCGACAAAGCAGTCAAGATGCCTCGCGGACCGTGAGTTAATCGCCCTTGCGTATCATCAAATCGCAAATTCTGCGTTTGAGGGACCTTCGACCGAGGGACAAATCGATCCCTCAAAGCATTGAGAAAGGACTCTGACACTGACTTGGGATGATTGAACAGGAAGAAGCACCAAAAGCGCCTCAGTGCGCCCTCGCACTGGCTCCTGGACAAGATGTCAGGAACCTATGCTCCCAAGGCCTCCCCCGGTCCTCACAAGCTCCGGGACTGCCTGCCCCTGATTGTCTTCATCCGCAACCGGTACGAAATCTCCGACTCGACATACGACGAATTATCTTTATTGGTATGGTGAATTCGTGACTGACGCTGTGGTTTATAGTCTCAAGTATGCCCTTAACGGCCGTGAGACCAAGGCGATCATGATGCAGCGTCTCATCCAGGTCGATGGCAAGGTCCGCACCGACCCTACCTATCCTGCTGGTTTCATGGACGTCATCGGCATCGAGAAGACCGGCGAGAACTTCCGTCTCATCTACGACACCAAGGGTCGCTTCACCGTCCACCGCATCCAGGCCGAGGAGGCTGAGTACAAGCTTTGCAAGGTCAAGAAGGTGCAGCTCGGCAAGGGCGGGATCCCATTCTTGGTTACGCACGATGCGCGAACGTGAGTGAATGCTCTCCACACAAGTTCCGCGTCATTCAGTCGTTGGACCGAGCTTTGGTTGATCGGCGGAGGACGAGAGAACTTTCATTGGATCCTTTTACTCATAGTATGGATCTGACCACTCGAGAACATTTTGTGCTAATTGAGCCTCTCCTTTCCAGTATCCGCTACCCCGACCCCGCCATCAAGGTCAACGACACTGTCAAGGTTGATATTGCTACCGGCAAGATCTCCGACTTCGTCCGCTTCGACACTGGTGTTGTCTGCATGGTTACTGGTGGTCGCAACATGGGTCGTGTGGGTGTTGTCACTCATCGTGAACGCCACGATGGTGGTTTCAACATCGTCCACATTAAGGACGCTATTGACAACACCTTCGCCACCCGTGAGAGCAACGTCTTCGTCATTGGCCACGACAAGCCCTGGATCTCTCTCCCCAAGGGCAAGGGTGTCAAGGTATGTCTTGCCTGGGTCGTCCTGCAACGACTAGAACAATTGGCTAACATCCTGTGTAGCTCTCCATTGCCGAGGAGCGTGACCGCCGCCGTGCTTATGCTCTTGCCCAGTAAATGTAGTCCGGTAAGTGGACGAGGTTATACGGGTAAGCAAAGCGCTTCTATAATGTAAGTGGGGTAAAAAACAGAAACCGTCGGAATCGACAGGTTCTTGTCTTGCTTCGTGGACTGTATGACGCCTGCTACAATGAATGAACAAAAGTTGTCACCAACTCTTTCTTTTTTTTCTCTGTAGGCGCATCAGAACTAGACCGCCAAACACAACAAATTATTTGTCCTTCTTGGTGAACCTTTTACTTTTTCAATGATACCAACAAAGTTTACCACCAAATCGAAAGTGCTCTTTTTTCGTCATAGGTACTTCCTTACCGCACTGGACACTTGTAGAACGCTTCGAACAGATCTACCATCCACCCCCACGCCCTTCGGTTTGCGCTCGCTGCCTACAATAATTGCTTTTCATTCCTTCCTGTCGCATGCCATCCCGTATCACAAGTAGCCCTGTAAGCGCAGACCCGGATAACTTGTCCAGGGCAGGTTAATCGTCCAAGTCAACTTCGCTTCAAGGTTGAATCACCTCGAGAGTGAACATCCAGAGAAGTCATCCAGTGCATATCAATTGCATATGCACGAACGACATACATAGCATTGTTAGTCCAGCCGCGACTACCCTGGGTTAAAACCTATACTGGCGCGACTTGTTATCCCCATCAACCCATGCAGTCCGCATTGCATGGACTGATCTCTCTCGTTAATGCATAGCGGACTATATGTGGAGCAGCAGGAAGAAGCATCCCGACTGAATTGTTCATGGGTCTGAGCGCAAATACTTGCCTCGATAGCGTGGTGAGCAGGGATGTCAGTGCTTCACCCTACAAGTAGCGAAAAAACACGTTGAGACCATGTCCGTGACCTTTAGTGTTCTGGTATCACCCGCACCGAGGCTTTGATGCTGTTCCTTTCTGTTTACATTCCGGGAAACGGCACGCTGTTATAACCAGGGTTGTATGTAGAGCTTATTCCTTGCGGAGTGCAGCAGATGCCCTGTATCAAGTGTCCTTTTGGTCGTACCTATAAGAACCGCATTCCGGGGGATTCCGCTTAATCGACACTTGCGCATGAATCGAATTGATTGCAAATTGACGAGTCACCTTGCACTCGTTTTCTTCGCGGGGGTCTCACTGGCCGGGCGGGGCCACCTATGGTAGTATCTTTCTGATAGGTATGATAACCTACTTTCCGCCCCATCTCAGGACACTGACGACCACGAGAGACAAGCCTTGCTTCACTCTCCCGCGCTATTGTCCAGAATCCAGGGTTTTATTGCAATATCGGAGCCAGTAGGGTTGATAGAACCGCTTAGAAAGGATATGCGCAAACTCTGTGCTCATCGATCCAAGGTCAGTCGATGTATCCGATGGGGTTTGTCCAACGATCGGCCTGCATATGTCGGGTAATGAGAGGCAAGAGATTTGTGCTATCCAAGACTCTGGTAACCAGACATTCTGTACTATCGTCGCCTGAAGGTGTGTTAGTGAACTCAAAACCATCGACTCGAGGTGAGGTGGGGGAGAGTGGTATATCTCAATTCATCGGTGTCTCCAACTGTTCTTCATGCATGGCTCGCTCGGGGTTCCTGCGCGAACGCTGAGCGTAATCCAAGAGGGCCTTAATTCAAGTGCCCGATATCTGTTCGGACAGGTAGGTCTCGCAAGAAGAGCGACCAGCTTAAGAACTACCTCCAGATGCCAGCCAGTACGTTGTACTTCGAATACTAGTAGCCCATGTACGTCTTGACACGACGCAAGCAATCAAGCAAACAAGCCACACCTATCATTATTTGAGAAAATGTCCGCCCAACCGTTACTCCCGCAGGGAGACAGCGAATGTCGTATAACTAGGGACTGTATGTACATGCATGCCTGAAGCCCGACTGGCGTTTCGCTCGCATCGTCGACCCGCCTGGACTGCAGTCAACCAGACCCAATCGGAGGCATCCTAGGACGGTTCTCAATGCTACGCTGCTCTTAAACAACTGATACAGTAGCAGGACCCTTGGGTTCGATTGCGTCACACGACTTCAAGTTGAGGAGCGCCCCGAACTTTCTTTCTATCTCGTCGCCATTGTAGCTCCTCGAGCTCTTGATCTCTCGAGTCTCGATACATCCGCGATCGGCGCGTGGTGAATATCTTCGTGAAGAGGTCCGAGCAACTGCATGCGCTTCTGCATCCAATCTTTGCTTTTGTCGCGCCCTGGGTATTTGCTATGACACCTGGGCTGTTCTCGGCCAGACCTGGAACGACATGGTATGAAAATACTGATGCAGAATTGTCTCATGGCTTCATGCAGCAACCTACCACCAGCAAGCCCAGAAGATTGGTTTTTTTTTTTTTTTTTTTTTTTTTTTTTCGGAATTGAATGCACCTTTTTCCAGTTTTTA
>JOMC01000005.1:0-140129 GCA_000812125.1 Aspergillus ustus | reverse complement strand
TCAGAATTCGTTGAATTGGCGGGTGTGGCAGGGTATGGAAGGCGGGCGAAGCATGGTTGAAGTTGATATCATCGTAAGCAGCGACAAGGCATTTCCAGTTTCCAGAGATCAGATTGGAGATAAAAACTTGAATGTCATTACTGTCACCACGAATACGGTGGTCTTACAACCGCCTGAGAGATGATGCTCTCCGCCGCCGTCCGCCGGCACCGAAGCCTTTGAACGACGGAAGCGATGATTGGTTTGTAGGATGCGCAACCCTGCTTTAATCCTGAATATCTTCCGTAATGGGAACATGAAATCATCTTCAGAATGAGTGTAGACCTCGCTCGAATCCGGTCTTGCCCGCCTGTCATTGATGCGGAGGACACCAACATGGATCGCCGCCCCGACGTCATCGGAGTGGGTCGGGAGTCTGTGTAACTGTGACACTAGAGCCTATCAGGCAGCCGTGATCGAGGTTACATACATTACCGTATCGAACCCAGCCTCATTCGTAATTCACTACTAAGAACCTCACCTCGCTGAGAGGAAGCAATAATCGCACTCCGAGGTACTCCGAGTCACATTATAGCCCAGGTACAGTACTAGTAAGATAGCATTAGGGAACCTTACCTTCCTAACTCCTTTGCTTCAATCTCCAATAGGGGGACTTCCGGCTGCACAGCTTAACATGACACATCCATCCTGAAATAAATAGGGAACAAAGGAGTGCAGAAGCCCGAATCTCGAAGCCAATGCATAGTTAACTGGATTGAACGTTAGCTCCAGTACCATCGTACTCCTATCTAAATACCGCTTACGGATCTTCATGCATGCGCTAGCCTCGTATCCACTTAGTTCCGTTCAACGTGTCTGAGTTGTATCTACCCGCGGATTGAGGGTATCGGATATCGCAGCTGTTGACTCTGTTAGAACGTCATGCATGTGAAGTTGTGAGTACGATGCGACCACTTGCTCATTGACTACTCTGTTTGAGGCCAAGGCGAGCAAAGTCGGGGATCGAAGGTTGGAGACGGGCTTGTTTGTCCGACGGCAGTGGAAAAGTCATCGCTGCGAGCATTTGAGGTAACTCTTCTTGAAGTCAGCAGGCGTGACTTTCCGGGTGCTCATCCCAAGTCAAACCTAGTTGTATCCACGAGAAGGGTTGTATCAAGTATGGTGATCAGAGTGTCCAGGGTTGGAAGGACCCCAATTGCATATGGGCTTTGACCTAGCAAGGGTTCCCAGATAGCTCTCAACTGGTCGGATATCGATCCATCGTTACATTCCAGTTATTGTTGCTAGGCGAGTTGACGTTGTAGTCCACGAGGCGGCCGTATGAGATTGCTCGAAGGTCCAGTTCATCCACAATGAGATCTTCTTCGTACGGCTTTCCTGTCTCCGGGTCCAGATTTAGAAAACGATCAAATGTATCCGTCTGATCTTCTTCATACAGCTTCCCTGTATCTGGGTTAAAGACTGAGTGGGCGTGTCCCCGATGCCCTGACTATGCCGCCGGTTTCGCCTCAAATCTTCATATTGATCGCCTGTCTCCGGATCCAGATCGAGAGAACGATCAAACTGATCCATCTGGCTCATGCACAGGCACGTTTTTAGGCCTGTGCCGCCTCTCCCGCTGTTGCTGCAGCTCATGAGATTGTGGCCCCCAAAAAGGGCGTGTCCATTGATGGTTGGGGCATCGCGATTTCTCAGTGACTCTCCATTTCTCTCGTATAGAACTTGTGGCTCTCCATGGTCGATGAGGCGCTGGACATTGTCATCTCCCAGGGAAGATCCCCCCTTGTGAAAGACTCGAGAGTGGCTTGTCTGTTACTGAAGACGATGCGTGGAGAACCGTTGCCCTGTTGATCAATGCGAAGGTAACTGTCCAACGTTTGATTGAACTCGGTAGCAGCCGCATTTTGTTTACTACCAAAGAATTTGATATTAAGACTCATCTTGGAGACGGACAGGAAGCGCAGTGCAAGGACCGTTTGGTCAACATTACTTTGTCGCTTTCGGCCCGATGATGTCTGCGACAATGACTGCGGTGATGACTCCAAAGAGGACAATCTCAAGGCGCCAGAGAATGGGTCCGACAGTCGAGAATTGCCGACCTTGCCTGAATGATCCCCGGTCGAGGCTGGCAGACTGTCTGTGACGGTATCATCGTTTCCAATAATGAAGTTGGCTTTGAATTCTCCATCAATCTCACCTTCTCCAACCATTTCCACATGTACATTGATTGTCGGTTCGAAGTTACAGATTCCCGGATGAGAAAATCCATAGGAACTAACGGGACTCTTAAAGAGACTTGCACCTGTCATGCCTGATAGGACAGAAAAGTAGCCCTTCCCATTGAAGTTGAGTGCCCCTTTGACTCGCAGGTACGTATCATAGTACCCGTACGCTTCCTCAATGTGGAAAGTTGTCGCTATAGTTCCCACGAACGTGTATCCAAACTCGAGATCCTTGTGCAGTGAGCCAGATATTCCCATTTTTAGATAGCCGTCCTCGCCCTTCGCGGAGCATTTCTCTGGGCCCTCACCACTTAGAAGGATGTCGAAGTCCTTCTTGTGGAGTGTCCCTTGGCCCAGTGAGATAGGAAATTTTTCGCTATTGCTCTTCCTGAGTCCGTCAAGCTTTGCTTTCCAATATGACTCGGCAGCGCTGTAGAAGCGCTCGCCCAGTGGTGGCGCTGATCTTTTATTCTTTGTAACTGGATCTGCTTGCACAACCGAGTCCCAGTATCCCTGGCTGTTGGAATAGTTGATTCGGACATATATCTCGCCAGACTCACGCTTGGCAAGCCCAAAATCATATGAAATCTCAGCCTTAAGGATACGAAGATTCCAGGGGCTTGACCGGGAAATATGGTATGGCAGTGACTTGTTGGAGGCAGGACGGATGGCGTGGAGGACACTGTAAGAACCTGGTCCACAGCCCTCTGGCGTTTGTAGGATGGTCCCTTCGGCTCCTCCCAGTTGAATCTTGCCTCAGGTAGAGTTCAGGCTCGCATATGCGTAGACGAGACGAATATGACTGCGGCCCTCTGGTTTGGCATTACTACAATCCAAGACATGCAAGTTAGATCTGTCTCCCCAGTGTAGAGACTGAACAGTATTCTTCGGACCAACTGTGATTACTATTCCAAAGGTATTCACATTGGTATACCCAGACAGAACATTCTCGCCTCCCAGGTTCTGTAGGTCAAACCGCGGATATTTTCCCGCTGGCGGGAGTGTTGGGAAGACCTTGTCCAGTGTGATAGGTAAAAATGGACTCAGGTTCTTCGGGCTATTACAGTAGAGGACTTTCTTTCGGCTGCTGCCAAAGCAGCTGCGACTGGTCTCTCCAAAGGGATCGGTGTCGAGTTGCACATCGTTATCATCGCATTCATTATCGTCACAAGTTCCTTTGCCCACCCAGTGGCAGTTCTCAAATGCTGACTCTGCTGGACAGCAAAATTCTTGCGCTTGGATCCAACACTCTACCCGTTTCTGTGCTACTTTGACCATTCCTGCAGTCTCCCCCGTGCCACATTTCTCTCCACAAGAAGTATATTTGCACGCTTCTATCTGGCGTGTCCAGGTCTCAGCCCGGCAGCAGAATGCCTGGAAGCCAGGGTGCAGACAGTTCTTAGTAGCGTGCCGTGAGTGGAACAGTGTTACTTCACCTCCTCGCCAGAGGCAGCTACTGGGCATCGCGCCGAGTGGGCAACAGATAATCTTGTAGCTATGGTGACCGCAGGTGTCAGGGAATCCCTCGCCGTTTGGAGCAAGCTCGTAACCCGGTGGGCACTTGGGCGGTCCCCCACACTCAGACATAATACACTTTTGACCGTCAACAGAGGTCCATTTGCCAGCGTCTGTGATCTCTGCTCGCCGCAGAAGCGTATCGTAGTCTTGAATACTACGCCCTAACAGGCCGGTCAGAGCGGAAAACTTCTTGTCATCTTGATCAATTGACCATATCATAACACCTCCGAGGCCAATATCATTAGCCCAGTCGGTTTTTTGCTTGAAAGTATCATCGTCATCGAAGCTAACCCATTGATCTCTCCCGAATGTGAAGTATTTGACGGCGGCATCTTTATCGTGGACTATTTTTGGATCTTCGTTTCTGATGATATCTTGAATCTCGAAACTAAATCAACCATATCAGAGACACGGGCGAGTCGGAAAGCGCATGGTACACTCAAAAGAAAGGAACCTACTAGGCTAATGTTCCTGCATTCTTGGTACAGTCTCTTTCATTGGCCGGCCCTGCAAATCTGCAGCCCGATGACGAACATGTCCTACTGTCGAGCTGAAACGAACGGCCATAGAAGCCCATGCCAAGGATAACTTTCTCGGGAGAGATGTTGTTCCTCCAGAGAAGATTCATGGCCTGTTTGATCTCTGTTAGATTTGTGTGAGCCTGGACAATATCGCCTATTTGGTTCTCTTCGTCCCAGATGCCGTGTAGGTCATAGGTCATCATGTTAGTCCAATCGGCATATTTAGGCAGCCCCGGTACATCGAACCATCGCAAATACCAGTATGAACTTGGAATAGTAAAAGTTAGACCATACGGCCCATAGAGTGAGCTATCGAATGTCTCTCGTAGGGTTTTCAGCAACAGGACAAAATTGTCAATCTCGTCGGGCTTGCCGCCTCGATCTCCTGAGCCAGGGTATCTATAACGGTCAGACCTTGGTGTTCAAGAGAATTGGAAACAAGAACACTCACTCCCAATCAAGGTCAACACCATCAAAGCCATATTTTCTCATAAAGTCCACCAGGTTGTTTGCGAATCGCTGACGATTGCTTTCGGTAGAAGCAATCTTCCCAAAGGTGGGTTGAGTGGCCGTGCCATTATCACTGAATGTCAAACCACCAAGGGAGACAAAGACCTTCAAGTCCGATAAGCCCGACTTAAATGACCGTACATCTGCTGTCTGTGTGAAAAGCGACGAGGGGGTGTGACGATCCATTGGCACGATTTCAAGGTTGATGGGTCAATATAGCCGAAAGCAAAGTTCAGGTGGGTAAGACCCTCGATGGGAATCGCTGTGGGAGGGAAAGAATAGCATTCTCGTCGGGCACTCCAGGCTTCATAGTATCCAATAACCTTGTTGATAACCGGTTTCGAGCTCTTACCAGGCGGGATAGCAGGACTACCACCATTGGACTGGTAGCCCTGGGAAAGATCGCAAAAAGCCTGTGTTGTACCGCAAAAGCCATACTTGCTGCAGCAGACGTTGAGGGGACAGGCCTTTCCTGGCGGATCGGCATACTGTCCGCATTCTGGCTTTGCATCACATTGACTAACACAGTCTGAGCCGCAAAATGCATCTCCGAAGCCACAGGTCCCGATGTCACCGCCGAAAAAGGAGCCACCTATGGGAGATATGTTAGGCCCCCACAATCAGAGGTCGGTCGAAAGGAAAGGGAACAAGGGAAGAATATACAGCAGATTATTAGGTATGACGAATAATAATTGCCTTTGAGGTATTTATTAAACTCAGTTGATCAATCTGCCAGTCCACCAGGAGACACTGAATATCCAGGCCCCAATGCTACTATTAAGTGTAAGGAATTCACATGCCTTGCTGGTGCTTATCTCCTCCAAGCTCATAGACCTACGCCGTCAAATGTGATGAATGGAACGAATCTTCGATGTGCCAGACACTACGAGGTAGCACCAGCAGACACTTGTGCATCCGTTGCGGTCATGATGGGATCAGTCTGCGCGACTTTTACTTCCTGGTATCAAACAACGCCAAGCGCTAGATTGAATAAGCTGACCTTTCTCCAACAGAACCCTGAGGTCGATAACCCAAATTGTACCAACCTGGTGGTGGGATTCTAATACTGCATCCAGGCTTTTGGTGACATCGATTCGTACCCTGGCTATGCGTTGGTTCAATACCTACTCCCAGGAAACGATATGATCTACTAACATGTTGAGCGAAGACCCCACCAAAACCCGTGCTTTAACCACCCTATACCCCCCAGCTGCCTTGCAACAGGTCCATTCCCCACCGCGCCTTACTGCGCGTACGCCCATCATATCACCCCAAGACGTAATTCTACATCAATGAACTCATGCTATGTTGTGGCGAACTTTTATGACCGTACGGAATTCCAGTCTTAACCTCACTCTGAAATATCACTAACAAGGAAGATATAGAGGATGTCATTGACTTTGTCTCGTGGAACCCAAGCTTGTCATACAACCCTCATGACCCAGCCGCCTGTCAACTCCAGCCGGCATACAGATACTGCGCGCGACTAAGCTACCCATCTGCTCCTACTACTTCTCCCAACTCCGAGGTAACGTCTACGCAAACATCAACGAACACTGAATCAACTACTCCCAACACTACGACAGGGGCGTCGACAACAACCTCCTCCACCACCGACTCCCACGCAAACAGGCATGGTAAGTCGATGTCGTACCTTCTACCGCGTATCATCCGGCGATGGGTGCTACGACATTGCGACGAAGTATGGTATCACACAGGAGCAGCTCTATGCGTATAATCCGGCAGTTGGTGCTGATTGTTCAGGATTATGGTTGGATTATTATGTTTGTGTAGGGGTATAACTTTGTTTTTTTGTCTTTTTTTTCGGATTTGGATTTGGATTTGAAAAGCAAAAATTTCTTGGATATACAGGGGCTCATGGACATCGTGTTATGTTACCAAGCTATGACCTGCCATGGTATAGAAAGGTAAATTTACTTATACAAAAGGGACTACTCAGTAGGGTAGTTGTTATTGATCTTGTAAAGCAGCCAATGAACTCCGGTGTATTACTTTTATATAGGAAGAGTAATTCTAAGCTATGATGATGCGCCAGATCCATGTCATGCCATGTCCATCAAGGACACCCGATGTATATCTCAGAGAGAGAAGTGAGGAAGGAAGGTAGAATAGAATAGAGAAGAAGAAAAATGCAAAAAAAGAACGCTAAATGCCACACGGTATAGATAATACAGCGAAAAGAAAAGATAGTGTGCAGTGCTATGTCCGTTCAAACGTCAACCCATATATATACTCGTTGAGGCGGCCATGCCAATCAGCAACCCATTCAATCTACCTGAAGAATCAGGTCCTCTCCCCTTCTTTTGGGCGTCAGATTCCGCTCCATCGGCGCAGGCTTCTTCTTAGGCATGCCCAAGTTCCCCATCACTCCCGGGCCAGGGGTATACTTGTTACTATAGTCGCCTGATTGTCGGGGTGTAATGTACCCCCACGGCCCTTCTCGGGGCCCAGAGGGAGCACCACTGAAGGGGGGAGGTTGGGGCAGAGGCTTATTGTGTGTCTGAGGTTCACTCTTTTCCGGCCCAAGCCAGTAGTCGTCTGGACAGTAGGGCACAGAGACTTCCTTGGGCGAGGGCTTCCCGCGACGAATCTGGACCCGCTTTATGTCGTCCTGTCGGACGATTCGCGGGCGAGAGACGATTTCTTGTGGACCTGGGCCCGATATTGAGCCTGCTGGGCCTGGCTGTGTTGGCGGAAACGAGAGCGCGGATGGGCCAGGTTGATGATATCTCGATGGTTTATTTGGTGTATTAAATGGGTTACCGAGTGTCTTTTGTACTTCACCGGTTGGAGTCCGGATCTCGCGGACAGGTGTCAGGGGCCTAAACGAGCCAGAGTGCCGAGATGCGTGGCGCGAGGTGCCAAGCCCTAACCCGTTGCCGGTGCTGTCGTTGTAGTCGAGACTCTCGAAGTCGTAGCCTGAGTAGTCGCCGAGGGAATTCCGGTTCGCGCCTGCGCTGTGGAATGAGTTGCGAGGGAGTGGTTGTGGTGGAGGTTTGATGACCCTTGCCCCAACGAAACCGGCATCGGGGCCTGGCCAGTAATTGTCGATGTTGTCATCGTATTCTACGTGTGAGGGCTGCTGTTGCTGGTATGGAGAGCCTCCTGAGCTGGAGCTAGAAGTCCCGTATATAGCAGCTTGTCTGGAAGGTGGGATGTTCTCTTTTGCGTTCGCGTATATGGGCTTCTTGCCGTGCTCGGGGCCCTTTGTGGTTGGCAACTTATTCTCTCTTTGACCAAATCCGTACATCATTGCGCGCGGGTTGGCGGGGAGACCAGCCATGGGAGGTCGGCCGTTGCTCCGCTCTGTTGATCCAGTGAAGACAAAATGCTGCAGGGACGGACTTGGGAGGTTTCGTTGTGCCGGCGGGTGGTCTTCCTCGAAATATGTTGCCGTACTGGAGGGTCTCGACTTTTTATGCTGGCTCCATCGTAATGGTCTTGGGTAGAGCTCGTATGTTGGCTTGTCCGGAAGCAGATCAGACACTGTTCTCGATGAGATTGACGAAGATGCATCAAACTCGAGGTTTGAGGACGACTGAAATCCTGATCCATCTGTGTTGCCCTCCCTCATATGCTCGTAAGCGTACTCAGCTTCAGGCTCCGTCACAATGACCGCTGGGTGCTGATACTCTGGTTCCACAGGAGGAACGAGCCTTGCATCCTCCGCGTCTGTATTTTGTGTCCCAGGAGAAGGCCGAGGTCCCATTGGGGGTCGTCTTGGAGGGAAACTGAAATCCGGAGGCTCAGCCATGTGCCCTCCAATCTCGAAGAATTCTCGATCTTGTGCATTCCTGCGCCGAATTTTCCTGCTGCAGAAAAATATTATAACGCCAATAATAAAGAATCCAGCGAGCCCTGAAGCAACAGAGACGCCAATAACTGCTCCAGAGTTGAGACCGCTACCCTCAGCGGCGCTCGATGTATTGCTTGTGGTAGCGCTTGGGAATAACTCCGATGATGTGGATGTCGATTCTTTGGTCTGTGTACTGGTGGGGTTCGGCGTGCTATCTGTGGTTGATATTGGACTCTGAAAAGTTGTCACTGCTGTTGGCGTGGAATGCGTCTTTGTCGTAGTCAGGTTTACATTCGGGCGAGTATCTGTAGTATCCGGCTCTGCTGTGATTATCGTAGTAGGTCTTGTGGCTGTGGAGGTAGGATTAACTGTGGGCGCGAGTGTGGCGACGATGGTAGGGTGTGTCCGTGGTAGAGCTCCAGGTACAGAATCACAGATACTATACGTATCAAAACTCATGGCCACTTCCATAGAGCACAATGACAGACTACAGCGCAAGGCCCCCTCTCCCAGAGTATAGCCGCTGGTCGTGTTCGTCGTGCACAAGTAATCAAGGTCACAACCACTCGCGCAAGCGTTTCTTGGGTATTCGGTGCCGATGAAACTCTCGATGCATTGTGAAGCACATTTTGGCATTAAATCCAGCAAGGATACGACAGTTGTTTCCGCACCCTGGGTGAAGTAAACAAGAAAGACGAGAATCGAAGCGAGAGGTGCCCATCGAAAAGGATATGATAACATGGTGCGGTAGCCTATCGAGGACTTTTGTTAGGTGCTGTGTTTCTGAACTTTTCAAGCATGAAATAGCGGACCTCAACGAGGAGGATGAACTGCTGAGCGCGGTAGACACTGTACATACCCAAGATTCGAGCTACAGAGGAGCTCTGTCCTCTGAGTCATTAGTAGGTATAGTATATCATGCTATGGCGCTGGAAGTGATTAGAGGGGAAACAATGAGTAGAAGTCCAGAGAGCAATCCATGAGGGAAACCAAGGGGTCAGTAAAGAAGTGGGAGACCATCATCATCCTCCTCAGAAGCCAGGGCGGCTACAGGCATTTTGCCGTTATTGGTGCAGTAATAGAGATCAACTCCTTCAGGCCCGCTGGCGACTGACTGGACCATAGATTCGTTACATCTGAGACGGGGGCGCATGTAGCTCCATTGTACGCGCCGTGATGAAACACAAGGCCAGGATATACGTAGCTGACGAAGAGAAGATTGCCCAAGCGTAAGCATTAAGCGCTTTGTTTTGGAGGGGTGACGATGTCTGAAAATAGGCGCTGTGGTTGGCGCCGGTGCTGCACGACGAAGCAATCAGCGTGCAGGCCAGCTTATCGTGGGGCCCGGCGCTTCGACAACGAAGTCGTCAGGGCGCTAAATATTGATTGGCGGGCGCTCGTGTTCTTGAAGAATTTGGTACACGCGACGAACTCCAGCGTGCAGGTTCCCGGTGACGACTGTGGCAGGTTGGACGATCTACAAAAAGTCTACAGGTAAGCCCAACCGCGAGCCGCGAGAATACAATTTTTAGCACCACGCGGAAAACCAACTTGCTGTCGATTAATTTTGCGCCAGCAAGAGAACAAAAGGGACCCATAGTAAACGAATAATTGATACGTCATTGATATTATCCATTCACAATAGAGTAAAACAAAGCCCAATAGCACCATGAGCTGGTATCATCGAAAGAGACGCGCGAAATCGACATAACTGGCATGGCAAACGAGATTATAATCCAGCGACACATCAAGCAAACTCGGTCATCAGCGTGCGACGGTCGTGAGAGAGGTCGAAGGAGTACGAAAATAGGTGGGACGCCAAGAAATCAACAGGGATGCTCGAGCCCGGCCCCTCTGCCGGACCTCCACGGAAGCAGTGGGTAGCTTGGATTTCCAATGCGAAGCCACAACAGATTGGGCTAAGACTGCGGCGGCTCACGATGCGACTTCACAGTGTCGTCTAGGTCTAGTGTTTGAATATAATGTAGCTATACGGACATGTCAGCGGCTTGAGCTTCGCAAAAAAAAAGTTGGATTGCCTGTAGATGACGTACATGGCGTGGATAATACCAGGAATCCAACCCAGGATGGTCAAACAGATGTTGATGAGGAAATCAGCACCGCATCCTCGCTCAAGGAAGACTCCAAGGGGAGGGAGGATGAAGGCGAAGATAAGCTTGCAGATGTCGCTGTACCGAAAACATTAGCAAAACGGTTGTCCAGCCTCGATAGCCATTTGCGAGGACTTACGAGGCAGTGAAAGGCATTGTGAATTAGCTTGTCGGAGCGACTTGTAAATTTCTGAAAAGTAGCGATGACAGGAGGTGGTGACGGATGGTTGGAGGACTGGAATAAATAGCAGGGACGAAAAGGCGGGAGAGACGAGCGGTTCTTAAATCCTGAGCGGGGGCAACGTCAGGACTAGTTGAGCCTTAGCTCGAGTGATTATTTGTAGATGAGCAAGAAAGGGTAAGCCTTTCAAACGAATAAAGCTGAACCTAGACTCCCCATCTGCATCACGGTTGGATTGGAAATGGAAAAGGAAAATCATAGCCCAGCTTGCTACGTCATACTCGCTGCCACTGTGGCTCATGACTATGGGCCGGGGTCCTGATTGGCGTCTGCACTATGCTACCAGGAGGTGGATAATTAGATACTATGTCATTCAAGGTTATCAACTGCTGCCGCCGAGTCGACAGTCTCAACAAAACCCAGGGTGTAGTACGATGCCCCAGAGCAATCCAAAGTTCCTCTCAGCTCGCCAGGGATGCGATCTCCGGCCCTTTCTCTGGCTCTCCCGCAAACCAGAACCCAAATTATTCGGGACTGTTGATCGTATTTTCGCTCACAATTCTGCTGCCTAGACAAGGTCTTGGCCTTTCCACACTACCGGTAACTAGCAACCTTATGCATCATCAGACTTGCCAGCGAGTCGAGTTCCTCATCAAATGCGAGCTGACTCGTCTTTCATAAGGGGTAACTCCCACATACTCCGATAGTTATTCATAGAACACGACGACGCCTCAGTGCAGCCCTACAGCCCCATATTCCATGTCGAGCCACGTTCTGGATCCTGACCCAACCCAGAGCGTTCTTCAACGCGCATGATATCATTCCCAGTAGTCTATTATTTTCTTAAACAAGATGCGCAAGCTTTGAAATTGCGTGCAACTGGATTCATCAATGTTGCCTACGGAGTAATGTAGGACCAGTGACAATTAGTTGAGCGAGCAGCGGCAACAAGGTAGATCCTCGGTGATACAATAATGATATCGCTGCCGACCTACGGAGTACGTAGTCTACGTCCTCACAACTTTGTGATGTAATAAATGATAATGGCTTCGGTATCCTGACAGCTCCTAGGGCTCATAGTCCATGTGGCTCTAATTACTCCAGAAGTGGCTTTATATTCCAATGTTGTGATATCGAGGTAAAGCTGGAGCTGATATGGAAGCGTGAAATCCCATGAAACCCTGGCCAGTGGGAAATGTTTCTCGAAATGCGCATGGCTTGGCGGTCGCGGAACTGGCTAAAAAAGTTCCCATCGCGCTTTACAGGTCCCCCACGGCTTCTGCTCTAGACCTCCTCACGAAACCACGGAAAGGCGCCGTCGTTGGGTAACTCACAATCCCTGACTGACCTCGCCATTGCTACCAATGCTTTCATGTCGGGAGTACTAAGGTTCGCCCTGCGCTCTCTGCCAACGCGGCTGGCTGTCAGGCCAGGCCTCCATCGGCAGTTGTATCGACACGGCGGAGAGCTTACCCAATCGCAGACGTGGGCACATGGACGCAGGTCAATCGCCGCAAAAACTAGTGAAGCTACGTTAGGCTCACCTTTTGCCTGTACTTGGCTCACCTCGACACCAGGACAGGTCGTAAGCGTCCCCAAGTTCTACCCCCTCCCAGTCGCTAACCGTCGAAGAGACTCTAGATGATATCCTTTCCAGCCTACCCCAGTCCCCGTCCGGTTTAACGCCAGACTATACCCCGATTCTGCTCGTTACCCCCGCGTTTGCGCATTGGGCTGATCAGAAGAGCCCTTTTCTCGAACAATGGATGAACAAATTCAGCCAACAGACCCCAGGGGCCTCCTCTGTCCAGCAACTTACCTATGCTGTCATCGCCGTCGTCGATCGCCTGCCAAGAAGCCACTCTCGAAATGGACAATCCACCAGTGATGAAGCCGCGGCCGAGTCGGAAGGGCTGTCAATGTTGTTTGTTCAAAACAAATACGTTCGAGGCAAACCTGCCGCATCCCGCCAAGTCCGTGCCGTTGACCAGCAAGAGCCTACTATCAAGTTCTCGTTCCAGAGAAGTGTCGACTCACGAGAAGTTATACATCCCGACCTTCATGAGCTTGGATTACGGCTTGCGAATACTATATTTCTCAATGGCAAGGAAAACACGCTCATCGCTACTCGCTGGTCTTATGATCCTTCAGGAAAGAAGATTGGCCTCAAGGGATCGGTTGACCTATCCCTCTGCTCGGTCACGGTAAATTATACGGGTATTCACAAGTCACTCGAGCTGCCATTATACCCTGTTGGCGAGCGACGGAAGGTCATATCTAGCATGGGAAATATCCTCCGTCAAATAGGAAAACATGCCGACAATAAATCGGACGAACCGATGCCAGCTTCTTCAGAGTTGGAAAGGGAGCTTCCGCGGTATATTGATGAACACAACATCTTAGACCGACGGGTTTCTGTTTGGGCATTGATAGAGACCTCTGCCGAAAGCCCTTACAGCAAGTCAAGGCATTCTCAAAGCGGCCTCGCACAGTCGATTCAAGCGGGTGCTAAGCTTCATCGTGTCATGAGTGGCGGCGGCGGATGGGGCAAGAAACAGGGCCTTCTTTCGCTGGATCCCGAAGTGAGCTTCGAGCAATCCGAAAATGAGGGTATACTCGCCCTTGGAGATTTATTCTCGGAAAACGCCCAAGGCTCGGCCGACAGGTTAACTCCTTCGGAGCCGCAGATGTTCATGGAAGATCTATCTACACTCTCACAGGCCGCAGAACCAGGTAACTACGTTCAATTCTTCGTCTCTATTGAAAGAGACCGGTCACCAAGCAGCCAGGATCAAAATCCAGCATCTTTGGAAGGAAGCATCTCGTACAACTTAGGAGTAGTATCTGACGCGGAGACAGTGCCGAGCCAAGCAGAGCCACAGCAAGACCTAACGGTCGTACCAAGTTACTTCGGAGCATTATCGGAGAAGGCCATTACATATCTGCAACCAGTCGACAAGGTATCCGAGGCTCGTACAAAGATAGATGTTCCTGGCTCAAGAGTCGCCCTGGTGGTCCAGTGAAACCAGATCCTCCTCCATCTCTTAATGTATTTGAGATCTCATCCACAGAGATATCAAGAAATGTACTATATGATGTCTGACGGGAGCTTAATCGGCGTCTCAAATGAACTTTTGCGTAGAAAAAAGTTGATATCTCCTAGCATCTACTTATTGTTTTAAGACCTACAGAGCGAATGCCAAGTCCGAGCCACGTGACACTACAAAGCAACCAGCGTGGTCGTCTCCAACTCCCAACCTCCAGCTCCGACTTCCATCGTCAGGCTCTCGCTTTAGCATCGCAACAACACCCCCGCGGCGATCCCCTGCCTTATATTCACGTTCTTCCGTCTCTCTTACGGTTCCCTACTCTACCTTGTTTCCACCGAATCCGGTCCACCTTCAAGATGACTGAGCTCTGGTACGTAATCATCACGGACTCTCCTATTTGCCTCCCTTTAGCAACAGTGCTTGCACTTTAACGTTGTCGCTTGGCTGCCATCGTGTAATCCGTTTAAATACTGATGATTGTTTTAATAGTCCCGTCTATGCGGTGAGTACTCCTGTACCCGACCAACGCTCTGTGCCAGCTTCCGATCGATTCGGTCTATGTCGGCGCACCAAGTCCGACACTTCCACCACGAAATCGAGCACTCAATAGCTAACTCTTGTTGATTTAGCCGTTCTTCGGCTCCCTCGGTTGTACTTCTGCGATCGTCTTCACCTGCTTTGGAGCTGCCTATGGAACCGCCAAGGCTGGTGTCGGTGTGTGCTCCATGGGTGTCCTCCGCCCCGATCTGATCGTTAAGAGTACGTCAATCCCACTAGCGCGCTTTAATGGCGACGAACTCTAAAGGTGCATATAGACATCGTTCCCGTTGTCATGGCGGGTATTATTGGTATCTACGGTCTCGTCGTGTCCGTCTTGATTGCAAACAACCTTGCCCAACAAATTTCCCTCTACACCTCGTTAGTCCAGCTCGGTGCTGGTCTCGCTGTCGGTCTCGCAGGTTTGGCTGCTGGGTATGTTCTGAACTATAATGATATATCTCTTTGCTGCTGACTTAGATCCTAGATTCGCCATCGGTATTGTTGGAGACGCTGGTGTTCGTGGAACAGCTCAGCAGCCAAGACTCTACGTCGGCATGATTCTTATCCTCATTTTCGCTGAAGTCCTGGGTAAGTCGAGATATATGGTGGACCATTCGACTAGATAATCTAACAGTTGTATCTTATCTCAGGTCTTTACGGTCTTATCGTTGCCCTCCTCATGAACTCCCGTGCTACCCTCGACGCCAAGTGCACCCTCTAGAGGCCCACTGAGCTTCGAGCGATGCTACCGTGCGCCCAATGAATTCCGTGAATTGACCACCTTCGCATACGAAGCATCTAAGCACCTGGATTCGGACCTTGAACGTATTTATATGATCTGTTGGTTGGCGCTGAGTTCCGAGGGCGATAGGCACTAGTCTGTCGCCAATAAGATCTGATTTCGCGCAATGATTGGACTGGAGAGGATGAGAGAATGGGGAGCCTGTTGGATTTACACACCTGGCACAAGAGATTTTATAATACCGCTTTCCCTAGCCTCACTAGCCTGCAGCTCTGTGGGCTGGGAGCGCGCAGGTAGTGGGAAGTTTATCGTAGATACATAGCATGATTTGCGGAAACTGTACTTTATGGGAGTTGCTTGCTTTGATCCTAGAAAAACTGGGTCTTTTCATGTGCTTTTTCTATGTTCTGCTCTTCTTAGTTGCCTATAGTTTATGCATGTTATCGATTTCTTCCTTTTTGGTTATCGTCCCTATTCCCATGGAGCCCCTACACATTGGAGATATCGGATATGTTCAATGCACTGTTTCTTGAGGACGCCATGAGTATTTAACAGCTCATATCCAAGGTCAAGGCGAGTTATGTGCGAAGGTTGAACGAAGGGTTTAGCTATTCCAACTACGTACCGAGTCGTAGGCATGGATAGATAGATGTCTATTGATATACGATGCAAGTGGTATGCAACTAGTTACAGAGCAGAAAGACGCAGAATCAGATTAAACCAAATGGAAGTATGCATCTCGGAGATACATTATTCTAAGGATGGGGTTGGAACGTGTTATGTAGAGAGTAAACGGCATAGCAGACGAAGAGAGACTCGAGCGAGCAGCAGGAAAGGGTGACGAAGACCGCTCCGTGCGATTAGGCCTTATCGAGCTTGCGTCTCAGGGTCCTCGTCCTGCGTAGCAGCTTCTTGAACCTATGCTTCTTCATCTTCAGCCTGCGGCGTCTTTTTGTGCTAATCGCCTGCATGGTCCCGGTGTTTCGTGATCGCTCGATGTAGGTATTCTCCGAGTTGTAGGGGTGGTCGATGATCGCTTCCGCTTCATCGGCGGCTGGCGCTTCCATAGATCGCGCCTGGACGAATGGTGTCGTGTGGGCCTCGTACGTTTTGCTTCCGTCGGAGTGGGTGGACTCCTGGATGGTCAAGACAGTTGAGTAGCTCGCGGTTGCGTGGGAGCCCTCTACGTCTTCCGACTCCGCAAGCGCGGCCTCTTTAGACTCGTCGAAAGGAACGGGAGGCGGCGGAGGGTTGAAGGGACGGAGACGTCTCGTCATTTCCTCCACGGACATCTTCAGTTCGGTCATATCTAACCCATCGAACTGAGCTCCCTCAACATCATACACGCCCATGTGGCCGTCGTTTTCGGCGAGGCGGTGCGCGGCATTCTCCATCGAGTTCACTGCAGAGGAGAGGGTGAGGATTACATCGCCCGCATCACCCTTGGTGCGCTGCCTATGAGCGAAAATAGAATCAAACGCTTCTGGGCTCGAAGGCGGAGGAACGGTGGAGGACACGGAGATCGGGCGGTGGATGGAGAAGAAAGATGCAATATGGACGTCTGAGAGAAAAACCTGCTGTTAGTATATTTTGCCCTGTTACAAGCGTAAACTACCAAAATAGCTGTCACACTACATACCATGCGGCTGCAGATGTTGTGTTGAAGGGACACTGGGAAGTCTCGAAAAAGCTGACGGCGGGTTGGATTTGGCGCCATTGCGGCCACTACCATCTTTTCCCCGTCGCCGCGACGATTTACCCTCGCGCTTCTCTCCAGAGCTCACTTCCTTCGTGGGTGTTTGAGAGGAGGCGTCGACTTTCCTTGAGCCATCGCTGGGTTTGGAGGATGACGAGGAATAGCGACGTTGACGTGCTTGCGTGGTGCGGACGATGCCTGCAGAAGACGCAGCAAGGGTCTGGCTTGACGAAAGACAAATGCCAGACGCTGGAGCGATTGGCGACCACGCTGCCCGGCGCAGTGAGGAGGATAGCATAATTCGGTGTCAGAAAGTCCCACAAAGAGGGAAGGTGAGGTTGTCCTGGGTCAAAGACGCTCTCATGAGGCGAATTCGAAGTTGCCGATCATGGCGGAACTCGGATTAGGTAAGTCCCGATTCTCATGCCTCAGGCCATTAATTTGGAGTCAGGTGACGGTGACTTATGACTCGCTCAAGTGCAACACGCGATGTTTTGCAAAGTTGTGATTAATGTAGCTAAAATACAGGAGAAAAGTAAGGAGAAAATGCATGATTGGTATCTCAACGCGTCAATACAAAGCCGATGTCGGCTTCAAAAACCAGAGTACCTCCAATGATCACTTTCCAATATATCAACTCGCCCAGGTGGTTTTCAACGGGGGTTCCGTATGAAGTATTGCAACGTCTATCAGGCCAGTCTGCGAAGAGAGCCCGGAGTAAATCTGGAAGGAGGGCTAGGTGGAGAAATGAGCCTCAGCATGGAGAAACACGAATATGAAGAAGATTCGTTAGGCATGGCAGGGCATTTCGATAGGCATCAGGAACAGATGGTATCAATCAGCATTATATAGGAAGTGAGCCCATCGCTGAACCGTGGTAAAAAAAAGTTGTCAGGCAGCAGAAGCTTTTAAGATCGAATGTACTGCAATGCAGGTGCGCCGGAGACAATAGACCTCAATTTGAGGATATGAATGCGAAGACATTTGTAGAAAAAGGTATAAGGCCTAAGAGGAAGCAATTCGGCGGTCCGGACGCTGAGGAATATGCAACGTAAATCGAAATGCAGGAAATGCAATGAGAATCTCATGATCGCTCAAAATGATTCGGTCGTCTAGTGAAGGCCTACTCATAGTATGAGGGTGTGGAGATTCTTTTGTATAATCATATCCTGTACCGAATCCATTGTGGCCTTCAACAATGTTGTATCCGTGGCATTAGTGTAGTGAATGTAAATCTCGCGGTCAGGGATCCGGTTGATACCCCGGAACCGATCAGCGAAATATTTCGCAGCAGCATCAAAATCTGTGTTTGAATCGTTGTAATCCGGGAAGTGCTTTGAAATTGGCGAGATTTCGAGTTTATCCTTGAAGAGATCAATCTTGTTCAGGAACAAGATAATGGGCTTTCGCTTGAACCATTCCCCATTGACCAAGGATTCGAAGAGCATCATGGCCTCGTGCATCTGGTTCTATAAAAAGTTAGGCAGATGGATCCCAGGAGAGAAACGTTATGTTCACTTACAGCATTCTGGTCCTCAACCAAACACTGGTCATAACCTGACAATGCAACCATAAACAGCAAGCATTGTACGCCATCAAAACAGTGAATCCATTTTTTCCGCTCAGAGCGCTGACCACCCACGTCCATCATTCGAAAATTCATTTGCCCAAGCTCGAACAATGTTTCTGTGATACCTGTAGTCCGTAGGCGGGCCTGTAGCATATCCTGATTGTCCGGGAGCCAGCCAGGCGCGAATATCCGTTCCAGTGAGCTGAAGAAGCTGTAGGACTAGTCAGTTTAAAATCAACAATACGCACTATAGCGGTCAACCCTACTAGTTCAAATTATCGTGAAGAGCAAACTCGTGGCCTTTGGAGACTGCCTTCTGCACACCCCTGTCGGTCCACATCTCGTTCATTGCATCGCGAACTCTAAGATCGGAAAATGCTTCGTCGATACCCACGTCCGGTTCCACGTTATCTAAGAAATCTGCCAATGGCTGACAGTTTCTGCTGTTAGTCTAGTGACTAACATTAAGATCCCCTTCGGGAGTCGGACTCACTCTTGTTTGTTCATGCTCAAAATCGAGATTTTCGGTGCGCATAATCTCCAGGAGAACCTTGAAAGCCACAACAATGTTCGAATAGATAACAGCTCGAGTTTGGCGCCTTTCGTCTTCGGGAAACCCTCCCGCATGAATGATGCGCATTTGTTTGATAATTGTCGATTTACCCGATTCACCAGCACCTAAGCGAAACATGCGTAAGCATCAATGGGATCTGCAGTGGTCGGCCTCGTACTTACCAAGCAGGAGAATCTTGATTGTCCTATCCATCACTTTCTTGTCATTCTTAAGGGCCTTGTCTATTCGAACAGTCCGTTGAGCGGCGTCCTTCTCTTCCGCCGCATCGACGGGCTTTGAACTCATACAACCCATAGCAAACGGCTAGATGTAGTTAAGAAAGCAAATATCTAAGGAAGTAGTGTTCCTAGTTTTCAGATAATCAGTCAGTTGAATCTTCGAGGCTGATGTGCATATAGGATTCCAGCAATACTGCCAACAGTCGCTGGGTGAATCAGGGATACCCCGAGTCGCGCTAAAGCGCTATTCAAAGAGGGGTGATTGAGACATGCACCGAAAACCGGTCTGAAACTCAAAGTCGGTATTCCCGCTCCTTTACCTTTTTTTTTTCTCGGAGTAATAGGGCAAGAAGAGGTCAGAAAAATAAAATCACCTACCAACCAGGTTGTAGGTAAGCGGGAGCCAGTGCTCATCTACCAAATCCGGTCTCGAGCGAAAAGCTAACAGTCTGTTGATTCTCAATAAAGCACAGTGGTACTGTTCGTAGCTTCCTTACTCCTTGCGCAAGGTAACCCACGTTAGTTTAATGCTCAAACTCCGCCTTACGCACTCGATGTCAGGGCCTGTGGCCGAAGACAAATCGAATGTCAACTTTCCAGCTGAGTATTGCAGCTGGGGCGACGATTGGAAATTATAAATGCGACCAAATCTATGAGCCGGATTCGCAGCAAAGGTTTTATCCACGTTTTGGACCGCCGTGGGGTAGGTAGGATTTGCCGCTGCAGGTTCCCCAAGCAAGTCAGTACAGCAGACTCGGGGCTGAAGTAGAAAGCGATTTAACGATCGAATCAGAGGAGCCCCGGGCTTCTGTAAGCTGTATATTACGAAACCAACAAGGTCCGCTTGCGAGTCGAATGCAGAGAGAGCAGAAGGTCGGGGTGATCGGAGCTCAGCAGACTGGACGGCGGTGCATCCCTTCCAGACAGCAATGAGCGGCGGTAGAAGGCAGGAAAGCGCGAGTCGACGAAGAGGCTCTAGAATAAATTTTCGAAGATTCGCTGCAGGGAGCAGGAATAAGGGTGGTGTGAAAGAGAGATTGTCGTTGGAGCGTCGCGCAATTCGTTAGTTATATTGATGCGTCCGATCGGAGGAGGGGACATCCGTCGTCTCATTCAAGTCAAGGCATGGAGCGCTAGGTGCTTTTCGGAGTAGCCATTCTCCCCGGGACTAGGGGAGGATAGATAAAAAAAGAAAATAATAATATTCAAGGAATGAGAGGAACAATCCAGGAACCAAAAAGGACCAACGAAGGCAGAGTCAGCGAGGGAGGAACAAGCCCATGAGAGTTAGTGTGGTTAGCTCTCATTTAGCCATTGCTAGTCTGACGGGAAGACACTCCTCAAGCAGCTTACCTCCCGCTTTGGTGCTAGGCCCCTCTCGTATGTCTCTTGAATGGCTCGGTGCTCAACCCTCTATCCACTCTCGGCGTTCTTGATAAATCCCATCTGCCAACGAGCTAACATCCAGCAGGACTCGCATAAAAAGGCCCACCCTCCATGCAGCCCACGGCTTGTTCCAGGGGAGAGGAACCGCTCCTTCGGTCTGAAACGGATGGCTCCCCAGGTCTGAGTTAAGACTCAGGCTTTATAACCTGGATTTTTAAGGATATCTTTCGCACATTCCTCGACCCAAGAAAGGCCCTTCGAGTCTTCGGAGCCATATACCACATTTGCCCAACCCAACAATGGGTCCTTTTCTAAGTAACCCCGCCCCCAAATAACATAAAAACACAAGCCCAGATGGAGGATTTAGATTTAGCCACCGTCGACGCCGTTTCTAACGGTCACGATTGGCGTCACTCACGTCTCGCATAAAAAAACGTCTTCAAGGTACAGAGGGGGTTGTGTGCTTCCTGCTGCATTTTGCGCGTTTTGCCCATGCTGGGCCCTTAGAGAGCAAATTATCGCAAGGCCGCTTTCGCCAAGAGCTACAATGCCACGAGGCCTGGCTTCGACGCATTCTCGTGCACAGATCGACATATATTTGGCTCTAGGGTGGTGTCCTGGACAGTAGCAAACTGGCCAGTCGAGACTGCCCAGCGTTAAACTTTCCAGGATGTGTTGGACAGATCAACTGGGCGCCTCATACTACGCTGACTCCCTACCAATAGCCATACCCCCCGGTTTTCTTCAAGCAAAAATAATAATGGTATGGCAAGGGGATTTGAATCCTGCGTCCTCCTCGCTTAAGCAACGACTCCTCGAAAAGAGCAAACAGAGTGATACCAGGCGCGTCTTTGAACTTTCACCCTTAAGTCAGATGTGGAGCGAATCCTCCCTCGGGTCCTCCGTCGCCATTATTGGAGCTGTCATCCCGCTCTGATGTGTCAGAGCCTACCCGCCCGTCCCTGACCCAAAGTACCATGTGCAGCTTATAACATGACAGGTGGCACTCAGTCAGGTGTGAGGGAACTGTCATTATTTCCTGGGAAAACACGTCGAGGTAATGCAACAGCAAAAAAATCATCATCCCTTTGGAGACTATCTACATATCTATCCAGGACACGGAAAGTCAAAAATGTGAAAGAAGATCAAATCCCACAAGGCAGGGTTGCGGAGCTCCTTTGAAACGAGGTGGATCTTCTTCCTTCCGGCCACCCGGTTTCATCTGTTCGACCGTCAAGACGCCGCCTTCCCGCTAAGGCAGGGGTAGTTTAATCAATTTGTCCATCATTCTGGGGTTGTGAAAGGCACCAACTGCCACGACGTGCATGGGATTTCTCCTTTCCACTACAGATCATATGCAAAAAGTCTTGGAACCGAAAGGACAGTATTGCAATATCACATCCGCTGCCAGTTTCTAGTGACCTAGTCTAGAAGGTGGCTTGCCATTGGAATGGAGTATTTACCTCTTCAGGAATAATGTAGGATAATGTCGCATATCATGTATTGATTATTCTAGTCTATGCTTATTTTTCTTTTTTGGGTTCCACAAACCCGATCAACATTGGTCATTGCGGTAGAATTTCTTTCATACGTGAAGGGTCAATAGCGCCCGCTACTATCAGAACTCACCTTTGATCTCCAAAAGCCAACATGTTTAAGTTTCTCAAAGCGGCTAGCCTTTCCAGTTTCCACCAGCCTCAATCACGGTCGAACAAAGAAGCATGCATTTTCCTTGGGGCTATAGCTTGGGTCGACCATGAACAGGGCACGACTAGTTTTGCAATGTCCAGTCGATGTTAATCCTGGGTGACAAGCATGTTCCATCCAGTATGTATACGAAGTCCCGGAGCGCGCCATGGTCTTTGTCCAGAGTGTCCAAAATGGCCAGGCGGATTCCTTGCCATATCTCTTTCAGTGTGCTCATTATACATCATCAACGAGTATTATATGATGGATTAGCCTCATTGCTTGAGATCACTATTTATAATGATAGGCAGCGAGCAGTGTCAGTTGCTGAAGTTCTGAACTCTTTGGCCATCTGTTCTTGCCTCTGTCTTACCTTCCATTGCCAATTAAGGTCCGAGCTTCAAGAATCCACAGCGGACAGATGCAACAAGCCATGTTGCATTCCGCCTGTGATATAAATAAGTACTTCTCCAGTCCCAGCGCCAGGAGGGCTTGGCCAAGATTAATCACGGGGTACATCACCGATTCATTTGCTTTTCTGCTGTGCAGAGATTTTCGTTCCAAGCTTGTGGCTGAATACAGACTATATCTCTGACAGAAGCAATCAGAATCTATACTGATATTTCCACCTGTGTCAGGGAAATATAATCAAGTCACATCTGCACCTTAGAAACAACGAAATGAACAAATTACACCAGGGACTAGAGATCGCCATTTCAAGCAGACAAGTCATCCGTGGTCTGTCATCGAATCGCATACTACAGGTATTTCATGCAGCAGTTTCCCCAGCCCTGGGGCTTGCTCCGGACGCTCAACTGGTCGATTTTATACATCTTTTTCTTGGCTCCGACTAACTGGGGCTCATGTTCATGACCGGAGTACGGACTACAGAGTACCTAAGAACCTTATCCGCGGAACTAGGCCTTTTAAGTTTGGGACTCCCGACTCTGGGAGTTGGCTGCAGAGCACTCGGGCATCGGTCCCGTTGATAAGTCCATTAGACCCTGCTTGAACACATATCTTCCCGTCGCTGTGGGCTTGCCATGCGCTCCGCTGTTATAGAAAGCTATGATTCGCCAGGTGTTTAGATCGTGAAACCTCATTCAGGACTTCGGAGCCCTTTCCAACCCTTGCCGCGTTTTAAGGGAACTGCATATTTCATGAGCTGTTACTGCTAGACCCTTTTACTATGCCGGACCGGCAACTTACATACCAATGGTTCGGTGTCTCAGATTTCTCCATGTGTTACACACCCATCCAAGGTCCATTCAAAGGCTTCCAAGGCCTGGTCCTCCTTTGTTTTCGGCGTTTTAGTTGAAGGAGAGGGTTCATTGTCTGAGGTCATTACTAGCGTAGGCGCATGAAGCAGTAAAGGCGTGGGTTAGCTTTTGACGCATATGCTGTACCTAGTTGCATAAATATATATATTGCTGACCGTACTCCGCTAAGAAGGGACCTTTTGTATGAACTTCTACCAAAACCCGAGAAATAACATTTGTAAGGCGATGAAATTCCCGATTCTACATTGTTCCAAGGCATGGATAATATCCTTTTTCACAAAAACCTTTCCGATTTCCCTGCAAGTGAGGAAACCCCTGGCGCTCCTCTGATCTGTGGGAGCTTTTGAACAGGTCATCTATGAGGCTCTAGTAGCTCTGCAGAAGGCATTACCACTGAAGTATAAAGAGCTGAGTGGCATGAGCCTATATGGTGGGTGGTCCGATTCACACACGTGTCAACCAATGACTGATTGCAACTATTGGTCTGGAAATGGGGTTGGAATGTTCAAGTTCAAAGTTCTTGAAAGGAAAGATTACTGCCTGGTATATAGAGGACGCTCATTCCCATTCAATGCGTATGTTGTAGGGTCTAATCTAGCCTCTACTAAGCCGTGGACTGACATGTCAAGTGGAAGCTGGTGATACTATCTCTTGCGTGCCGAGGAGGGCCGAACTTGTGCAAACTGTAAAGTGGAGTTTAAACATGTGGTTACCCCACAAATTATGGTCCGTGGGTCATTCCCGAGCTTACTCAGCAAGTCCCAGACATGTGATGTGACGGATTGGGAATCAATAACCGCGTCCCGATCAGTGCGGCTTGGATTCCGGAATGCCTTTGTGAAACAACCTGAGCTGGGTGCATGCCCTCCTCCCTTCCCTAGCAATAATTAACTCTTAAGTTTTAGATGAGTTGTTGAGCTCATCTGGATCACAATGGGCGACGGGAATATCTTACCTAGCGAGCCCTTCAGGTCAGCTCTAGCAATCGTTCATCAAGTGATGACGCTCATACTGAATATAGCAGTGACGAAGGCTCTGAAGGTGCCTCTCTCCTACGGGACTTTGATGAACCTCTTCTCGAGAAGCATTCCGTCGCTCATGGTCTGTCGGAAGATGTCTTGAAGCACCGTCAACGAGCTGCTGGGTCACGTTGCGGGAGCTGTCGTCGATCAGGGCTCTTCTCCACAGTATGTTGCGGCGGGGTGCTCACAATGGGCGTTTTATTGATCCTGATTGCCGGCTACCTGGGAACGCTTCTTCCGAGTACGTGAATGCTACTTATAATATATCCCCTGCCGTGCTGACGTATATCTCGAAACCAACCACGATGCCCCCCACACCGAAGCCCCTACCATCTGCCAAACTGCCGAATGCGTCAACGCTGCCTCCGAAATTCTCCAAAGCCTGGGTCCGAACTACGCCGATATTGATCCCTGCACAAACTTCGACCAGTATGTTTGTGGCGGCTGGAGAGAGCTCCACGATATGCGCCCCGACCAGGGAGCTATATTCTCTGGCACATACATGCAGGAAGCATCGCAGACCCGCCTGCGTCACCTCCTTGAATCATCTGAACCATCAGATCCTGCTGACTCGAATATTTTTGATAAGTTGAAGGCTGGCTATAAGGCTTGCCTGGACGAGGAAACCGTCCAGAAGCGTGGAATTGAACCCCTGGTCAAGTTTCTCAAAGATTTCGAGAAAGTATACAGTACTGGCCTCCCTTCAGAAGGCCCCGAGGTCAGCCTAACAGATGCTGTGCTGTACCTCACGAAGTCTGGCGTTCGTGCTCTGCTAGGCGCGTATGTTTCGGTACGTTTCCCATCAGCGGCAATGCCGCAGGCGTACTGACATAAGTCGTGCAGCCTGATGATCGTGATCCGGATACTGTTGCCGTCTTTGTGAGTCCGCCTCGGAGGATTGGGCTTCCAGCTAGAGAATACTACAACAACACAAAGACCGTGAGCGATTACACTACTGTAGTTGAGAAGGTCCTTGGTGGCTTCATCGGTGACAAGAGGCAAAAGACGAACCTCAAAAATGTTGTGGCATTCGAATCTAAACTCGCAGATGTGACACCAGACACCCAGACTCAGGAGGATGTCACAAAATATTATAACCCTCGCACTCTGGAGGAGACAAAGTCGCTTCTTCCCGAAATCTCACTAGCTGTTATAATCTCCGGTCTCGCGCCGTCAGTCTACGAGACTGATCGAGTAATCGTTGGATCCCCATCTTATATGGAATCTCTGTCGAAAATCTTGAAGGACACGCCCCGGGAAACTATTCAGTTATTCTTCAAGTGGAAAATCATCCAGAGATACGCACAGCACATCGAGGACCCAGTGGTCGAACCCCTGCGTGAATTCAACAACGTGCTAGCTGGCAAGGACCCCCAAGCTAAGAAAGACCGGTGGCGAAAGTGCATTAGCACTCTGGATGGCGATCTAGGGTGGATCCTAAGCAGATTCTACGTGCTGGACGCGTTCTCCGAAGAGTCCAAGAAACTTGGAGATCAGATCGTCTCGGATATCAAGGACCGTTTTGTGTTCACCCTGGATCAGACCAGTTGGATGTCGCCCGAGGTCCGCAAGCTAGGAATTCAAAAGGTCGGGAACATTGTACAGAAGATTGGATATCCGACAAAGAGCCCTGACTTGATGGACCCCGTCGACGTCGAGAAATACTATGAAAGCCTGGCCATCTCAAATGATACCTTCTTTGAGAATGGAGTTGCTGTCGCTCAGTTTGACACAGCGAAGGATTGGGCGAAGTTAGGAAAACCAACAGACCGAAATGAATGGAGCATGACTGCTCCTACGGTTAATGCATATTACAACCCTCCTGGCAATGAAATCGTGTTCCCTGCTGGAATCATGCAGCCGCCGGTATTCTATGGCCCGAATGCCCCCTTGTACTTGGCCTACGGAGCGTTTGGTGCAGTCAGCGGACACGAACTCTCTCATGGTAAGTTTCAATAGTCTTCGAAAGTCATGAAGTATACGTTTACTTACAGATAAATGCTAGCCTTCGATTCCACGGGAAGGCATTACGATGAAACGGGAAACTACACGGACTGGTGGGATGAGAAAACCGTGGAGAGCTTCGAGGAACGTGCTCAGTGCTTCATCGACCAGTATGGTGAATTCACTGTTCCTGGGAAAGATTCGGAGCCGTTACATGTCAATGGGCGCCTTACCCTTGGCGAAAACATTGCAGATGCCGGTGGTCTTACAGCCTCTTATCATGCCTGGAAGAAGCGCGATGAGGTTCATCCAGACCCACAGCTCCCTGGTCTCTCCAAGTTTAGCAAAGAGCAGATCTTCTTTATCTCCTATGCGAATTGGTGGTGCAGCAAGTCAACGCCAGAGGCGGCACAGGAAGCGATCTACAACGATCCTCATGCACCCAAGCCAGCTAGAATCATTGTGAGTGTTCTTACCCCCTTTTCCCAAGATCTAGCCGGACTAATATTCTATAGGGAACAATGGCGAATTCCATCGAGTTCCAAGAGGCATTTAACTGCCCGAACAAGAAGGCAACATGCAAGCTGTGGTAGCTGGGGTCATAATTGGAAATTGGCTTGTAGAGTATCCTAGGATTATGCAACTTGTACGAGCTAACTAAACGAATCGTTTGCTATTGATGTAACTTGTCAATGAAGTCAAATGCTTGCTTGTTCTCAAAAGGTTAACATATCAGCCGAGCCCTTTGACTAGCGTAAACTCATTCACCGACTTCGCCAGTCATTCCCTTTGACATCGATCGGGGAATTGCTTGACGCTGAGATCTGACGGGGATCTACGCTTTCATTACCTTCACCGACAGATGGTATTCGGCTGTCGCCGAAAAGAAAGCATAGGAGTTTATTGCGAGGATCGGTAGCCAGGAAGAACATGCCTTAGGCTTAACAGGTTCAATATCTATCAACAATGACTAGACTAGAATTCACACAGCTTGTGTCATGAAGCAACAATAAACTATATAGAAACTCCCTGCCATCCGCCTGTTCCACTCCTACTATATTAACCCGTCTGTTCTCCGCAACGGCGGGGGCTTGATGAAGAAAATCATCTAATCTGCGGGATTTAACCCAAAAAAAAAAAGCAAGCAGACGGAATCCTTTCCAAATTCTGACTGGCAAAAAGAAAGGACCGAATTGTCGGAACGATCGCCAGCTCCAAAGGACTGGGAAGGTGAAAAAGTGGGATGTGATCTATCAAACTTTGCATGGCGTTTCCTTGCAGGAATTCGCTTGGGAGAGCGTCTTTTCGCTGCACTGATGACATGATGTCTGATTTCTGGAAATATGACCGAGGGGAGGGTTAGTGGGAATCCTGGTCTGACTTTTGTTGAAGCGACTGTTGAGTCTTGACTTGTCTTTTCTATACGATTACGAAGGAATCGGGGAGTTGGTTCAAAATAGTTAGTTTGGTGGAAAACCTTCCCATCTCTAGCTTAACCGAATTGGTCGATGGCACTTAACGGTTGCAACCCTTGGATCGAGCTAATCCTGGGAAAGTTCAGCCTGACTGCTTGGTGGGAGTGGAAGAGAAGAGATAAGCTAGGTTTCTCAAGACGAGACATGGTGACGAACCAAGCAGGAAACGAAAGCATGTTGCATTTACAGACCAAACGGCTCAGGCTGTTGATTGATCGACTCGCCCTCCGTTGAAGCTGTATGTCGGTGGAGCGTTCAGCCTCCGCTTGGATGGGATCAGCTGACACCATCTTCCACCGGAGCTTGCCTCTGCGATATGATTGATGCTCTTTCCTGGTCCTTCGTCGTGATACTCCCCGTCGTCTCCTCGGACCGGTCAACGGGATCCTGGCTAGGTCTCCTCCTTTGTACAGATAATAAACCGAAAAATTGAGTGAGGCGACCACGGGTCAACTGCCCCCCTCCCTTTGAAATTTCGCGTCCTCTTCTCGCCTTTCCCGCGTTTTCGTTCCATGGATGGAGATATTTAGGCTCCTCTAGCACCCTCTGGTCCCTCCCCCGGCCCAGGGCTGAACTGACACTCCAGGTGCAGTGAGAGCAAGTTGGTTCCAGTCTTTTGGAACCACCGTTCCACTAACAAAACAAAATCTACTACTACTATCGTCCCTCTCGCAGCTCGCCTTGCGAGTGTCTCACGCGGCTCCTTCTTGGCCTCCTCTGTCCTCTCGCCTTCTTCCTTTCTCCTACGATTGCTGCATTTTCGTCACATCGTCACCGCCCTTAGGCTGGACCTCTAATTACCTCTTGATCGCTGCGTGCCTCCGTTGTTTTTGCATTTCCACTCCTCTTACCCGTGATCTGGTATTTATCCGCTCTGTTTTTGGTCGGTCCGAACCTCGAACGCGGAACATCGTCATCGCCGAGCGAACCGCGTCTATGCCTGCGATTCGTTGCGTATAAAATCAAACTCCGCGTGAACCTGGTCATGACGTTGCACAGGCACGCCTCTCGATCCCAGATTGGGCCATTGATCCCTCCGTACCCTATCATCCCCGAGGTTCCCTGGTGAAGAAAGGAACACAAACAAGAAAACATCCCTGTGCGAAGGGGGCGAACGTCCCTGCTTTGGGGCTCCTGGTCTGCGGTCTCAGTGCACAGCATTGTCTTGCACGATGGGGCCCAATGCGGCTGGTTTAGACGACCGCCCGAAAAAGTCGGAGGAGGCGCACCCGAGTTCCTCATCTCCTGTGCCAGTCAGCAAGGAATTCGAGTCCAATGCGCTTCCTAAACCCGTATACGTCACGTCTACTCTACGACGCGCCCACACCGTCGCACAAGGGAGAAACATTGCGAGAAAGACAAACATTGGCTCGAGAGCGGCAGGAGAAAAACCGGCGGTGCCATTAATACGCACCAAGGACAGCCATGAACTCCTGCGACGGCGGTCCTTCAAGCAACTTGATTCTCGAAAGATTCCGCGCGAGACATTCGCGGGACCAAGGGAATCAAGTCATTTCACGGTTGGAAATGTAGGCCAGAACGGCAAAATATTTCTTAGGTATGGCCAGGTCGAAGTTTCCTCGTGTGCATTGCTCCGTATCACAAGCCTTGGGCAAACGCGCTAACTATGTCGCTATCATTCAGGCCCATTCAGAATCAGTCTCTTAAAGGATCTCGTCGCACACCAGCCTCCCCTCCAGCCAGCGAATCGAAGCCAGACATCCTGCATCCACAAGGACAGCGCGGTAACTATGGCAAGAATGACCTCTCGCGGTGGTCAAATTCACAACTATCAGAGTTACGGTTCGAGGGAGGCGGAGATAATGGCGACACTTCATCGATAAACTCGGGTCTGGTGCGGTCTGGCGCACCTCAACAAGCTCGCCAGCATACCCTGCAAAGATCGCATTCTTTTTCCACAATATCCGAACCGCGGTCGGTGTCTCGCGCCGAGGGGGCCAAGGAATTTAGGGTCATCATCGACAGGCCTGATGATAGACCCAGGTCGGCGGATGGAACTTCCCTTCAACACCTAGAGGTGCCCATCCCGGACTATCACTTGGGTATTACACGGTTTAATACAGCAAACAACGTTCTACAAAGCTCTACCCAGTCGATGGAAGTTACTGCTCGCAACACATACTTAGATGATCGAGCTGGCCCTTCGTTTGCTCCTTCCATATTCTCCGGCGTGTCCGCCATGGACCTGACTCGAAGTACTGCTGTTAGCCCCGACCCGATCGCATATGACCCTGGAGACTCCATTAAGCCATCAATCTTCGAAACGCTTGTGACGGTGATGGATGACGAATCCGTTGTTCGTTACGTTCCAGGCACCAAGAACATCAGTGCTGCAACCCCTGCGCGCATTGTTGCACAGATATCCTCCGAGTCCTTCATGGATTATGAGCTTGTCTCGGACTTCTTTCTCACTTTTCGGCCCTACCTTACTGCTGGGTCTCTGCTCTCGCTACTTCTTGCACGCCTACAGTGGGCTATAAACCGTCTGCAGGAAGATGGCAGAATCATCAGAATTCGCACTTTTGCGGCCCTGCGCCATTGGATCTTGAACTACTTTGTCGATGACTTTGTTCCTGACTTCAAATTACGGGCTCATTTTTGTGAGACCATCAATCGCTTATACGACAGTGTCAAGGCACGCCAGGGAGGTGGAATGAGTGATTTAAAAATCCTCATTGACCTTAAGCGTTGCTGGCATGGAAAATGCTCTGCTTATTGGGATATTCCAGATCACCATCTCCCGTACAATAGCCCGGATCGCCCTATTGACCCTGGTGGCGATGAGCCGGCCGTGGGCGACGACTTGCAGAATGTTGCTCCAACGCACAGTACTCAGATATCGGGCGTAGTTGAAATCAGAAACCCGCCTTTGGCGGTACATCATGAACGGAATGACTCCTCCGCCACAGCAAAGAGCATGCCAGCATCAGCTGGCAGTGATTGGAGTGCTCCTGCGATTTCGTGTTCATTGCCTCCCAAATCTCCCAAACGCCATTCAATGCCCTTTTCGCCAAACAAAGCCCCACACCCAGTTCCTGTTGTTCCAAAACAATTTGGATCAAGCCCTGCTTCACCTTTGTCACCGATTAGCTCGAGGCGTCTTCCATGCTATAGCCATGCGCACAAGCGTAGTGGTAGTTTCTCGGACTCATTTCGAGATGATAGGGCGCCTATTTCATTACCACACTTTGACACCAAGAGTTCATTTTCATCTCATGAGCCATGCTACCTTGGGAACTTGATCCGTGGCGAGTTATATCCTCCAGTGGAGTCTTATACCACCATGATGGCGCCGCCCTCTCCGCCTCTCCCAACTTTGCCTACTGGCATGCGAATTGACCGTCGAAACACGACCAATAGTGCCTCTAAGCCTTCCACTTCCGGGTCCGGTGTAAAGACAATCATAGGCTCTATTCGACGAGCCTTAAACAGCAAGCCGCCTGTGCAGAATATATCTTTGCGCCATGTAAACGGACCTTTAACGAGGGGCAAGACTTCAGCCCTACCGACAAACGTCGCAACTGGATCTGAACTGTATCGGGAGAAGAAATCCGTTCTCCCTGTTAAGAAGCCGACAAGGGTTGACTTCCTCTGCGAGGAGGCTTTGCGGCAATATCGTCAAGTTTCAGGGGAGATTATTGAGTCACCGGACGAGAACAAGGAAAACAAGCTAGGCCAGATCCCGGTCCTAGCGCCGCAGTCTCTTCTTATGCCGCAAGATGACAGAGCACAACGCCCATTAACAGGAGGCAGTGAATCCATAGTCATTGTGGATGATACAGGTGTCGGAGTGCCTGTCATGTCCGGAGGTGTGGGACTTGTGTCCGCGGGACTTGACCAGCCTCCCGTGTTCCTCACTGGTGAGCACTCCCCTGCGACACCTCGAGCCCATACCTTCCTTGCCTCATCCAAAGGCTCTACGCTTGGCGCCGACGAATATTCACTGCCGATATTCTACGATGAAACCAGCATAAGACAGTCCCGGGGACCATCTGCCTTCCATGGTGCAGGTACGTCGCGCAGATCGTTATCTATCGAGAGGGGCTCATCTTTCTGGAGAAAGCCTATGCGATCTAGCCGTCTTCGAAAATACGCTTCCTTTCAAAGCGGATTCTCGAGGCATCGCCCTACTCTTGAAAGCGAATCTGGGACTTCAGCAGCTGGGTCCAGCGTCCTTGATCTTGCAGATAAGCCGACGGGACCTACGCTTCGGAGGCGGCCTGGGGGTGATTTACGTCGTATGCGCAATGGAATTGGGACTCAATCGCAGCCAGATTCAGCTTCAATCTGGTCCGAAGTAACCTATCAGAGCTCCATCGCTGATAGCACTGCGAACACTGTTGATTATGCTGTGTCAAGACGACAAACCAGCCTTGTCCCTCCGAAACCTCGCATCTCTCTATTAAAGACACATTCGTCCCAGCTCATCCGGCGTTCTTTCGAGTCCGCGCTTGCACGCTTTGCCCAGATCCCTGATGACGAGGACGGAGGAATTGAGTCAACACTTTTGAAGCTCGAAGGCAAATGGAAGGGCCAGTCGAACAATGAGCCAGATAACGCAACCGCTGGTCCCAGTCACCCCCAGGAACGGACTCAGGCCCTGGGTAGTGCCCGTGGAGTCGCAATTGCTCCGCGCGACTATTACCCACGCTCTAGAATATCTACAAGGAGTCACTATCAACTGGACACCAGCTTGATTTATTCACAAGTCCAAGCGCGGATTGTCACTTCCGGCCCATATTCAGAGTCGATCGTGGACTCGGAAGACTCTTACAGTTCGATACCGCTCCTCGAACGAGGACTCAGTGATGAGTCGATGAAAAAGCCAACGACAGCTGGGTTCGTCACTGGACCGCCTCCGCTTTCCACCAACGTAGAAACATCGGACGTTGAATCATCTCATCCATCTATTGATATGGTGAAGAAAACAGAGAGCATGCAACGAATTCCGCGAGGGTTAACTCTTCCTGTATCTAACCACATGAGTACTAGGACCCGGACATCGCGTCTGTCTGGACTGTCTTCTGAGCTTTCGGTTGACGTTATTGACCCGAATGAAGCACGGTTGTCGTTTGATACGCGTAGTCTCGGCGAATCGTCAATCGGAATTCCGCCGCATCCTCTTGCACATCCACCTTCGCCTCCGATGACCATCCAGAATACTCGATCTGTGAATTCATACCAAGCTTCTCTGAATCCTAATCCGGCAAAGGCGCAACCTTTGACGCCTGACCCATCACCAATCAACAAGACTGAAAAGCGGGCCAATATCCCTTTGCTCGACATGCAGCACGTATCCGGTGATATCCTTTGCCGATCAGAAGCGGAACATCTACCTGCAGCGCTGGCGACAGGACCGGGGTCAAACCACGTACCCTTTATTCTGTCATGTGAATCCCATATCCTGGCTCAACAGTTCACATTGGTCGAGATGGCCGCTCTTGGCGAGGTTGATTGGAAGGATCTAGTAGATATGAAGTGGAATAGTGGCCCTCCCTTCACTACAAGTTGGGTACATTTCCTGATGGAGGACGAACGCCGCGGCATTGATCTAGTGGTGGGCCGTTTCAATCTCATGGTCAAGTGGGTTTTGTCGGAAATTGTTCTGACCTTGGATGTCAATGAGCGAGCACGTACAATCGCCAAACTCATTCATACAGCAGCACATGCGCGGAGAATCTGCAACTATGCGACTGTGCTGCAAATCGCTATTGCTCTTACCTCTACCGACTGCTCTCGATTGCAGAGCACATGGGACCTCGTCTCAACCGAGGACCGTCGTATGTTGAAGGATATGGAGCTGCTCATTCAGCCCGTCCGTAACTTTCATGATCTCCGCGTCGAGATGGAGACAGCAAACGTGCAAGAAGGCAGCATACCGTTTGTTGGTACGTATCTTCTAAACTCCTACTTATGAAGACATATTCTAACGCGACTCAATAGGGCTCTATATTCATGATCTAACATATAATGCGCAAAAGCCAGCGCAGGTAGGGGAAACTAGGGAGGGAGGGCCGTTGATCAATTTTGAGCGCTACCGAACAACGGCCAGGATCGTCAAAAGCCTTCTTCGACTCATTGACGCGAGCACAAAGTACAATATCGAGCCTGTCCCTGGCATCATTGAACGCGTCCTCTGGATCGCGTCGCTCTCGGAAGAGCAGATCCAGATTCGCAGCAAGCTCTTGGTATAAAATGATATCGGGAGCATGAAACGTGAACTATATACGAACACTACATTTATTGGGATCTACCAGCATCTTTCCTATATTCGGCCTGGTATATACCGTCTGCATAATACCCCCTCTCGTCTTTCTCAGTCTTTTGGCGTTTAGCGACTGATATCCCGCATGAATTTGTGATTAGCACTTATGAAATGGGGCAACTTTGGGACCCCCCGGATTTAATGTAGAGTAGACTATTTGTGTGCTTGAAGTGTGTGATCAATTGATTTATTATGATATCTTTCTATACTTGAGGCTTGGCTTTACTGTAGTTGAGGCCGGCAATGGTGGCATTAACCCGTGCGATAATGCAAGCAATAAAATATCCAAATAATGCTGAATCGATAGTTGGGTCCCTGTAACCCATCCTGAAACATACCTCGTGCCCAGGGCGTTAGGCAGTGGAGGAAACAATTTCCCAGCCTGACGGGAATTGCATCACTGGCACTTTGGATCTACGTAGTCATGTCAATCATCGCCAGGAACACCGGCTTTGCCCTCCTCCGCCCACCCTTCCCACTCACATTATTCCACCGTCCCAGGTCGGATTTCCTCCTCGAAACTCAAAGTTTATTTGGAAAATAGTTTTCTCCCTCATGGAGCTAATGCTCCCTTCATCGAGTCTCCTACCCCTCCTCGTTGACTCTTGAGCCGATCCGGCCTCCGAATCAGCAGAAGCACGCCGAACCGCACGATTATGGATTCTCCCCGCGGGGGCGGTTCTCCCACCGCTGGGTTCGAACACGAGCCTCGAGACTCGAGTTCGCTGGACATCGATCAGAAGCCCAAGCAGCTTCCGGATGATTTACCCAAGTCTTTGGACGACCGTCGCTCGTTTCCGGGGTTGCAGCCCGAGACGGAGATGTATGATGCCTGGCAAGGTGCGCTGATTCCTTTTATTTGTCATTTCCGGATTGGTTTCCTCCTCTTTTCTCTTTTTGGCCGGGTGGGCCGTGCTTTGCTGGTGACGTTTGTTGCTCCGCATGGTATGCTATCGAGGGTCTATTATGCGTATGTTGGTGGGGGCAGACAAGAGGGGAAGGAGGGGAGATACGCCGAGGAACATGATGTCTTTATCGGGAATTATGAGACGAATGCTGACCGTTGTTGTCTACACAGGTCAATCCCAGTTTCTTACTCCCGTGGCCGCAAAACCTCTCAGCTTCAGTCTTGCGTTGGACGACCATACTCTTGACGACGAGCGCTCATTACACTCACACTACGGAAGCAGATTTGGGCCGTCTACAGACGATGACAATGACTCGACCACTACCGCCCGATTGGAGGATAGCGATGCCCGTTTAATGGAGATGCTTGCTGCGCAAGCTGCCCACCGCGAGGTGGACTCGATGGACGCAGATGAGGAAACAATCGCCTCGGACGAAAAGTTGACGGACAACCGGAAAAGAGATATATTACAACGGAGCTTGAACATGGCGGCTAGTAACGGTGATGTCGAACGTGTACGGAAGCTGGTGGAGGGAAAAGCAAAGGACTACGTCGATGTGAATATGCCCGATGAAGAAGGCACAGTGCCTTTGATATACGCTAGTTGTTTTGTACGTGCTCTTCTCGTCCGCTCCTTCTCTGTGACCCCTCCGGGTTCTAGGCTCTCGAAATTAACTTTGGATTTGATGCATAACAGGGCCACCAAGATGTTGTTGCGGCGCTTCTCGATGCAGGGGCGCACGTTGATCAGCAAGATCGGAACCAATGGAGTGCTTTGATGTGGGCTATGACAAATCGACACAAGACTATCGCAAAGATCCTACTCGACCACGGGGCGTCGCCGGATATCAAGTCCTCTTCGGGCGGCACTGCTTTTGACTTCGCTCAGCCTGGAAGTGAGATATCCGAGTACCTTCACGAGAACGGCTATAGTTTCGGACCAAGTGCGATAGAGGACGACTTCTACGATTCAGGTTTTGCACACGGCCGATTCGAGGAAGAAATAGCGGAAAATGAATTGAAGCGGCGCATGATGATGGAGGAAAGTGCGATTAATCTAGAAGTCGATCTGTCGAGCTTGGGGTTGGATGAGAAATTCGACGTAAGTGAAGTGGTTGAACTGAGTGGGTTGATAACGGGCTGACTGTCTGGTATGTAGTCACAGGACGAAGATGAACTCGAGGAAGAACAGCAAGAGTTCGTATGGGATCGGTGTCTGAATGACCAAATGTTCGTCTTCCAAGAGAGCGAGTTAGAAAGGATCCTGAACATCATTATTACCAACATGACACCGCAAAGGTCACCATCACAAAAGCCTGTCCCTGCCAACTTGCTTTTTCTCAGTGCTCGATACGCACACTATCATGCGAGTCCAGAGCTGCTCGCAACGCTCTTGGTCTCGGCAACCGACAAGATCAACGACGTGGTTGAACGTTATCAATGGGACATGACGATCCTCGCGTTCTGGATCTCAAACGCTACACTCCTGCTCCATTACCTCAAAAAGGATGCGGGATTGGTCGAGTCGACTGTAGAATTTCAACTGCATCTTGCTGAACTCATCAACGAGATATTCATCCTTATTATTCGCGACGCTGAGCGTCGGATGAATAAGGTACTGGACTCGGCGATGCTGGACCATGAAACAATTCCGGGTCTCGACGACATCCCTTTTCAGAACGAGTGGAAGCTTTTCCGCTCCAAAAACAAATCCAAAGTTCCTGAGCCTGCTGAGAACCAATTTCGACCTCCTTCCCCAAGGCGCCGGGCGCAAGTATCACCGCGTAACATCACCTCTCTCCTATCATCGACACTCTTCGTCCTCGACCTATACGACGTGCATTCTGTCATCACCACTCAAATTCTCTCGCAGCTCTATTACTGGTTGGGGGCGGAGCTCTTCAACCGGATCTTATCCACCAAACGGTACCTAGCCCGGACGAAAGCGATGCAGATTCGCATGAATGTCTCGACCCTAGAGGACTGGGCTAGAACGAATAATCGACAACCGGAACACTATGAGAATGGATCCACGTCTTGCACTGGGGACAGCACGATGGACTCTGCTCGTAAGCACCTGGCGCCAGTGATCCAGCTCCTGCAGTGGCTGCAATGTTTCTCCTCGCTGGGAGATGATTGGGAGTCTTTCATCAACACACTCCTTCAACTCCAAGACTTGACCCCAGCGCAACTCCTACACGCGGTCAAATCATACCGACCGGAAGTGGGAGAGAAGGGTCTTAACAAACCAGCATCGAAATTTTTGGTAGAATATCAACGTGACCCGGAGCTGATATTCAGAGAGCAATTAAGGATAGTACAAGCTAAAGCAGATTCGCTTGCTCCGACCTCAGCACAGGCCGTGGAAGCGCGCCCGCAAACTCCGCGCCAGGATCAGACTCCTCCAGTGCCCGACGTGACGGGCTCGCCAAACACCTCTGCGGCTTCTGTCGCATCACCTGGCTCGAGCGTTGCGTCTCTGCGACCGGGCGCATCGTCCTCTCGTATCGACGAGCGCAACGGAGCAAACACGGTTTTCCTAGACCCGGCCCTGACACTCCCCTTTTCATTACCGACGAGCACAGACATGCTGATCAGTTATGGGGCAGGATGGGGCGGAACCAACCGCGAACGTGCGCGCAAGTACATCCCAACGGTGCCGCCGGAGGTATTGACCCGATTCGATCGCGACGGCTAAGTGGAGGAGATGCGTTCGGGAACGGAGTATATACTGTGTGTTTCTTCTTCATCTCGCTCATATTAATGACGAATCGACGACATAGAGTACTTGCATGCAGCGTTGGTAGCAGCGGTTCACCACTAGTATTAAAATAAAAAAAAAAGTTTTCAAAATCAAGTCAGAGACGAATAAAGAGTTTGGACGAAGAACCGGCCGAGGAGCTCCTTGCGACGCCTCCGAGATATAGGGATAATCATTACGATTACTGGAAACAGAGCAGCACACGACCCAAAAGTCTTGTCATTCTAGATGAAACAAGCATTGGAGGGGCAGAAATGAGGATCCGACGGTCGGGATTACCAGATGATCACTGGGGTGATTTACCAGAGATTAAACAATTTAATGAGATGACTTTTATATTGAGGCTTTTCCACCGTTTTTGATTGTCAATAAATCGGAGCGGGCCGTCGTCTCTCGGACAATTTTCTGTTGTTGCTTTTTCCTGGCTTGGGTCTAGAAATTGAACCCACGCTTGGTTACTTTGTCGTCATCAATAATCCCCAGTCCACGCAATAAGGGTGTGGATTTGTGGTGCTGAGTACCGTACTAGTATGTGCTCTTGTCTGAGTAAATAGTACCTACTATCCTCTGCTTGGAGCCTTGGATCCTATTCCCTTTCGATCTCATCCTGCTAACCTGGTTTCTTGCAGATCTCAAAGTTCAGGCAGCCTCAGGCAGCAGCAGCAGCTAAGACGGCGGCCCGCCTGATTTTGCCCGATCTGGCCTAGCTGCATGTCAGATCACTTCCTCATCCGGTAAGCACGGCCTTCCAGGCTCTCTAGGCGCTTTCCTTTTTGAGCGATCTGGGGAGATGAACTCCTCACATTACGCTTTACGATTCAGTCTTCAGTACTTTTTTCGCTCACCTCACTCGCTTCTTCGTTCTCATCTCTTCCTTCTTCTTCTTCTACTTCTTCCTGCTCCTTTCATTCTCTCCCAGCATGAGCTAGCTGTCAATTGTTCCTTTCCCCTCCCCCCTCAATGTCCTGTGCTTGCGTCATTGCATGCAATTGTCTAAAAATGCGGTTGCAATCATAATATTTCGTCGATCTCTGTCAATCTGCTGCTTTGCTGTTATTTGGGAGACATGATGCTCACCCTCAACCCTTCTTCCCAGCATGGGATCTCAGGCCCTCATGAATATTCGCGTTTCCGTTATTCTATCCCGACACCGCGGTCTCCTTCCCCGTCCACGTCTGATCCTTCTACGTCTGCAGGTCCTACTAGGCTAGGGGGTATTTCAATGGACACCTCTCGCGATCGCTTACCTCGGCCTACGTCGCTAACTTTGCCCCCGCCAGATGTTGGCTTCACACCAAACGCCAGTGTCACCCCGAATCAACAGCTACCACACCCTCCAGCACAGCGACATAGCTCCGAGGACGCAATACATTACTGGCGGGCAAGGGCAGAGGAAGACCGGAGGAAGCAAGAAGAGGAGAAGACGCGCCAGGAGACTTTACGTCTTGAGCAGCGGAGGGTTGAGCAAACCATGCTTAGAGATTCTCTGATGGCCGGCATTCCTCCGCATATTATTCCGCTGATCTTTGTGGGAATCTCTCAAGGTGGACTACCGCAGCCTGTTATTGAACTGATTCAGCAATACTTGGCTCAAATAACTGAAGCCCGCGGGTCCAATTCATCTGTTCCTCCTCAACCTCAGTCCCGTTCGCATTCTCACTCCAGTCCCCACACCCAGCGGCCACCTGTACACACCCGCCAGGACTCCCGCTCCGTTCCTCCCAGTCCATTCTCTGCTGCTACAGCCCAGCATGTAGTTCCTCCCCCTCCCAACATCCTCTTATCCCAGAACTTGCCACCAAATGCAGGTGGATCTCACACCCCACAGCCACTGGGAGGACCCTCAACACCTAGCGGCCCACCAGATCCACGAAATGCGATGAATCCGTGGTCGAATACAGTTGGCCTAGTCCAGACTCAGCCGGGTTCGATAAGTATGGGCAATGTACATTACGCTCCGGGGTCATCGATTCCTGCTGTTGGTCGAAATAGACCTGGTTCGCGATCACGTCGATCACCTCAATCTCTTTACTTTCACCACTGGGTCCCACCAGCTCAACCGGGTACGGCGCCTGGAAAAGCCCATCAGGATTTGCATGCGACCTCGAGTATTCCTCGTCGACCTGAGCATCAGGCTTCTCCCGGGCGAAAGAGGAAAGCTTCTGGCCCTCACCCACAAGCTCCCGCTCCGTCATCTCTCCCACCTGAATCCCTTTCTGAAACTTCTCAGGTCTCTCAGCCAGCTTCCCCGCGGAGTGAGGGACAGCAGGAAGGACAGTTGAGACATCGGCATTTCCCTGGCACCGCATCTGTCTCCCACGGAACCCGTCCTCAAGGGTATGTTAAAGCTGAAGAAACCGAGAGGATAAGCCCTACTCAGGTTGCGTCAACCACGGCTGGTGCTCCGCGAAATTCATCGTCTCATGTCAAAATGCATTATTTCGCAAACGAGCCGCGCGACTCTGATCTAGAGAGCAGTTCTCAACGTTCTCCCACCTTGGGAACTCCCCAACCATCCGCCGAATCCGGCCGCCCCAGTCAGGGATTATAAGGTTCAGGCCATTGGGTGACTCGCGCGGTTCTGTGGACTGCGATCAACCCTTTTGTGCTAAATTAATGAAATGATGAGTTGACCAAACTCGGACGAAGAGGTCATGTCTTAGTTATTCGAGGCGAAACATTGCACAATAAGCGGCGTTTATTCAGGGAATCGGTTTTTATTACACCACATTTTTAGCGTACCAGGTTGGAGATACCTGCTGTACATATTGAGACTTGAGAAAACCCCTAGTAGCTGGCATGCTGGGGCTGTCAGAGGCATACAAGACATAGAATAAAACATTGTACACATGCTGATTTTTTTTTTCTAAAACGGAACAATAGTTTCATACAAACATAGTCTACAAAGCGGATAAAAATAATATATAATAGAGGGTTAATCAGTTTGAATGGTCATCTCTTAGTCAACGACTCGACAAGTCTAGCGCAGATAATCAACCCTGATTTACGACTCCTTACAATCTCTTCCAGTTTCTAAACCACATGCGCCGTAATGACTAGGATTCGACAAGAGAGAGAGGAAGAGAGATAAAGGTGGTGGTAGAATTAGGTAAGTAGAAGAACCAACAAACTAAACCGAGACAAGGGGCATACAGAAAAGGAAAGGAAGCGAAGGAAAAGAAAATATGAAATAAAAGCTAGTCTGTTAATGTATCAATACGACACGTAGAAGTATATCAAGGGGGTTGTCACTGTCTGCGGATGTATAGAAAGAAGTAGGGATGGGAATTAAAGTGATAGTAGAGGAAAGAAGGGGTATCAGGATTAGGTAACGTGACAGGCACGGGAAACACAGTGAGGTATATAGACGTGAGTCGTAATTTATACGGGTTTGATGAGGAGAAAAAAAAGGGGAAAAAAGAGGGTTGGACGAGGTATCGTGGTGTAACGATGAAACGAGGGTATAATGTAGAGGACACATAAAGCGGATGGGGCTCGCGAGTGGCTTGAACGGGTCATTCCGAAAATCTGGATTCGCTTTCCCGACAGGATGGATCAACCTAGCAAAGTAGGTGACAATCGGGTTGGCCGCTCTCATGTTCCCACCTATAGGTTTGTGGTGTGGTAGCAGCGGAGTGAGAACTCGTGTCAGATAGGCAAGAGAGGTCTTGGCAAACAAGAGTGACAGGTATGGCCGGCCGTACAACGGAAAAATACAAGAAGGGTGTGAAAAGCGCGCGATAGTCAGCCGTAAAAGTAGAATGAGAATGGGGATTATAAGGATAGCGAAACGATATTTGTCCAGTCATCAAGAATCGTCTCGCCGGAAGTCATTCGTAATAGACCTTGAGAAATGTGTTGGCCCCAAAGGCCAGGGAAGAGTACTATAAACAGACTGTGCCGTAAGAATAGAAGGAGATATAAAGGATTATTCGAGAAAAAGGATAGGGGCGACTGTTCTTAGGCCGACTTCTTCCGGCGATGGACTTTCCACTCGGCCTTGGCGACACGCATGAAAAGTTCGACATCTTTGATTGGTATCCAGCTGGTGAGGACTTTCATTGAGTTTTCAAAGTCGGAATCGAGGATAATTTCACGCATGCCGTCGATGAGGGCCGCCGATGTTGCGTGGAGGACATCTAAGCCCTTGCCAAAACCGTCCGCTTTGGTAGCTTCTCCCTTGCCACCCTTGCTGGAGCCTGATGAGGTACTGTGGTCTGCATCGCCGAGCAGCATAAATACATCCCAGACTCGGAGCTGAGCCGGAAACGGGATCGAGTAGTTGAATAGAGTTAGGTACCACCGGGTGCCGTATGCTGTTGGCGGAATTCCAAGTTCGGTCTTTCAAGACCTGTCAGTAAGTGAACTATGGTCTGCGTGAGAAATGGTCAACATACCAGCTTCGCCGCAACTTCTCCTCCTTCCAGCCATTCCCGTTCAAAGTCACTGAGAGCCTCCATTAGACCCGCAAACCCCGAGCGATACAGTTTCTCTAGCCCACGTAACTGCCATAACCGAACGAGCATAATGAATGTGTGCTCCTCATCATAGTAAGCAAGAAGTGTAGCCGCAAGGGCTGCCATGCCCTGAACATATCCCGTGTCTGGAAAGTATAGGGACATTGCGTGTAAGACGCGGAAAAGTAGGCGCTGGCCGCCGCGGTACCGTCGTCGGAACATGATATGGCTGGAGATTGTTCTCGGGACATCAATATCGATCTGCACATCATCGGGAGATGAAACCAGCTGGTACTCTTGGAAAGCCTCGGCGAGGTCCTTATCTGTTGGGCTATCCTTGTGCTTTTTGGCACTGGCGTCCAGAAACGCGTACCAGGCTGATGAGCGCCATCGGTCTGGTATACCCTTCCACGTCCGTTCTATTAATTTCGAGCTTTTGGTGTCAAATTCAAAAGTCATTCCACCGCCATCTTTTCCCTGACTTGTCGGCTTAGCCATTTTCGTCCACTTATCCTCTCGTTCCCATTCTTTCTTCCTTGCCGCACGCGCGGCAGCGCTGTCAAGCTTGTCATCGAATGTCGCAGACTCACTCGGAAGTGTGAGCATATCGCCAGCCTCGTCCTTGAACCGGCGATTGCGATTGTGGGGAAGGTGGTTTGTGGCTTGCCGGAACCGCGAGGTAGACCGGCGTAACGGAGAACTATACATGCTTTGTGAGGACGCCGGGCGCATAGATGCTTCTGAGTTCTGTCGTGAAGGAGATCGGCCGGTGAACGAGCGGTTGCTTGCCAAAGCGGACGGTGGTCGAATGGAGCGTTTCCGCCGTGGCGTCTCTGAAGCGAGAAGTAGACTGGTCGAAACTCTCTGGATTGGGCTGAATTCAGTGGGCTCACCAGAACTTGATGGCGAGGCGCGAATAAACCCATACCGATCCACGTCCCCGGCTTTTATATTCTGCCAGTACTCAATGCCACCTGCCAATTCGTTATGCTCTCTTTTCGGAGCCGAACCGCTCCCGTTATCAGTGGGCGGTCCCGGGGAAGATTCGACAGGCTTGGTATCTGCGTCAGAATCACTGTTTTCAAATGTCTCTGTATTCGTGGGCGTTGGTTCTTCCCAAAGAATGCCATTCTCCAGGGCATACGACCTTGCCACTTCAGAGTCTGTCACATTCTCGTCTCCTTTCGCGTACATTAATCTGACCCTTCGGGATAACATATCCTCATCCGCAGAAATCGCCCTGCTGGGAATACTACTTCGCCTGACGCGAAGCAAGGATGGAGGCTTTGGACGGCTCCGGGCAGTCACAGGATTCTCCACCGCAGACTCGTTTTGACCCTGCGCATGTCCCTGAACTTGATGCGTTCCATTCACTTCTGCACTTTCCTCCTGGGCCTTGAATTTGCTCTCAAGCTGGAGTCTTTCCTCCTCCTGGATGAGGCTTCCACGTTTAGAGAACTTCATGGTCTGTGCACCAAGACTATCTAGAGACCCAGTGGGGATGTCCAGTGAAATACCGCTGAACTGAGGTTCTATTCTCGGTACAGGCGGAGGGGATTCGGTATCCCTCACGAGCTCCGCCGACCGCTTGCTTCTTAAAGCGCCCCATTTCCGTTCCGACCAACGTGAACCTGGCCGAGAGCCAGGCCGGGAACCCGGGCGAGAGCTTGGTCGCGGGGGTTCATTGACAACAATGCTGGGGATACTGCGCAAAGAATTTAAACTGACTGTCGTTGTGGTTTCGGCTTCGGTTTCTTGAAGAGATGTGACCCCTTTGGCCTTTGCGAAAGATCGCGGAAGCGCACGTTCTAAGCCGGGTTTCGTGGCTTGTTCCTCTACGGGAGAATCAGGTGGGGCCTGATCGCGGCTGCTAGACGATACGGTAGTCGCGATCGATTTCCGTTCGGAGCAAAATGATTGCTCATTTGGCGGCGGTAGCGAAGAGGATTGGGTCGTTGAAAGGTCTGTCGCGGCCATGTCTCCGGGGGATGAAGGGGGCTCCGAAATATTGACAGGCGACGGGGGGGATCGCGTGTCTCCCATTATCCTGGCATGACTTGCACTCCGCTCCCTGTAGCTCCAACCTCCAGCGACGCTACCTTATAGGGCTCTGTATAATTGCTTTTCAAGGCCGTCTTCTCCTATAGCTTCTTCCTGGAGAACTGTTTCAAAGGAGTGAGGCGGGGAGATCTTCGGGGGGAACAAAGTTGAGCTTGTCGCACGAACGTCGCGCCTGTCAATCACAGCCGAAACTCTGGACCGCGAAGACACAAGGAACGAAGGAAACAACTGTGGTGGGATAGAATGCGCCGGACACTGAATCATGACCTTCTCACTAAACTGTTGCCCAAAAATGGGTGAGACTGGGAATTGGGTCAATGCTCTCAGTTGAACCGCGGCTCTCTTGGACACTTGGCAGGCAGGCGGGCAAGCTTTGAGGAATGCAAAGGGGTGGTGGGCTGCAAGGCTGCAATGAATCAAAAGAAAGTAATGAGTCTATGGGAGAAGGACACCTCTTGTTCCATGGAGCCACAAATGAATGGAAGTGAAGAAAGAAACAAAGAAAAATAGACTATGAGGGTGAAGGTGACGAAGAGCTGCGCAGAGATCCAGGCCCGAAGAAGAAGGGATCGCAAAGGGGGTTGCGGCCCACTAGTTGCGACTTGCGAAGGCAGGAGAAGAGGCCTGCCTGAGATCGATTCGACTGGGAGGCAATAATGTCACAATTTCTTTTCCAGCATACGCAGCTTCTGAGGAGCAAAAATAAGAGAAGGATAATAATAGCAAATGCTGGTGAGGTTTCGTCCCAATCTTCAGATTTGGGCGTATGATGAAACTCGAATCCACCCAGGCGGCGATTCCATGGTTTGCAGTATCTGCCCAAGAAAGCAATTGTAGGAGATTTCCAGGCAAAAGGTAAAAAGGGCATCCAGTCACGCGCCAATCGTTTATCAATAATCGTAGATTTTATCGATCTATATGCCTCCTTCAGTCGCGTGGCTCTGAGACAAATGGAGTCACTCTGAGCGGATAGACTATTTACAGTTCCCTACCTCTACACACCAAATCATTCAATTCATGTCCCTGTCAATGTCAATGCAAGGACTACCGTACCTTTCCATATCTCTTTCCTTCTTTCCCCTCGTATATCCTCGTTTGCCACCAACTCAACATTTTGAAAATAAACTTCGTTCTTGCCAAGCTTCAAGAAGAGAATGCTGACTCCAAAAGACCAGATACCAGCTGGCCATATATGCGACCCGTACGTACAGTGTAATCAGTACACGCAGTGCACCCAAATATACCTACAACTTAGAATGTAGGATGAACACGACCCGCGGATATTGTGGAAATGGGAAGGGGGAGGAATGACGCCAAGGAGATAAGGACGAGCAGCGGATTCACGGAAGTAACAGCGGTTTGCCACATGCTGGACTCAGGCCGACTTCCATCACTCCTCACGCTACGGTGGTGGTGTTGGCTGTTTGGCGAGACGTTTCGCGAACAGAACGTGTCGGTTCGACGGGTTCCTTAGGCAAAAGTTCGATCTGCCGAACCAAAAAGCTCTTCTCGTCCGTAAATTGATCATCGTCCGTCCGGTCCTCAAGGAATTTTGGCAGGAATTTAAGCAACCGATCTTGGTTGTTGATGAGGATCCGCTGTACGGCGACTGATTTGTCCGGGTTGGCAACGAATACCTAAGCACATTCCTTGTCAGCAACGGCTGCATGTGAGAGGAAATGTCGATCGCATACCTTGAATACATGGAAACCTTCATATTGGACCATCTTGCGATCATCGCGGAGGAGTTTCATGCAAAGCTTAAGATTATCTCCACTTTCAACATATCTCATCATCACACTGTAATTTGCACGGTCTAGCAGAATCTCGCCTAGGAGCTTGATACTCTGTCTCTTGGTGACGTATGAATCAGACTGCACGAGAAAAGTGTTGAATTGCGCAAAAAAGTAGTCGAAGTTTGTTCCTAGATATCCTGTCACGAGGGACTTGTGACGAGTGAGGATTTCCTAGAAATTGGTTACAGATTAGCACTACCTTACGGGATTTAAAAGTCCGACCTTGCTTACTCTGAATGTGGTGAACGCGTCTGCACTCAACTCAAAGCTACCGCGGTCAATCCAGTGGAAGAATCTCCAGAATATCCCAGTTCCGCGCTGGGGTGTGGCAGGTTGTACTTCGGTGAGCCTGATAGCTGGTTCGCCTTCCTTAGACTGATCATAGAGGATAATTGCGGCTATCACGTCGAACTTCAAGGCCTCCCTCAAGATTGTCCCGCAGGGCATGGCACTTTGGCTGTGTTCGTAGCCCCTGCATAACTCAATAACAATCTCTGGACGATTGTGCACGATATAAGAGACGACGGGAGGATCTGGTGAGTTGGCTTGAGGAGGCTTGAAGCGGAGTATATGGGAAAATATTGTCTGAGTGTCTTTTCTTGCTTCGAATGGAAGGTTATGAAGAGTGCCTGCGAGTTCGTAGAGAAGATCCTCTTGAAGCATAGCTTGGACTAGTGCATGTACTTGGTCGGGAGAGACTTCAATTTCTGCACAATGTTAGTGACTCGGGCAGGGTTCCCATAATGACGGAGTATACACACCTTGGGTTCCTTGCACTATCAGCTTCATCTGAGAAAGCTGTTTGGCCAATTCATCTTCCACCTATCGTTCCATGCATGTAAGAGAAGAGCGGAAACTGCCAGAGGCATTGAACTAACCTTTGCTGTTGTTGGAGACTCGCGAAGCCTCACCAACAGGTCTTTGATAGATCTCACCACATCGGATGGTTGCCGGGACCGACCGCGGTTAAAGAAGAAAGACATGCTTCAAGTTGTTTATCTTATCAATGGTATGGGTTTCGAGGAGAAGAGGCGTAACGTTACAAGAGAATGGTTGTAAAAAGGCAGGAGTAAGGATCACGATTTTTACGGAGAACCACAGAGAGCCATTGGAGATTTGAGAGGACGCATACACACGGGGAGGAGGAGATGATGTATCTCAAACCGTTCTCGAGGGAACCTTCGGTCTTAAGCGGTGATGATTGTTGGCGGGGAAGCAGCTGGCCTGAGGCTTGGTAGGCTTGGGTTTCTTATCGGAGGTGTAAACAAAGCAAACAAACCCACTAGACGGAGGCGGGGCAACCTGGAATTTTGAGATTTTTTCCCCCTGCTTCAGGTACTTTCTGCGCAGGTATCTTTTCCTGACATTTTATTGTCATTTGACTGAGTCTTCACTCGCGATTATCACGGTGTTTTTCGCTGGCTTCCCCCGCCGCAATCACCACTATGTCTGCACCGCTCCCCTCGGACCGCCGGCTTAACGACGTTGATCGCGATTCAGTTACTTCGGACGATTCAGACGCTACCGATGAAGAAGGATGGGAAGATGTTGAACCGGATGATGAGGCACAGCCGGTGGTTGGACTTTTCTCCGAGAAAGTCTATCCGGATGTTCGATCTCTCCTCAAAGAAACCAAGGAGAGGCACAACTTTGACCTGCGGAAGGTTCTGAAGGAGTTTGGTGTGTAGACATTTGATTCAACTTTGGCATTGGAGTGTATTACCTCACTACCACAATCTTTGCGAGTTGCGCTTGAATGTCATACTACGAAGTGTGGTCTAGCTAACTTAAGACCCCTTTCGCTCTTGGCGCTAGAATTGGACGATTTGGATACTATCAAGCTGGTCAACTACATCCGTTCCCAAGTCAAGGCTGGAAATCCGACCCCCGATGTCTCATCGAAGGACAAGTTCGAAGACGAAGCCTACCTGAAACCTGTTTTGGAGGACGATGCTCTCCTGTACAGCCTGGGTGATATTGAAGACGAGGAAGCCGAGACCGGTGGTATACAGGCCGAACGCCAGGTTATCGCTCTCCAAGAGGAGCTGGAACGCCTCCAGATCCAATTTTCGGAGTATAGACTTGCGGTACAGAAATCTTTGGAGGAGCAGTTGGCAAAAGAGGACGAGAAGCTCAGTTCCACCTCAGACCAGTCCTCTGCTGCTCGCATGGCCAAGAAAACGAACGAGGTGGATTCGGACTATTTCTCGTCCTACTCATACAATGGTATGCTATCCCTGCTGTTCCTCGTCACTCTAAGGTCTCAATTGCTAATATCTACTCAGGCATCCACGAGTCTATGCTCAAGGACACAATCCGCACTGACTCCTACCGAGACTTCATATATGATAACAAGCACATCTTCAAGGACAAGGTCGTCTTGGATGTTGGCTGTGGTACCGGTATTCTATCCATGTTTTGCGCCAAAGCTGGTGCCCGTAAGGTGATCTCCGTCGACAACTCAAACATCATCGATAGGGCGAAAGAGATTGTCTACGAGAACGGATTCGGCGATGTTATAACGTATGTGTCCGGCGTTGCACCGTATGTAAGATTGCGTAACTGAACTTTGATATCACAGATGTATTCGCGGAAAGATTGAGGAGGTTACATTGCCCGTCAAGCAAGTCGACATCATTGTCTCCGAATGGATGGGCTACGGTCTGTTGTTCGAGGCAATGTTTGATTCCGTCATCTACGCCCGAGACCGCTACCTCGCACCGGGAGGGCTCATGGCTCCGTCACACGCTACGCTTCGCATTGCGCCGCTGGCTGACCCCGAGCTGATTGAATCCCACATCGGATTCTGGCGTGACGTCTACGGTTTCAACATGAAGAGTATGCTCACTGGTATTCATGATGAGGCGCTTGTCCGTGTCGTACCGTCATCTGTTCTCCCCGCCAAATCAGATGTTTTCCTCGAGCTTCCGCTTCATACTATCACTACCAAGGAGCTATCCTTCCTGAAGGAGTTTGAAGTCACTCTGAACGAGGACATTGACTCCCTCGACGGCTGGGTGATCTGGTTTGACATTTTCTTCATGCCTTCAAGCGAGTCGACGATACCAGCGGACGCTGTTCCCTCAGACCTGCAAAAGAAGGGCATCGTGGCTTTCACAACAGGCCCTGACGGCAAAGAGACCCACTGGCAGCAAACGATCCTCCTCATCGACCATGGTAAGAAGGATGCGGCCCCTTTGAAGAAGGGCCAGACCATTAAAGGAAAAATCCGGTACCAGAAGAAGGACATAAACTCAAGATCCCTGGATATCACTGTTGAGTGGGATGCGCAAATTAGCAAGCCAGGGTCCCAGAAGTGGTCTCTGCAATAAGAATAGACCCTAAATAAAAGTTCGGCTTCATTTATCTCTGATCTCATGTTCGAATCAACGACTCCGTAGATATGTAGATACATGATGAGCCATTTGTTGAGAGAAAAAAGGTCGCTCGGGCCTACGGTAATGTTGGCAATGCACATTTATGACTAAAAAAAAGTTGGGTATCTCGTGATGGATTTCAATGCCTTGAATCTATCTGGCGGTGTCGTCTTTCCCGACTGTCGCGCCGGTGATGATGGTCGCGATGGCGGTGATGGGGAGAAGAGTGGGAGCGGAATTTTGAACTCGAAATTTGTCTATGCGAGCGACTAGACGTTTTATCGCGGCTGGTCCGATAGGTTCTATGCGATCTCCGTTCCCTTTCATCACAATTTTTATCTGGAGATTTGTCGAGCCTAAAATCTTCAAGACTGTCGTTCGATGGCGACCGTCTTTTACGGCGACGAGATCGGGTTTCGTCAGCTATTTTCAACGCATCGAGTTCTCGACACCGCTCTTCGTTCCATTTTTTCCTTCCTGCTTCAACTGACTTTAGCTGACGAACGCCCTTCTTCATCGCCAGAAGAGGATCGTTAGAGTCGATTCGTGCTTTCTCTCTTTCCCTTCTCATGGGATCCTCATTGCCCCAAACATCCTTACTGGAGATTGCCTCAAGCGGCACGTCGTTGCTTTGTGAGGATGAATACCAAGGATTTTGGCCAACGTCCTGCCGAAAGCCCGCAGCGTTCGAAAACTGCATTGTGTACTGGTCCTCATAGCTCCGCTGCTTGTCCGCCGCCTCTTTCCAAGCCTCCGGATTCTTCTCTTCACGCTTCCGACCTTCCTCTTCGGGGAACAAGTTAATATGCCCATTTCGATCATGGAGGGGCGCGTCGCTTTTGTTCTGGTGAGCGACAACTAGCTCCTCCCGCTTTGCCCGGGCGAATTCTGCATCTTCCTGCGCAAACCTGATATCCCGATCTGTATCATTTTCACCGGCTAGACGCCTTCGTTTTCTATAGGCTCGTCCAAGATCGGGGTGGGCATTTCTCTCGACTCGTATTGACGACGCGTCGGATGACAGTGGAGGCGGAGCGGTAGAAGGTCGTTCGCCGCGAAGAATCTCAATTCGCCGTTGGGCATCGACTTCTTGAATGCGACGTTCCTCTTCCTCCTCCTGCACTTTGGCTTGCGCTTCATCGCGCCGGACGCGGGCGATGTTTTCGGGGTTGTAAACATTCCATGACTTCTTTCCAAGAAGGTGACTGAATAAACGACGAGTTAGAAGCATGCGACACACAACAGGATACGTATACTTACAGAGGCATTCTCGAACGTTCAACGTAGAATGGTGGAGTTTGACATCAGTAAGCACTACGTCAGAAGCGACATACATAGGCATGGCGGCAAAACGAGCTCCGCCTACATACCTCCGCCCCCGAAGAGCTTACATAGGCACCGGATAACGTGACAAGCTGCCACCATCCATTCTCCCGAGCCCATCAGCGTCCGACATTTCCTCGTTCCTGGAAATTTCAAGAGGTCAAATCGGGCCTTCTGGTGTGCGATGTTCAACCGCAATAATTACTCGAATCCTTTTGGGTCTAACCCCCCGCAACGAGATGGTTACTCACGGCCCCCGCAGGGTTACCCGCCTCAGCATGGAGCGCCGGATGTAGGGTATGGAAATCGCCTCTCGAAATCTGTTATGACACACATATGCCTAACATAATTTCTGGACAAAAAGGGCCTACGGAGCGCCGCAGCAACGACGACCCGCTCCAGGTGGTAGCCGGCCGCCTGTGCAAGCTCCGGTCGGAGGAAGGCAAGCTGGGGCGGGCTCATGGGTTCTGTCGCCGAAAGAAAGTCCGAACAAAGAGTGCCAATTTGCAAACTTGTGAGTGGAGATGATTACATTCCTGGACTTCGAGAAAAATATATTAATTCACTGCAGAGCCGCTGTCTCAACACAGGACTTCCCCCGAGCTCGGTTTGGACATGAAGATATACCCCTCATCATCAAGGGTCAATATGTACTCGCTGCGCGCCTTCTTGATGATTTTCCGGCGGGATTCATTGGTCTATCCAGCATCCAGCGTCCTTGGGCGAGAGCCGGACTTCGGGATACTCTCGATGTACAACTCTACGATCCGTTCCTCCAGGGCGGAGGAGCATACATTGGGTCTTTGGATGTCGAGTTGAAGTTTGCGGGAAGGGCGAGAACAGACTCTTTGTACGACCAGGACGAGTTGGCTAGTACAGTGATCAGAGTAAGCAATGATGTTTTGAGGCTCAATAGCCCTAACTGACGTGTGTAGACTTTCGAAGGCCAAACATGGTCACCTGGACAGCCTATCCTCATGGACCATCACGGAATACCCCTTCAATTGACGGTCAAAACTGTTCTGCGTGTCAACCTGACCTCGGAGAAGGAGGCAGCTTCTGTGCCGGAATCGGACCCTACAGCCAGAGCTATCCTTACCCAGCATACTACGATCAACTTCTACAAAGATGCTCAGAGCGACATTCAAATTAAACCGGCCAAAAACAGGCCGGCGGCGAATGCTATCATCCAGCCTGATTTCAACACAGAGAAGATGGGGATTGGTGGTCTTGATTCGGAGTTCCATACAATCTTCCGAAGGGCGTTTGCGTCCCGTATCTTCCCACCGGACATTGTGGCAAAACTTGGTATTCAGCACGTGAAGGGCATTCTGCTTTATGGACCCCCAGGAACGGGCAAAACATTACTAGCCCGACAAATCGGAAAAATGTTGAACGCGAGAGAGCCCAAGATTATTAACGGTCCAGAAGTTCTGAACAAGTTCGTTGGACAATCAGAAGAGAACATCCGAAAGCTATTTGCCGATGCAGAACAGGAGTATAAGGAGAAGGGCGATGAGAGTGGTCTTCACATTATCATCTTTGACGAACTTGATGCCGTGTGTAAGCAACGTGGAAGTGGAGCAGGAGGAGGTACTGGCGTCGGTGACAGTGTCGTCAACCAACTGCTCTCAAAGATGGATGGTGTCGACCAGCTCAACAATATCCTACTCATTGGTATGACGAACAGAAAGGACATGATCGACGATGCATTGCTCCGACCTGGACGTCTTGAGGTGCACGTGGAGATCTCGCTTCCCGACGAGGCTGGCCGAGCTCAAATCCTCGGTATTCATACACAAAATATGAAGCAGAGTGACTTGATGGATCCAAGTGTTGATCTGGCAGAATTGGCCGCCTTGACAAAGAACTACTCGGGTGCCGAAATTGCCGGTCTTGTGAAGGCTGCGACTTCTTTTGCATTCAATCGTCACATTGACTCTGGGAAAACAGTTCGGGTCAAGGATGATGCAGGCGAAATAAAGGTCAACCACAGTGATTTTGTTCATGCGCTGGACGAGATTCAGCCGGCATTTGGTGTGTCTGAAGATGAGATCAAGATGCGTATCGAACACGACATCATCAACTACTCAGACGAGATCGACATGATTCTCAATGAAGGAGAGGCGTTGACAAGAGGGTTGACCCTGCCTGACCAGGCATCTCTATGGTCTACTTTGTTACATGGCCAAGCTGGAAGCGGTAAAACTGCCCTTGCAGCTCAGATCGCCCTTGATACTGGGGCACCGTTCATCAAGATGGTTTGCCCTGAGGATATAGCTGGGCTAAGCGAAATGGCTAAGATCCAGCATATTTTAAGAGTATTCAATGACGCCTACAAAAGTCAGAGAAGTGTCGTTATCGTTGACGACATTGAGTCTATCATTGATTATGTGTCGACTGGGCCGCGATTCAGCAACTCTGTCTTGCAGACATTGCGAGTCTTGTTCAAGAAACACCCGCCAAAAAACCGAAGGATTCTTGTCCTGGCGACTACATCCGAGCGAGCACTCATGAAACAATTGAACATCTACAATTCATTTAACTCCGATATTAGAGTTCCAAACGTTACCCACCACCAGGAACTGAAGCTTGTCATGGAGAAATCGGGGGTTTTCACCGATGACAACATCCGGGAAGCCTTGGAACGTATTGATGATATGACAGAAGACACAGGAACAGGAGTTGGTGTCAAGAAGATTTTTGATGGTGTTGAAGAGGCAAAGCGTAATCCCCAAGCGCCTGTCGATCAATTTGTGCGCGTTATCAACCACGCAATCGAGGAAGGGCGAGTGCGTCAGTTACCAAGGGCAGGGTATGAGTAATATGGTCTTGACTACTAGTGCATAGGTGTGCCTATTGCTATAAGTCCTAAATAGATTTGGTTTTGTTTTTTGCTTAAATGCTCAATAAATTCTCTTCCAAAATTCCCACAATTCTTTAATACTAGGCAACTTCCTTGCTGAGACATTTTCTGCCTAATTAAATTGTTGATAGTGCATGACTACTTGGTTATTCTGTTCAACTCTTCACTTCCAGCCAAAAGAAAGTGGCGGGGTGTTACTACTCTTTCCAGGGACCTGCCTACTAGTATAATCTCTCCACCTACTTCCCTCAACACTCCTGTTTACCAGTCCACACTCTTACTTTCCTGTTTTATCCATCAGTTGAACTTTTGGATTGCTCCTCTCCCTATTCTCATGTATTCTCCACCAAAACTCAAAATGAATCGCACCTTGTCACCGCGTCGACAGCCTGCAGCTACACAAACGGCACACATCAGCGCCTCTGCCCATCCATTTGCTCCAACGCAACCTCCCAAAAAGACGATACTCTCAAGGAAACAATACCGTGTTTTCGAAGAATGGGCTCCGGAATCAATCGACAACTACGAGATGGCAGTTGATAAGCCAGTGGTTGACCCAGTATCTCCACTGAAGTCAGCACAGAGAGTACAACGACAACACCGTCTTCAGCAGAAAACAAACAGCATTGCCAATATCCAAGGCCGTGACCCCAACAAGCGTATACAAACTCAGGCTCGTTCGTCTGAGCTGTTCGAAGAATGGAAATCAAAGGCCTTGGTTAGTCCAGAGAAGACTAACCAGGCTGCTGGTGTTAGGTCTTCTACTCGTGTGTTGTTGAGGAGGGATGATAAGGTAAAGAGAGCTGATGTTGCTTTTACTGCCTCATCACCACAGGAAAGCAATGGAATAGACCACAACACCACGTCTGTCCTTCCAGAAAACAGGTTCCAGGAGACCAGTGTCGCTCCTCCTACCTCATTACAAGGAAACATCGAAACAAGTCATCGTACTGTATCCAGCATACCAGGAAATGACACCACCAAGACTGCTCACACATTTGCTGCTTTTTCTAAAGAAGCCAATAGGCCAGACAGCAGCTCTGCCCCCAACATGGCCAGTGAGTCTAGTGCCGCTCCCCCAACCTCATCGCAGGTACCCAAACCAGAGGGCAGCAGCGCTGCACCCGTTGCTAGAGACAACAAGGCAAAGAAGGACAAGGTCACTTCTGTTTCCTCTTCAAAACCAAGGCACAAAAGGAGAGGTAGCGCTGCGTCCAGCATTTCAAACAAGAAGGTCAATGAAACTAATGTTGCTCATGTTACCTCGCCGAAACCCAGACACAAAAGAGGGGGCAGCGATGCGTCTGGCATTTCAAACAACAAGGTCAAGGGGCCTGTTGCTGCTGTTTCTACTTCCCTGTCACGGGTGGATAACCACTCTGGGCATCGCCCATCCATTGTCACTGGCAATCAGATTGATACAACTGGCGTTACTTCAATTTCCTCGTCAGGTGTGGACAACAAACCAGAGGAAAGCTCCGCACCGGCCAATGCTATAGGGCCTCTTGAAGAACGCTCCGATGAACCAGTGAAAGCCGAAGTCGAACCTCAGCCGTCATGTGATGTGCAGTTTCATCAGCAGGAGCCAAAGAAATCGGGTGATGCCTCTGCAGGTACAAACATCCCCTTCAAGCCACCAAACATCACTAACTGTTATTTAGCTAACCCAGAAATCCCTGCCACTGCTCCATCCTCCGAAGTTACCGAGGGCTCGGCCGCAAACGCTCTAAACCCCACTCGAAAGAAAACATCCAAGAGAGGGACAGGAGATGAGAAGCAAGGTGGTCAAAAGCACCTAACACACTCTCGGGAGCGGGTGCAGCAAAGGGCTGATTATACAGCACCGAACGGCACTAGTTTCAGCAGGCGTCAACTGGCGGGTCTGGAACGCGGAATTAAGCTTAAAGGCATCGACAAGGTGTATTTCCTCCCTTGTTTTATCGGAGATCCCTGGAAGGCAATGGGGCCGATCCGCGCAGTATAACCAGCAGACCGGGTAGAAACCTGAGAGGGCCTAGCTTGACACACTGCTAGCTCCTTGCTGGCTTCGGAAGCATGCATACTTGTTTGATTTGAAGTTATCGCCGAGAACGGATGATTCAAGTCGGTCGATGTTGCCGCATTTGCACATGGTGGAGCGATAAATGTTTGATTTTAGCTCTTAGGATGTCCATCATGGAATGAGACAAGCTGAAATTCGGCCTCCGAACTACAAATGACCCAGCCCTAGCGAAGCACATGTCATAAGCCAAGGGCCGCGATGCTAGGAACATACTCAGCCGTGTCATTCATGCGGGGTAATACCATGGTCAGCATATACATAGAATAGTCCAATAACAAGTGTACTCAAATTGAGCGATCAGTTAACTAAGTAGTAGTACGGAACGAAAAACTGAAAATGCTCATGCCCAAATTGGTGCAACACTTGAAACGCCAAGCCTTGACGATTTCCTGATTCGATTATCAATCACGTGATCTTTACATCCACCCCTTTCTCCCATCCATCGTGACATCAACGCTTGGGCACCTAGCGTATGCATTGGGCACTGTCCCAGCAGGTCCGGACGCGGCAAAAGCAGCGATGTGCCCCACCTAAACTAAAAGGCGGAGCGGAAACGTGGCGTTGAAGTCGCGTGCTGAAATGATTGCAAGCGTTGGTCAGGAGGGGTCTCTTCTCTCATGCAGAGTACCAGCGGAAATCTTGGATGTTTCCTATCTCGTCTTGGCATTCCTTGCCTTTCTTTACCTTCATATCTCGGCGAGCAGCCTGGTGCGAGTTGTGGGGAGACATCCACTTTGGGCTCGCGTCGAGATGTGGCACGCTGGTTGGCCATCGTTTCCCTGCCATATTCCCGTTGGCTCCGGGTGGAGCAAGATTCTATGAGAAATCTACAAGATGAGAGCTCTGGATACGTGAGACATGGGTGCCAATCGCTGTTGTTGCTGCTCTGCAGGGGTGTTGGCGGACTATACAGGGTGTGCCGGTTTCCCGGAAACAGAGGTCTACAGACCTCGAGGTAAGAGACGATGATGGCTCAACTAGCCTGTGCCGGAATTCTACCCCTCAGTGGCTGACAGTACGAAAGGACGTTATGCAAAGTATCTTGCATACATTGAAGCACTACCAACATGGCTCAAAGCATGATTGTACACCAACACAAAACCAGCGGAGAAAAACGACTGAATCCAACCCAAAACAAAACGCAAACCCTGTGAGATACCCATTGCCCTAGGACCATAAAAACCCATTTTCGCAGCAGAAATGAGACTGTCGTCATCGTCGTTACAAGATTTATATACGAATCCTCCCGGCAGCCAGAGAGAGGGGACGAAGAGAAAGAAGAAAACCAGTTTCCTCTGCTGATCTAGTTGTCGTTGAATGTGTATTTCTTCGACGCTCGTCGGTATTCATCCGGGTGAATACTCTCAGCCTTCGCTTTCAGAGTACTAGAGTGCGAAATCGGTCAGCTCACTGAAATCAAACCTCGGCAAGCAGGGGATTTCCCCGTGAGCTCCCATTGCACCGCCCAGTGCAATTTGCAAAGCTGCCAAGAATTGCTGTAATGGCGGAGCGCGGCGGATATCCGCTCTCCATCTCGGCGGAGCGGAACTCAACAACAACCGTTGGGCAGATAGAGCCATTTGAAATCATCAAAGACAGGGGGGAGTCAAAAACTCACTTGACGCGTTTCTGAGTCCATTCCAGATCCCGCTTGGTCTCTCGAGCGACCTTGATTCCGTCTGCAAAGCTTGTACGCACTCCCTTCAAGCGCCGCTGGGCGAGAGCTTGCAATTCAAGGAGCTCACGTTGCTTTGCGTTTAATTGACCAGAGCTGTCAGCGTGTGTTGTTAGTAAGGTCTTTCAAATTTCTCTCCTAACAGATATCTTTTTTGTTCTTTCTTTTACATCGACGAGGAGGTTGATTTTCCAGTTTTGAAGTATTCGAACGGAAGACTTACGCTTGCGCCTGCATCGCTAGGCCCTTGTCCAATGGTGTCGGGTCGAAAGCATTTTGCAGCCGGTCGTTGAGAATGTCGACAACATCCACGCTAGAGAACGATCCGGCGCTAGACTCATAGTCGCCGCTTGCACTTCCAGAGCTGTAGCTGAACCCTCCAGATGTACGGCTTCCTGTGGTGGTGCTCGCGTCGGAAAGATCCGGTGGAGAGCCAGAAACTCGACTGATGGGGTAGAGGCTGGCAGGGCCAGGGGTCTTGGAGGGAACGCTCATAGGAAGAGCAGGAGATTGATAGTGATGGGTCGCCATTGTGACAAGTGAGAAGACTTGAAGTGGAAGGGAAGACAACAAAGAATGCTCTCTTGATGTAAGAGTATGAGATGAGGAAGCTTGACAAGATGTAGGGGTCTTGTTCAACTTCTCGAGCAGGAATGAATCTGAGTGATGGAAAGGGAAGAGAGAGGAAGGAGGATGGTGATATGAAAGTTGAGGGCTTTTATAACCCTCGGCGGAGGGTCTTCCATCCGGCAGACCCCTCCTAAGCAAGACGATGGCAGACAAGAAAGGAAGAAGAGAGGGGGGGTGATGTGATGGGCAGGTCAATCATTGGGCGAAGGACTATCACAAAAGGCCTTCTTCGGTATCCCCCTCATCCCCCCGTCCTCCTAGTCCGTCCAGTTCCCTTAGGTCCCAACCCCCCAATTCCGCCCCTCCCTCGATTTCTGGCCGCCAATTCGCTCCTTGTTCCGAATTGACCCCGCTCTGAGTGGGAAGACGAGAAACTAGGAAGTCAAATGGATGGTCGGAGACTGGTCCAGCCCTCCATATCAACCGTCTTCGGGGCACAAGCCCACACTCCAGTGGCAACTCGGTGAATGCGTCTGTCGACACGGATTTCCATTTTCCGTTGGGTTGCAAAATGAACAGGCCAAAGGAGGGGTATGGAAAAAGTATAAAGATGACGGTGATGGCCGCCTGCCTGGAGGCTATATAGATGAAGTCCCAGCCGAAGATTCACGACTTTCTCACCTCACAACTTCCACCTCCCTTTATTACTCCACCGCATACCTTTACTGTTCTATCTTTCAATTGTGACGTTGCCTGTGTTTTCCCCGAAAGCATTTCCATGATTGTTGAAAAAACAAATGCTACTTTTTGCCAATATAAGGGGGCTGGGTGGCTGGGGATACCTCGAAATCGGAGCTATTCACCCCCCATCACAGGCACGAGGACTGGACAGCTACGGTGCCACTCGATTATGACGCACTGACTTGCCTTGATCTTCGATTTTTCGCTCGCAATGGCTGCTTGCCGCGTCGATATTTTTTTGTAAGTATGAATCTTGGGTTATTTCCGTTTTTACTTTCTTTTTTCTCCCCTGTACGCCTGATCGCTTCGGGTAAATGTGGGCGAGGATGAAGTTGAGGTTAGGCCATGCTACCGCGAAAATTCAAGTCCCAAGTTGTGCCCAACACCCTTCTTAGCAGGCCGTTTTCGAGTTACGGATTCGTGACAGACTGAGATATGCTGTTTGAAAAGCGGGGAGCTGACGCAATCACAGAGTTCGGAACATAAGAGCTTCGGAAGAGTTATCAAATGTTGAGGAAGTTGGACACCATTGCATGAGCTGAGACCGGAGCGAGGCCCAAGAGTACCGAGACACCCTAAATTTCGAAGCCAGGTTCTGCCCTGCACCGCGGATGGCGCAGTACCGACAGCCTGAAACTGCTTAAGTTGTACGGAACCGGAAAAGGAAACTGTGGCCGTGTAACGCGCGATTCATTGTATTTTGCCAGAGGGAAGGGGCGTCGGCCAACCTGGCGCCAGATTTTGTTGGAGTCCGCATATCGGCGCTTGGCTACCTACTTCAACAACAGTCTTGGAGAACAGCCTCACCAAACCAGACGATCAGACCCGGCAGCGGGAACCCAAACGGCGGCAAGCGCTTTAGACGCGGCCAGCTCAAAGGGGTTCAATGGAGAGCTTGAGGAAGTGGGCCTGTTGCGATGCATAAACAGGACCAGGGAGCCTGTTTAATCAGCCGCCAACAAAGAGAGAGAGCGGCAATGCGCAGAGAATCCCTTTCTGCCCACAGAAACCCCGAGTTCCCAAATGGGATGAGAGTCTGGGACGAGACAGCACAAGGCAGACAAAGTGGAGAAAGAAAACTAATTCTGAGAGAACTGGCACGAATCACCTCGCGGTCTCGCTCGCTGACACGATATGACGGTCGAGGGCACAGGGAGTGAGTGCATGACTCCCGGACTTCAACTGGACCGCTTCTTCGGGTAAGATAATCAAACACCACTCAGCGTCTTGGATTTCCTCACGATGACATCCACCAGTAATCCACCGAAACCACTGAGATCCCAGTCCACCGGGCATCGCATGCACGCATCAAGCACCAGCACCCTATATGATTCCGTTCTGTTGCCTCGCGCCGTAACAATCGTCGGCTTATCCTTTTGGCTAGCCTTTTCTCCCGTCCCAAAAAAAAAACGCCTGAGCTCGACCAAACACGGAAGCTGTACAGATTAATGGTGACGGAATGGCGCCTTGACTTTTTCCCATCACACGAGCCCAATCGAGGCACCGGGTATTACAGAAGCCCAACGGCAGAGACCGCGAAACTCGGATATTAGGCAAGACGTCCATTCGAAATGAGAGAACTCCAAACCGCGACTCGGGGCGCCTCTGCCCTCTAGTCCATGTCCCTCTCGATCTCTCTTTTCCACACTTCGCGCAGGCCTCTGAAGCGCCAGATGCACAAATGCGATGGCAGATTCTTGGTTTGAGACTCCCGAGGAACACTTAGCGGCTCTCGAAACTTTGGTCTTGCCGTGCTCGGATAGGCTTATGCAACGTTCTGCTCAACATTTCGCTCATGCTGCATCAGCACAACTAGCATCATGTTTCGCCCTCGCTGATACAATTTTTATCCTGTCGATACGTCCGGCCAAACTAAACAATGCAACCTGTTTGTAAAAGCAGAAGCAAGGTCTTGTGGTATCTGGCATACAATATTTTATTCTGGCTGTCTGGCATGACTTTTCATTATTCGAGTTCAGCCGATTCCGGGAGCCTATTTTCCAAGATCACCAACACCATCATCAGTATTATCATCTCCTCCCAAAGAATAATTAATTTGGCTCCCTGAATGGCCACCGATGCAGAGGGTGGATGCAAATGAATGTGGGGTTGCATGGCATTCGCCTATCGTTCGTTTGTTCTTGCGCAGTTGCTCACCGCCACATGCAATCCCGATAGTTACTTGCTTCCTCCATACAGGCTAACCAGTCGTGTCCTCCGATCACTGGTGCGTCGAACCGAGAGCAGCTAGTAGCAACCGTTGGACCCTATCCCGTTCGCCGACAGTTTCTTTTGGCTTCATCGAGCCTTGTGGGCTGATAACAGGATGGGGTAAATGCGCATGCAACCCCAGGATTACAATCTCCACCACGTTAAGTCCTACTTTCTAGTTCCCATACTACCCGGCTTACCCAGGCCGTCTGCTTTTGCCTAAAAGGAGCCTTCCAGACTTGGATGGTAGAGCGCTTGGCTACTTCACCCGGGGCCTTCCTAACTAGATCGATGTCTCGGCACATACTTAACTGCTCTTTCTCCAGTAAATAAATCTAGGACTCCTTGTCGAAAAGTCTCAGAACGCTGCTTTAGTGAAAAGTTAATTCTTGAAGAGGTAAAAGCGGAATAAACGGCGCAATATGCAGGAACGTAGTAGGAGCAACCCAGCCCTCTCACACAAAATTTAAATTATTTACAGGGTTTCAAGTATGATCCTCAACTATCAATCTCGTAGAACTAGTGTAACAAACATAGAACTCCAATTAACGACAAGAGTACTCTGGTAATCTACCAAATAATAGTCTTATAACCTAAAAGCCAGGGAAATAATAGAGAAAATCTAGACATAGAAGTTCATCACAAATGCTATTCCAGGCGGGTATCCATCGAAACATCACTATAACTGTGCCTTGGATCTAATCATCACAGCAACATATATCACCAGCTATTTAGCAAATTTTATCTACTCCGGCAAAAATGAGACCGGCGGGCCGAGGACAACAGCAGCATAGAAGACAACAACACCCGGCGCCAGAGAAGAGGATAAAAGTAGAAAGCATGTTTCTGAGAATACAAGTTCCTGAAAGGTAGATAGATGCGTGAGTATAGCTGGTGGTGGAGGAATTCGGAGGGTCGCTTCGGTGGGGTGTGCCCGAACAAATAGGTAGAACAAGAAGAGAAAACAAAAAAATAAGGTATGGTATAGCCCTCTGATAACAAAGCCCGACGACGCCATGCAATGAGTTGAAAGGAAAGGTCCAAATGCACAATACTCCTGAAATACCAAACCCACTTGATGCTCATAAGGTATCCATAACACACAAAGCTGAATGCAGATGCATGAGGGTAAAGAAAGGAAACAGAAAATTTCCCGCGATGTTTATAATACGCGGGAGAGCAACCGGTCAGATAGGATAGAGCCGCGGACTCAACATCGAGCAGGTTCGCCTTCTTGAACACCAACTCGGACTGGGGGAAGTCATCACCAGATGAGGTCCAAAGAGGATAAGCCAAATCGAATGATAACATGGGAGCACTGAGTACCCGCTTTCCAGCCTCGATGGTATTTCAACGGCATATCAATGTCGCAAAAGTAGTTCAGCCTGCGCGAGGTGTACCATCGGCTCCTTCCCTGAGGCGATCTCTCAATAGAAGTAGTGGCCGGCCGGGATCGAGAAGACCCATCATCATCTTCCCCAGTTCATTATGCTTGATAGGTTTCGTGACGTAATCATTAAACCCGGCACGCGCCGCGTCTTCGATTTGATCGGTCATCGCATTAGCGGACAGGGCCATGATCGGTATTTGAGGATAGTGGTTCTTCAGTTCCCACATGCGAATTTCACGGCACGTTTCGTAGCCATTCTTGATGGGCATTTGGATATCGCACTGGTTGAATGTTAGCTACGTGAAAGTAAGGTACGGTGATGTTATATGCTCACTATAATCAAGGAGTAATATCCCGGCTCTTTGGAGAAGACCATCTCAGTACACTGTTGACCATCCCCTGCAGTCTCTGCCATAACCTTAATCTTGTCGAGATATTTCAACATGACCTAAGTGATGTTGTCAGCTTAGTCTAGGATGAAGCTGCGATGCTAATGGCACGTACCATGCGATTTGTTTCATCATCCTCAACCAGCAATACCCGGTAGCCCTTATTTCCAATGACCTCCTTAACCATCTTTGACATTGTCTTGAAGTTATTGTTGATCTCGCGAGCTGTGTCTTGGTTTCTATCTTTACTGAGATCGCGACGGTTGTTGGGATCGAAGATTGGTGAAAAAGCGGACGGCTTGACAGGCTTCGGGACAATGAAGACCCGTTTTCCAGTAGAAGCAAGTTCCTTGATATTCGAAACGATCCGACGCTTCTGGTAGAGATCTGAGATGATGACCAGAGCAGGCGCATTCTCTAGTTCACGAGTTCCAACGAAATTTATCACCTCCACAACTTCATTCACATTGGGTAAGTTGAGAACTAGGTGGGTAATGGGAGCGCCGGAATCGAAATCCGCTGAGTCCTTCCAATCCTCAACATCCGGGAAAGATTTGATCGAGTATGGGATCTCATGCGGAACCACTTGCTCGATATGTTGCGTGATAGCTTTGCGGGTGTTTTCCAATGGACATAAAATGAGTATTGAATATGTGGTATCTGGCAGTACAGGCTGCACTTCAGTCTCGACCTTTGCCGGACTGCTTGGTACTGGGTTAAGGGATATTTCGGACTGGGCAGATACCGACTTAGACGAGTCGACTCTGATCAAGGGGTCGATACTGTGAAGCTCCGGGGTCGGCAACGCAGATGAAAACGAGGATCGCGCGGAAAAGGTGCCTGAAGGCAAGCGGGCAGAAAGTTCTGAATTGTGCGGGGGTTGGGAAAGCGGAGATCCGAGTGCTGATGATAGTTCAGCTTCTTCCGGGCCCTTAGAGTCTAAGGACTCTTTAGACGAAAAGAGCAGCTTCTGAAGGGAGCCGGATTTTGAAGGCTCGCGCAGCTCGCGGGGAAGGCCAGCATCACTAGCATCGCCAGGGGCCGGCGGCGGCGGAGCGTCCACTTTGACGTAAAACGAGAACTTGGCCCCTTGCCCTTCTTTGCTGCTAGGCGTCAGCAGACCACCATGCATCTCCACTAGTTGTTTCGACAAGAACAGTCCAAGTCCACTTCCTGCATTTTGCTGCGAGGCGTTTTGTCCGAGTTGACTGAACCGCTGCATGAGGCGCTCGGCATCTTGCGCACTGAATCCTTTTCCTGTGTCAACTACGTCAAAGTTCAACAAAATTTGAGTCGACTTGGAAAGCAAACTAGGGTTGCGATCGACTGAACAACGTATGTGAATCTCTCCTTGAGCAGTGAACTTGACTGCGTTGCCAACAAGGTTGATCAGGACTTGTCGAATACGAAATCGATCACCAATGACCATTGGCGCGACGTCCACATCCATGAGATAGTTCAATTCAAGCCCCTTATCGATGGCTCTAGACGACACTGTATCGATCACGTCTTCGATCACCGATCGCACGTGGAACCATGAACTGACTAACGACATCTTCCCAGCTTCGACCCTAGAGACGTCCAGTATATTATCAACCAACTCACGGAGATTCGTTGAACTGTTTTGAATGGTATCAAGCATTCGCCGCTGATCTGTGTCAAGCTGAGTGTCCAGGATAAACGGAATGGTGCCTAAGATTCCATTTAGCGGGGTGCGTATCTCGTGGGACATGTTGCTGAAGAACTTCGTCTTCGACTCCATTTGGTTATTGAGCTGCTGCATTGCCTTGTTGAGTTCCCTCTCCAGATTCTTGCGGTCGTTGATGTCAGTGCAGGTCCCGTACCACGATGCCTCGTCACTTCCGAAGCTGCTGGTTTCGACCCGGACCAGACGAACAAGGTGCCACCGGAAATCTCCACCTTTTGATCGAAGCCGAATCTCTGTCGAATAGAAGACACGGCCATTCTCATCCTGCTGTACGGAAGCCACGCCGCGCTTGACAAGCTCATCCAGCGCTGGAGTAACACCGTTTATGAATCTTGGCTCTTTCACTTCTGTCTTCCGTTTCGAGTCCTCTGATGCCTCCTCTGATGAACCCACAGCAGGCGTACTACTATTATGAGGTTCGGCTGCAAGGTAGAAAGAAAGCAGGCCGCATTTCTCCAAATCATCGTGATGAACATGTTTGGCAAACCCAAAGTTCAACGCATCATCCAGCCTCTGACCAGTATATAGATGCCACTGTTCGTTCACGAATATAAGACCCCTGTTTTCAGTTGCTTCGAAGACTATTTGGGGGACTGAGTTAGAGAAGGCTCGGTACTTGGCATCAATGGCGAATTTTTGTCTTTCTTGGGCGGCCTTTAACTCGGTAACATGCTGCTCGTGTATGTCGAGGAAGGACCCAATCCAGTACAACACTTCTCCAGTGGCAGAAAGTAACGGGTTCGCACGGAATATAAACCAACGATAGGCAGACTCATCATTAAATCGCCTCACTCGAACCCGCTCCGTGAATTGTGAACCAGTACGCAGCGCATTCGCCCACTGCTCAGCCACATGATCGCGCTCGCTGCTGTGGATATTGTGCCAGGGGTCCCTCAGCTTATGCTCCTGAGGTTGACTACGCCTATACGCATCAAACTTCGAGTTTGTCCAAATAACTTCGCCACTTTGAGGTTTCGCCAAGAAAAGGTGGAGGGGAACAGAGTTTAACATGAGCTGCGCAACCGTATCGGTAAAAGGGCGCGGTAGCTCGCGTTGCAGTTGATTGTAGAACGAGTTATTCGAATGATGGCGCGAGGGCGGTTGTGTTGGAGATATAACGGGCTGTGACTTCAGTTCCTGGGGAGACGCAGCCGACACGTTTGGGTCAGATGCAGAGGCTTCCTCATCCGCCACATTTTTCGGCCATGGCCTTCCTGGTGATATAGCAGATGGAGATCTAGTGGCATGTCTTATCTTAGCCAACCGGTTTCGGTGCTGACTTGAGCTATCGCGGGACGTCTTCACTTGTGGCACGTTGAAATAGCTGTCAAGAGGTTCGTTGCCAGAGAACCTAGAAGCCAAACCGGGAGATTCGACCACACCGCCCATGTTAAGGTCGAGGCAAGGAGTACCAAACGCTGATATAGCTGGACTAAACCTAGTCGAGCTTGCCCTATCGTCAGGACTGGACAGGCTTGCTCTTGCCGACAGGGAGCCATCATCTGTCACAGTGTAGCTGACATGGCCACTAAGGCCTGCAACAAGTTCCAATTCGCTACTCTCGTCGGAAAATGTGCCACCTAAGCCGAGCAGATTCCCAAAGCGCGGAATTTCTAACCGAGACGTAAACTGTCGCTCAAGTTGGCTGTAATGTTGGGCCAGGCAGAAGGAAGTCGTAAGATGGGGCATGAGGTAGGCTAAAGATTGCCTTAGGTTAATGGGGTATGGTATGGCTGGTGATAGAATGGAGATAACCGCGACAGGAAATCTCAGCGGAGACGAAGTCGACTGTTTTGAGGTTCCACTATGCAGCAATGGTATGTGAACGACGGACTTCGCCAAGTCGACACCAATTGCTTCTAGAGGGTCGGGATTAGAATAGTCATGTGAGGGAGGGTTTTTAGCGAAAGCGGTCTCGTCTACCGTGTGGTTGGAGAAGAAAGGGTTCTGTTCGGGATGGGTGCGAGGTGCCGGAGAAGGAGCAGGTGACTGCGACCAGGGAGATGGAGGGACTTGTTCGTATTCATCAAGGAATTCCATGAAAGGGGTACGTTGTTGGATAATGGAAGCGGCAGGGTTAGAGAGGGATCTAGCCCGAGTGGCAGTAGGTGTCGCCCGTTGAGGTATATGAGAGGGTTCGGCGGTGGGGGTCACTTGAACTTTGTCTTCGGGGGTTTGAACTGGCTCTGTGTAGGGTAGTTTTGATGCGGGAGAGTGGGAGTACTCTCGAGTCAAGATCACGGGTTTCGTGCGCCCAAATAATTTTACCACGCCCGTCCTCTTGATAAGAGGGTTTGGCTCAACTTCCAGGGCTCTCGCCGTTGGAAAAACCGCCAGCCTGTGGTACTTTTGGGAAGCGCTCACAGTCTCTTGAGCAGTTGTCTGCACCGGCGTGGGGTTTTGGCTCTGTTCCTGCGTGAGTGGCGTTTCGGGTTTAAGTGGGCTTTTCGACCTGCGCAGCAGATCCCCTTCATCCAGAGTCGGTTTCTTTCTGTCCTTGCCAAACCCAGCGAATGAGTGTCGTGCCAAAAGAGGCGGTCGAATTCTAGAGTTTGCCGGCGTCGGAGGTCCATTTACATCTGCAACGGGAGCTTCCTTAACATTCTCCGTGTGGACTAATACCTTCGGGTACGCGATGTCGCTTGTTGTGATTTCACTCGACCGGCCAAGTCTATCGGTTTCAGGAACACTCTCGTTGAATATCGCCTTCTGGCCCCACGGCACATTTTCAAGATCCGTTGTATCTCCCGGTACAGCGAGTGAGGCTCGCTCTGCCCCATAATGCGTCTGCAATACATTGACAACATTTGTCCACCACGCGTCAAGGCCAGGGTCTGCATTAAGCTGTAGTGTGAGCTCGTAAAGATTGGGACTTGGATAGGCCGGATCTTCCACCACAGGCTTATGGTCTACCGGTACGAATGCACTTTTAGAAGCCGGGAACACAGCTGGGACAGGATGTTGTCCTTCGGCCTGGATGTACGACGAGGTGACATGGCCCTTCAGTTTCTCGGCGGGAAGTGTGAGCTTGAAAGAACCATTGTTTAACTGAGACACAAATTTTTGTTTCGTTGTTTGCGGCGGCATTTCTGGAAACGGATACGATGGAGTCTTCAGAGGTAAAGGCTCAGGAGTCGTAGACGACTCCGTGCCTCTAATTGTACCGCTGGATCCGGCTGAATCGGGCGCTCCGGTAAGGGGTGGTGCGACTTGCGGCGACAATACATTGGAGATGCGTCTCTTCTTGGTCGATTCCTGGGGAATGGAGGTTGCGGATTCTTGCAGCGAAGCGGTTTCGTGTGGATCTGAAGAACCCGGATTCTGGGAGTTGCGCCTCTGTTGGTATGCAAGCAATTCTTCCATCTGCTGCCGGAGGTCTTTGAGGGTAGGTTGATTCCGACCTAGATCCTCCTCAGGCCCGTTCCTGGCATCTGAGTTCTTGCTCTCTGCAGGATTGGGTATTCGATATTGATGCGCAGTCTGTTCAGGTGGGACAGAATAGTGTGGAGAGTTAGCCTTCCGAAAATTGTACTTGGAGTCAGAAATTCCACCGATTGGGTATGCGCCTTCGTCACTGTGTACAAAGCCAGAGAAGGGTTGAAAAGAGAATCGGTGGTGGGACTGAGGAGCGACAACAGGCGACGGGGCTTCAGCCGGCGATGGAAGCGGAGGTGTCCTCATACTGTGAACTTCTCCCACTATACACTTCCTCCACCGCCGGGCAGTTATTGAAGTCTCCTAAGCAAATCCAACTTGACAAGAGGGAATGAGGAACTCATCTCTCGGACGGGTTGGTCCACGCTCAGGAAGGAAAAGGTTCGCAATCGTCAAACCAGGATTATGACGCGTAAATGACAACTGGGGTACGAATAAGCGCCAATGTGTCCCTTTCAGGAGCAGAACATATATGTATATATACGGGAAACGGAAGTATAGGGTATGGGAAGAAGAGGGAAAAAATGAGGGGTGAGAAAGGCTTAAAGGGGTGGGCAACTTGTTGCGAAATAAAGACCGCAAAAACGGTGCGCAAAACAAGTACCTATCTCAAAGTCAGAAGGGAAAGAAGGGTAGAAAGGAAGTGTATGCACAGAACATGTAAAGAGGAGAGAAATCATAAGGGAGGAACGAGGAGCAGAGTATAAGGGAAGAATCTGCGGTAATGTGGGCAGTAGGGAACGGGAGAAAGGGCAAGAACAGGTGACCGAAGGGGAGTGAAGCGGTGTATAGGCAATGGTGGTAGTCTCAAGGACTCAGGGAGAGGAGTTTGGATGGGGAAGTGAAAACTGACCTTTTTTTTCCCGAGCACTGGAACCACGAGCAATGAGTGGTGGACGGTTGACAGGAATATTATTATTTTACAGGATCGACGGCGACTCCTGGTGGGTGGTTATTATTGAGAGTGGGAAGTCATGAATGGAAAATGGGCCGTCCTTCTGGGGCGCTCCAGCCTATGACGTAGGGGGAGGCCCTGGGGATGCTGCGAAACCGTGGTAACGAGTTAGGAAGCTCGTTCCAGAAGAACGCTGGGGCTGAGTGGGGAGCTGGCTGGCAGAAGGAAGCAGCCGGGTCTGAGAAATGATCAGAAATCAGCAGGGGGTTTGAAAATGGCCATGCAGAGAAACCGGTAGTAGAGAGAAGCTGTCAAGATGAGTGTCCACGAGGCGAGTCGGAAACGGGAGATGAAGCCAAAAATTCGGAAGGGAAGTAGGATAGTCCGCGAGGTAGATACGCCTACCAGAATGCTGAGAGTAATGTCCACTATTCACTAGCTAGTTCGAGTCATTCAGAGTCTCTTCAATAATTTAAATTGTCAGTTGACAGCGAAAACTCGAGGAAGTCTGATTGGAGTTTTGTCGATATCGGACCTTGTGTGGAAACTTCCCAGAGTGGCCGGGGATGGTGGGTAAAAAAACCAGGAGATGAGTTTTACTCAGGCTCTGCAAACGCCAAATCTGCGGCTTCCCATTGATTTCCATATGATATAGAAGGATCCATGCTTTCTTTTCTCATCGCTGTTTTACCGGGTATCCTCGATCTACTCCCTGTTGGACAAGCAGGGCTGGCTGTGGCGGTAAGAGAGACGTATCAAACTCGAGGAAGTGATGAAAGCAATGATGTAATGGCTTGGCGCTAACTCCGTCTCCATAAATAACCCAAAAACATTACGGAGTAGATTTGACGCTGCACGCTGCATGCTGCATCTCCGTGCTCTGGAAAGTATTAATCACGCTCTCTGACTAGGCTGCAAATTCTGAAAGCCAGATGTCGGCTGTGGGTAAGACCATGACTTCAGTCTCAATTCTCTTCCGTAGGATAGCTGAACAATGCCCTTGGCCTGCTTACCCCTTCTCCTTTCACGCTTTCCAACAACAGGTTGCACTCCTTATCAACTGACTACTATGTTTTCTGCAGCAAGATAGACAGGGGATCAGGGACAAATATGTCAAGGAGACGGTTACTGTGACGATATTGGCTTGACTAGTGTGCTGAGCAGGCTACTAGTCGATTCGCTTCTCCACTCGGGAGCATGCCATGGTCAGGCGGCACGTTTGCCACGACTCCATATCAAACTATCAGCGAGAGCAGAGTGAGTTGAAATGGGCTGACCAGTCGACTGTACTCTGCCGATAACTTGTCAAATGCACTTGACCAGAAGGTCAATGACAGCTTCAACAAGGATGAGCTTCTAGTCTACCAAGACACAACGGAGTGTTTACTACGTAGCGTGGTATGATAACGCGGTTCCCCACGGCTAACGATCGCCTACCTGTGTCGTCATACACATTCATAGATGTTCGCGAGTTACTCGTGGAAGACAAATCAGCAATCTGTTCCACTGACGTTCGAACTCGAGTAATTCCCCGAGCTGAACGTGTTGCTCAACAAGCAGCGTACATCAAGTGCTTCACCCCTTTCAAAAGCTGGAATACTCTGCTCCCTCTTCTTCCGGTCACAGCCCAGCCATGTCATCATAAACTCAATCTTCCGGTTATGATTTCACTAGAAAGTTCTCGGTCGCGAACTGGCTGGCTCGTCTGTCGATCTTCTTCCCAAGAGTCAAGACACGGGATGATCGACTCAGGTACAAAGTCTGGGTAGGATTATGGAGTGCGCCTCAGCAAGGCTTCAATAGATTAGCTGCGGGGCTGTGAAACACTTCGACGACGAGTAGTATTGCAATTTACAATGACACGCTCTTTGATTGAGTTAGATTGTGCTGAAATACAACGTTTACAATGTCGGTCAACATTTGGATACATTCGTCTAACCCCGACTGTACGGATCTCATTCCAAAATGCATCTTGTCGATGGAACTTGCGACGATTCCCCTTCATGACAAGCATTTCGACTGTTCGAATAATCTCACATTACCATGTTCCAAGCCATTTTGATTACTCCAGCCTTCCATCTGTCTTGAAACGTGGCCGGGAATTATAGTTGAGGTGCTGCTATACGTGCACCAACTAATAATTATACTAGCCTACAAGACCACCTCGATGAGCACCTTTAATACGTACCTAGGAGGGTAATCGGTATGTGCATAGCGGCCTATAGTTGTGCGGTTCCATAATCGGCCACAGAATTGTGGCAATCCGAATGTAGGTATCATCATGCAAGCAATATATTATCTCTTGAATTCTGTCTTCCCCTGTTTCCACCAAAGAAGCGCTGTCCGGGGAGTACTGCACCGGTTTCCACTTCACCCAAGTCAAAGGTATATAAATAAGGTGGAAATGCATGGAGGGGTTTCTACATTGGAAATCGGCCTACGGCAACTTCTAACTATGCTGCACTGTATGCTGACTTATTCTCGGTCAATATTCCCCAGCAGAACGGGGCGCTGACGGTTTCCTTTGAGCTCGATAGACATCAAACCCAGGGGAAAGAAAGCCACTAAACGCCACGCACGGCTCAGGACGTCGCCAAGAACCAACGATGGAGTCAGTTTCCATCTTTCATCGAGCAACCAGATTACTCGCTCCTCCTGTTGGTGCTGCTTTGCTGTAGTCAGCACTAAAGCGCTTGACCTAGACATATCCCGGAGCATCACACCAGGAAACCGGACCATTATTGTAGCCAGAATAACAAGGTCGAGCATTGTGCACGCTATCGTGTTGCTTGCAACTTGTTAGACACTCTGTTGCTGAATAATAATTCCACGCTTCTTACGAGAGCCTCTCAAACCGTTGGTTAATCGTGTCCGAATCGGCCACTGTTTCAGATGGTACCGATTTGGCCGCATGCTGTCCTTGGGATCTTGAATACGGGGATTGTGCGTCAAACTTTACTTTTGAGTAACCTGCAGCGCTGCCTAGCGAATGGATGCTTCAGAAGACGCGGTAAAACTCCTGCAAGGGCAACTTTGTCGTCGGAAATATGTTCCTCGAGCAATGGATTTATCTAGATATGATATTCTTTGGCAATAGTATCACGATGGGCCAGTTTTCCTGATTCTGGCAGAAGAATCGAAGTCTCATATGGGCGGTCTATTGATTATAGTTGATTATGTGAGGTTCTCCAAGTAACTATGCAGGAAGCTGTTCTTCGTCTCCTCCTGTGACAGCTGATCTCCCGTTCCTGTTCGCGATCCTTAAAGCGGCAGATGACTAAGCTTTCCCCCCATGCAGAAAGGTCCAGATTTGGGCTGGGAAATTGACCTGGAAAGCCTGCATCCGCGAACTTCCCTGCGGTTTTTTGGATTGATCGTGGACTGGATCCCGGCTTCTGTCACGTTGTGTGAATATCCCTGCTCTCAAGTTCGGTCTTCTGCATCAAAACTAATCATGTGGGTATCTTGCAGATTGAAACGTGGACCTTTTTTTTGGTTCTTCGCACGGGCAAACCTCTCCCCTCCTTGGCGAACGCCGCTTTCGTCCTGATGACCGTCAGCATACTCGATTTTAGCCTACCCGACAATTTTTCCCTGTGACAAAACTTCATCAGCTGCTTGCCATCTATGGCAGTATAAGTGAGGGGTGGTTGGATTAGCGAGGATATCCTGTGCACTCGTTTGCCGAACATGGACGATAGCCAGGTCCTTGGTGAGGATCTACCCCTCCCGCCGGCGCGGCTCTTTCAAAGGCTTGCTCAACTGCCTGGATATACCTGGGATCAATCGATCGAACCTTTTCACTCAACATACAACCACTGGCATGTTTTTGGCCTCCGATATGCTGCGGACCCTGAAGTTTCGACCCCGCTTGCGACCTCCTCCGGACCATCGAGCATCGCTCGCAGCTCTCCTCGAACCGAGTCTCGTCCCCCTTTCCGCCATCACTGGAGAAGTAGTTTAAGCGAATCTAGCAGCGAACTATCACTTTCTCGGGTAGACCATGACTTTATTTGGATTCCAGTGGTTGCTAGGGTGTCGTCGCATGTTGTGAGATTAGAACGCGAGTTTCATATGATGCGGTCGATAGTGCAGACCTCGGACCCGGATTGCAATCATACGATGCGCCCGATCGATCTTATCCGCCTACCGTCCGACCCTGGCGACTCCGGCCCGCTCCTCGTCGCCATCTTTGAATCCCCCGGCACGAATATGCTACGAGAGTTGATCGCATTTGGGCCTGCTTGGTTTGCGGTAGGTGGCAGAGGTGAGAGCGTGGAGCCAAGCCCAGGAGAGCAGGTTCCTCTCTCCGTTTTCCTGGACTTCTCGATCGGCGCTTGCGACTGTTTGGAGCTTTTGCACTATGGATTGAAAACAGTCCATGGCGAGATTCGACCAGACGCTTTTCACTTCAACCGGGAGGCTGGATCTGTGAAATTGACCAATACCGGAAATGGTGCGAAGGCCTTTGATAATGTACTCAGCGAGGGCTGGCTGTCTATTTCGCGAGAATTGGGAGTCAAGAACAAGCTGCAATTTATCGCGCCCGAACAAACCGGAAGAATGCCGACCGAACCAGACAGCCGAACAGATATTTATGCGCTTGGAGTACTATTTTGGACAATGCTAGTTGGTAAACCCGCATTCGCTGGCTCCGATCCAGTTGAAGTCGTCCAGAATGTCCTAGGAAAGAAACTGCCGCCAGTATCGGCCAAGAGAATGGATATTCCGGATGCAGTCTCATCAGTGATTCAAAAAATGACGCACAAGACGGTTAATGAGCGTTACCACACAATATCTTCCGTGAAACGAGATTTGACGCAGATCTCCCAGCTCCTTGGCGATGGAAATAGTGAGGCGCTGAAAGATTTCCAGGTTGCACAGCGTGATGTATCCTCGTTTTTCACTCTCCCGTCTAAGATGTTTGGGCGGCAGGGGGAGTATGAAAAGGTCATAAGTGTAGTTGAAAGGGTTCACAGACGCCAACAATCGGCCTACTCAAAAGCTAGCGCACAAGTTCCAGGAAGGCTCGGCTCTACCTCATCCTTGTCGGAAGGGCGTGTTGACAGTTTCGACCTTGCCTCAGTCTCGAGTGACTCTGGCTCATTCCACTTGAACCCGAGAGCGAACACCAATGGCACTGCCGCCTACAATCTTGGGCGGGTCTCTACTCACGAATCTCTTCATAGTACCGAGTCATCACTTTCCACGCCGAAGCCTACTTCAAGCAAAGCAAAGAGCCCGGTGGATTCACGATCATCCTGGGACAATGCTATTGATCACGATACCAACTCTTCCGGCGTAACAAGTTCGCAAAACCTTGAGAACCCGCTGGTTACAATCAGTCGGCATAAAACTGCGCACAAGTTCCGCCGCCACGGAAAATGTGAAGTTATCACAATTAGCGGCGCTGCTGGAATCGGGAAAACTGACTTGCTAAACCGTATCCAGCCGGCGATACGTAAGCTAGGATACATTGGTGTTGCCCGGCTGGATCGGGCAAGGAGGGTGCCATTTGAACCCTTTGCCAAGATCCTCGCTTCGCTGCTACGCCAGATCTTCTCTGAGCGTGATGTCACAACGGATTATCACAATACCATTCGCTGCGCCTTGAGGCCCATGTGGGCAACTCTACACCGGGTCCTGGAGCTTCCAGAGCACCTAATGTCACCCGGAACCAATGACAAGCAGATATCTCCTAAGTGCACGGCCGCTCAACATATCCTTAAGGATAGCACAAGAGGCGAACCTTCAAAACGTCTTCCCCTTCCACGGCTAGATCAAGGACAGTCGTCTGTGGACTTCTTCCTCACCAACGCGGCCTCGAAAAACATGCGGCTAATGGAGACATTTTTGGAGATCTTAAAGACCCTTTCCCAGTTCAGGTTGATCTCTGTCTGTGTTGATGATCTGCACTACGCCGACGACGAGACGATGGAGCTGATAATGAACATCGTCAGAGCCAAGATTCCGTGTGTCCTGATACTCACGAGTAGGAAGTCAGAGCTCGAATCCGATGCAATCAAGGCGCTCTTTGAGAATGAGAACCCCACAGTGACAAGAATAGTGCTCAGGCCGCTTTCGGAGGATGAGGTGATGGAACTCGTGGCAGCTACAATGCATCAACCACCAAACCCACAGTTGACCCCTCTTGCAGCTGTCATCCAGGAAAAGAGTGTGGGAAATCCTTTCTATGTGCGAATGATGCTCGAAACCTGCTATAGCAAGAACTGTATTTGGTATTCGTGGAAGAACTCGGCATGGGAGTTTGATCTCGACCGGATCTTCACTGAGTTTGTGGCTCCAAGATACGGTGAAGGCCTGGGGATTGGATTCATCACGAGGCGTCTGCAAGAGATCCCGGCCGGGGCACGGTCACTTCTTGTATGGGGTGCTCTGCTAGGGAGCCCATTCTCCTTCTCCCTAGTACAGAAACTTCTTACGAGCGAGTTTCTGTATTCAAGCGAGGATGATGAGGCTGTAGATCTCACCTGCCCTCATAATGCCAATCTTATCAGGCAGTCCGAGGCCGATATTATTGTGGGACTGCAGAATCTGGTGCAGTCAAACATCATCATCCCTGGAAGCACTGACGATGAATTCAGGTATGTGTGCATAGCTGAGATGAGCATTCGCAATGTTTACTTTTTACTAACGATGACCATAGATTTGCCAATGATCGGTTTGCACAGGCTGCTTCATCGTTGACGGAAGGGCGTAATGTTGAGAAGATGCATTTTATCATATCCCAAGCAATGAAGAAATACTACCACGACGGACGCAGTCGCTATGCCATGGCACGACATGTTGCCCTGGCGTCTCGAATAATCAAGTCTCGCGTTGTCGAGCGACTTGATTACAGGAAGATTTTATGGGATGCTGCACAGATTGCTGCTCAGTCAGGGGCGCGGCCGACTGCGCTCTGGTATTACCGTCACTGCCTCTCTTTCCTTCAGGATGATCCATGGGATGATAACTGTATTGATGTTTACTACGATGAGACTCTTCGCCTTCATCTCGCTGCAGCCGAAATGGCATGGTCCCAGGGTCAGAATGCGGATGCTCTTAGTTTGCTTTGCAAAGTTTTCGAATATGGAAAGACGGCGGTCTGTAAATCAAGGGCTTGGATCACAAAGGCCAAAATCCACGCTCAGATGGGCGACCACCCTGCCTCGATGGAGTCGCTACTTACATGTTTGGACGAGCTGGATGTGCATCTTCGAGAACCCACAACCTACGATGAGTGTGACGCCGCGTACAAGATTCTCAGGACACATCTTGCACAGGCAGATTTGGACGCCATTGCCCGCACACCAGTCAGCAAGGATATCAACATGGTAACTATTGGGACGGTTATGGCAGAGGCTATGGCTGTAACATTCTGGGATGATGGGCTGACTTTCTACCGGATGGCCATTGAGATGATGAATCTTCATCTTATGCAAGGAGGATTTGTGCAGATTTGTATCGGGTGTTCTCACCTTGCAATGATATCTTTCAGCCGATTCCGGGATTTGGACCTTGCTGTGAGGCTGAGCGAGTTATCCCTCACTTTGCTCGAGCGATGTCCCGAGCCATGGACCAGAAGTCGCGGGTCGCTAGTCCATAATTTTTACATTGCGCACTTACGAGCACCTCTGGCGAATACCCTTCCACCCCTTGAAACATGCGTTGAGACCTCATCTTCCCTGGGTGATCCATACATCACACTTATTACCATGTCAGCAATGGCCATGACCAGACTAGCACTAGGGCATGATCTGGTTCACATTGAAACATTCTGCAACGAGACACCAGTGGAGATGAGTGACTGGGAAAAGGATACTCGGGGAGGCGCAACTCTCGTTAGCGTACGGTAAGACTTCCCTTTTAGCAGATTTCGCAGCTTAAGGCTAGCCTAACCGATTTCTATAGACAAGTTTCGCGGGCTCTACAAGGCAAAACTCAATACCGGCATGCGGACACGGTGCTCAATGACGAGCATCACAACACACATGATTTCCTCGATTACCTAGAGAAGAACGCAAGCAACCCCGACCGACCCCGTGATATCTATTATGCCCTCATGATGATTCCTTTGTTCCTCTACGGACATCATGAAAAAGCCATTGAGCTAGCTGCGGGGATGATGGAGAGTATTTCGCGACTCTGGTCGGCTCGGGCTACCTATGTGGTCTACTTCTATTCAGCCCTCGCACATCTGACGATCCACAACGACAATCCTACCACGGGCTATATTGACGGGAAGCTTGAAACAGTTCTGAAATACAAGGCCGAAATTGATTTTGTACGACGTGCATGCGATGCGAATTATGGAATGTGGGCCTTGATGTTGGAAGCTCTGCTTTTTGAGGTTCGGGATAACCACACGTCCGCGCTTCAAGCATTCGAAGCTGCAATTGATCACTGCCAAGTTCATCAATGGCCAATGGAAGAAGCTCTTGCTCTGGAGCTCTATGGTACGTATTACCTTCAAGTTGTCTGATCCCTTTCTCTTCTAACATCTTTATAGGTGAATTTTTGGTCCGTCGTGGCGCGAAAAGAGCAGCTCGCTCTGTGATGCAAGACTCGATCGCCGCTTGGGCCGCGATAAGTGCTATTGGCAAGGTTGTTCAGCTGACTGAGAAGCACGAGTGGCTATTGAGGACGGCAACGAATTCAAGAAGTGTTGACGTCGGTTGTCAAACAGTTGACTCACTTCTCGCAATTAACCAGGATGTTGTTGTCGGGCAGGAACATATTGGTGTTGGTGTTGGGGTCGCTCAGACTATGCAAGATGACGAACGCAAGCACCGATGGCTGGAGCAGAGTGGTGTCACAACAGGCGAACGTTCCCTTGACATATCTGGTGTTGGGCTCGGTAAGCACTCGATAACAATTTACGCGATTGAATCCTTGATCTAACGATTCAATAGACATCATCGACTTGTCAAGCATTCTCGAGTCTAGTCAAGTCATGTCTTCCGAATTGCAGATTGACAACCTCATGACGAAAATGATTGAAATTGTCCTGGAATCGTGCAACGGGTCTGACTTTGCGGTCATTGCAACAAACCTTGATAATAACTTTACTATCGCCGCTACTGGTGACCTTGAGAAAGGACAAAGGTCTTTTGTTGACGGCTTACCATTTTCAGAAATGGAAGACAAGATGGCTCAGCAGATTACTCACTATGTCATGCGGACTAGAGAAGAGGTTCTTGTTCACAATGTAGTTGAAGACGAGCGCTTCTCCAATGTGAGCGAGTCCTATCAGACCCGGAACCCACTCGGTCGGTCTGTCATTGCGTTACCAATCATGCAGGCAGAACATCTTCTTGGGGTTATCCAGGTCGAAGGAAAGCCGAATTCATTTACGCAACGGAACCTTGTCGTGCTTCATCTGCTGTGCAATCAAATTGGCATTTCGCTGTCCAACGCGCTGCTCTTCCGAGAGATCCGCAAAGTCAGCGCTACGAATGCCTCCATGGTTGAAACCCAAAAGCGAGCACTCACGCAGGCGCGGGAGGCTGAGCAAAAGGCCAAGGTAGCAGAAGCGGAAGCAAAACACAACGTGAAGCTGAAAGAGGACGCCGCCAAGGCAAAGTCGATATTCCTTGCCAATATTTCCCACGATTTGCGAACGCCGATGAATGGTGTTATTGGTCTTTCTGAGTTGCTCAAGGGCACGAAGCTGGATCGAGAGCAGGATGAATATGTGGAGTCAATCCGCGTCTGTGCTGACACGCTTCTTACCCTCATCAACGACATTCTGGACTTCTCCAAGCTTGAGGCCGGAAAGATGAAAATATCCACAGTCCCTCTGAATATCAGGGAGACGATATCGGAAGTAGTCCGTGCGCTTCGCTACACCCATAGAGACCGAGGGCTTGAAACCATCGAGGACTTAGATCAGGTTCCGCCGAACCTTGTTGTGCTCGGTGACCCAGTTCGCCTTCACCAGATTTTCATGAACCTCCTTAGCAATAGCTACAAGTTCACACCCAAGGGGTCCGTGACTGTTTCCGCAAAGGTTTCCAAAGAAGGCAAAGGCCGCGTGCGTCTCGAATGCTCAGTATCCGATACTGGAATTGGAATTCCCGATGAGCAAAAGCCACGACTTTTCAGGCCGTTCTCGCAGGCAGATAGTTCGACGGCGAGGTCTTACGGCGGTAGTGGGCTTGGACTGAGCATTTGCAAGGCTATTATTGAGGACGTCCTCGGTGGCGCAATCTGGCTCGAATCAACCCCCGGTGCTGGCACTACAGTTACTTTCCACTTGTCTTTTAGCAAGGTCAAGAACGAAAAGACAACCACCGCTTGGTCGAAGGTACTGGACGACAAGGCCGCTCCTCGTCCCACTGTGCGCGACCTGTCGATGATTCCTCGCGACCAGATCCGCATATGCATTGCCGAGGATAATCCGATCAACCAGAAAATCGCCGTCAGGTTCGTGTCGTCTCTGGGACTACAATGTGAAGCGTACAGCGACGGACAGCAGGCCGTTGACGCGCTGAGAGTACGATCCGAGGAGGGAAGTCCCTTCCATGTAGTTCTGATGGATGTCCAAATGCCGGTTATGGACGGTTACAATGCCACAAGGGCCCTTCGGAAAGATCCGGATCCCAACGTGAACGAAGTTCTCGTCATTGCAATGACGGCAAGCGCCATTGAAGGAGATAGAGAGAAATGTCTGGACGCCGGCATGAACAATTACCTTCCCAAGCCAGTGCGCTCGAACATTCTCAGTGACATGCTTGATAATTACCTTTCGCCTATAGTGTCAAAACTTTCAAGGACACGCCTAGCAGTGAGGAAGCGAGGCAGTATCTCCACCGAATCCGGAAAATCAACCAGCCTCTCCTCTCCCCTGCCATCATCGTCTGGCTCCGACGAACCCGCCAACGTTGAAGAAAAGGACGTGAGCCGGTCCTTATCTTCTTGAAAACTTCCCTTATTCTTCTCCCACTTTTTCGATTATAAGCGACCAATTGCACACCTTTATTCCTTTTTGTTCCATTTATCAGTGTGTTCCGTTTTGGCGATTCAGCACATTTCTTTCCTCTGTTGTTTGTACAGTGTGGGATATAGACTCTCTCCGCCTTGGGCTACGATTCATCTGCATACTCTTATTTTTTGATATCCATATGGGAGTTATATATTGATTCTGTCGTTCACAATATTATTGTTTACACTTCAAGTTCTCTAGGATTCCCTTGTCTCCATTAAGAAAAGTAGGAAAGGGACATCTCGCTGGACAGAAGTTGCGCTCTCCTGCTTGACCACTGGGGAGAGTAAACTTTGAATTTTGGAGGACCCTTTGCCCCAGAGGATCCGAATTCGATTTTACTTCCCTTAATATGTCTGTATACAATGCTTATGTATCACTGCTCTTCCAGGGAAAGCTTACGTGTCTTCTAACGCCGAGAAAAATACCCTAGCACTTGCAAAGGACCTTGAGGAGTTTGTTGAGTCTAAAAGGGCAATGTACAAGGAGCTGTTAGCGTAGGTTGGAGAGGTCTGAATTACCAGGGTTACTTTGTTCACTTGTAGTTGACGATTTTTCGAAATACCTTGCTTCTTGCTGGTTCTATGCCATCTGATTTCATGTTTCATGCAGCACCTGCTTTTGTTAGTCGCTTCACGAAAAATTTGGGCCTAGTAACCTCTGTCTAGTTTAGATGGTGTATTCCATCAGTCCTACTAGTAGTAGCTACATAGCTACAGACGTCCGTCATAAGTGATTATAGATGGGCACCCTGTTTTCGATTTTTAATGTATTTATGTCTCGACCAGCTTCCCTATCCAGGCATTACACAGTCTTTTGTAACCTGTAGAGCGTGTACCTAAGCCAAATTGGAGTAGTATACAATGTAGAGTGGGGTAAACCCTTATCGATTGGTTGAATTTTCCAAAGTGCTTAAGATGGTGTGCTGGACCCTGGACTTTGACTCATACGACTACAACAGGAGTATATAAGAGTGGATGGGGTCCCGACTATTCCTAGTCACACCACACACTCTCTGCAAAGCATCAAAGTTCCCGACCTTCGTGAATGCCGCTTCAGGATATAGCAAATGGCGCAGACACCCTTATTCCCAGTATCAGCCTTTATTCTTCCAGCATCACCAAAAGTGGGATTGGGGCTGGACTCAGAAGAAACGCAAGAAATCACACATGTCGCCGCCGCCGGCTCATCTCTCCCGCTCAAATCCCACCATGACGCGCTGACACGGTATACGCTGCACAAGGCTGCAGGCTCTCAGGGGTATACCGAGCTACAGCGGGAAGTCGACGAGACTCGGGCACTAACGGCGCAGGCGTGGGGCGTCCAGCGGGACGACATTGGGTTTGTGTCAAGCGTTGCGGAGGGTGTGTCGATTCTAGTTGAGTCTCTGGATTGGAAAGAGGGGGATACTGTGTATGTTGATCGGGATGAGTTTCCCAGTGTCGTTGCGCCGTTTGCGGTTCGCGGACAGCGGTTCAATGGCGGGGTGGTACCGAAGGTTGTGTATGGATCCGAGGCTTTTGATGGCGAGGGAGGAGGTGGTGGGGAGGAAGAGTTGGAGAAGAAGGTCGATTCCCGGACGCGACTTATCGCTGTAAGCTACGTTTCGTATCTGAATGGGGCGCGGGTCGATCTTGCGGCGTATCGCAGGGCTGCTGACCGGGTGGGCGCGATTCTTCTCGTGGACTATACACAGGCAGCTGGATACTTGCCCATCGACGCGTCTGTGGCTGATTTCGCCTTCTCGGCGAGCTTCAAGTTTCTTCTCGGTACCACAGGCGCCGCCATTGCGTTCTGGAATAGGGAGAGACAGCCCGGGTGGAAGCCTGCCACTGCGGGATCGTATTCTCTGGGAAACATTATCCCAGACTGGGAAGGGGAAGAGCGGATCAAGACGAGGGATACGGCACTTTGTTTTAGTAGGGGAAACCCGTCACATCTGTCAATATATTTGCTGCGAGAGGGACTGGAGTTTCTAAGCCAGTGGGGGGCAAGGGAGATCGAAGAGCACGTGCAGGTCCTGACGGCGGAGCTATGGCGCAGGCTGGATAGTGAGGGTATCCGCTCTTCAACGCCCAAGGAGAAATCGAAACACGGTGCGAACGTCACAGTTCATTGCAAAGGGGCCACCGAGATTGTGAACAAGATGAGTGCTGCTGGGATCATTGCTTGGAATGGATACGGAAGAGTCCGATTTACGTTCCATGGGCACAACCATATCAGGGACGTTGACAGGATCATGGAGGTATTCCCTGCCCTCTGGAGGGAGTGGAATGCTTCTGAATAAATGATTAGTCCAATGGAGGATTGAATAGACCGATGAAGCTAAATTAGCTTGGTTGTGCCCCAGTGGCTGCGCATGAATCGCGTGTGGGAGTCGGCCATTGGCTGGGTGCTGGGGCGCAAAATAAGCCCCTTGAGCCTTGAGAGCTTGGGTATATATGGTAGAACTCTAGCCAAACAACATTACTGTGACACCCTCAACTCAGATCATCAGTGTTTACTTTCGTTGTACCTACCAAATCCTCAAATTGCCTCCTTCCGCCAATATGTCCTTAGGCAAGGAGCGAAATCCCGGCGCGATCTGCTTTCGCATAATTCTTTTTGCCAATCTAATGGCGATGATGGTCTACGGAGCCGCCACACCAAGCGAAATGTACAAAGTCACGGCCGAGTGCGTCACGATTGCCGTCACGGGCCTATCCATGGTCGTCCAGGCGTATGTCACACTCGCCGTGTACGCCTGCTGCTCCACGTGTCTTCCCTCTCCACCCTGGCTCACCATGGCACTTGACGGGGTTTGCGCCGCTGGATGGATAGCGGCCATTACCATGCTCTCGTACTGGGATATCAACGTGGTCTATACACCTCGAGCTGGCGATCCAAAACGGTGGTTTCAGTGCGCCAATGCCGCGTCATATAATGATGTCCTGACAGTGGAGGGTGAATGGGGGAAGTGGATCAACCTTGTCTGGTGCGAGGTGGCAGTGGATGGGCAGAAGAGGCTGGTTGGAAACGCGGCAGCACAGATGCAGCTGCACGTGCTCGTCGGGCTGGCGGGAGTCTCGCTCCTTTTCACTGCGCTAATCCTGTTATGGACGAGACGGGGACTCAGGTCACGCGATGTATAAAGTCCGCACAGCTTACAAATGCGCAAGATGGAAATGCATACCTAATCAGTCGTCTCAACAACAACAGATGACCTGCAGTCCAAACCCTGGTCGATCTCGTAGCCCTGGGACAATCTTAGGCACCGATCCATTACCTCGATATGGCGATTTGCATGCTTAACCCCCTGAGTACGGCGCATCTGCAGTTCAATTGCAGATTGATAACTGTAAAGGGAGACGGAACCAGGAACGTGATTTGGAATTAGTCAAAACGGCAGCCTAAGGCCTGGCACTATGTACCTTACCTATCTGCATGAGGTGGTAATTGCGAAACTATAGAGTTAAACGTGTCTGGGGCCTGTCAGTGTTTCGGATAGGGACATATGATTATGCATGCGTCGTTGGTAGAAACAGGTAGGCTCGGAGATTTTTGGGAGGTCGCTTGTATGCTCAAATATCGACTCTGCCGTTTTCTGGAATGCTCGTAGACGTCAAGGTCATTGCTTCTCTTCGAGCAGAATCCCCTAACCCGGTGACACCGCAACGGTGATACAACAACGTACCTAGCGGTTACTTGCAGCCCGCTCGGAAACGGCCACGAATGGGGGAATTAAAACGGGGAGGATCAAGAAAATAGAACACTTGGTGACGTTCGAAGTAGCTGTACCCCAGGTGAACACGTCAGACACTGGGCATGTTCGTTTGTAGTAAACGGCAGACATGAACAACTCGCCGATAAACTTTCACAGCGCCCCTTTTTTGGAGAGCTGGTAAGCGGGTTTAGTCGGCGTATCGGGGAAATAATGGTTTCAGGAGAGAGTCACTCTTCGGTCTGTCTGTCTCGGGCTCAATCCTTCGTGTGTAACGAACGAATCGCATGGCCAAATGCCTCGGGCATGCCTGCAGTTTTTCTGTTAGATGTTTCAGCAAAGCTCATGTGCGTTTGTGCCCTGCTCAAGATGCACAAGACACCGCATGGGACGGGGGGTTCGGAAGACACTCTTGGTGCCATCCTAGACCCTGTTCCTTTCTCATAGGCAATAAATTCTCACCGACTCGTCCCTTCTGTTGGCAGATCCCAGAACAGCGGAGATGGACCTTCTAATCTCCAGACCGACTCTAGGTTGCGCCGAAACAGTCATGATGGTGTCACAGTTTGGGAACAAACGAGCCTGTCCCTACTCATGGAACTGGACTTGAAAGGAGCCGCAGCACAATTCGCACAAACGGCCCGGAAACGGATTGGCAGAACAGCACATACGGTGAAGGGAAACGCAATGCGAGTTGTGCGATTGCACTCGGTTCGTTGTGCCATTGACCTCAGTCGCATTGAGCGCGCGTTTTTTTTTTGGTGGCACCATGATTGTTATCATTGGAGACCTCCGGACGCCAAAGAGATATAAACCAAGCCCTCTTTGGCCCAAGGACGGAAGACAAACACCTCTTCTTATTCCATCTTCATCTAAACGCTCGCCTCTTAAGAAAGCCTGGCGTCCATCATTGTTGGTTGCCAAGGGAAAGCATCATCAAAGTCGAACCCAACCCATACCAATCAATCAATCCTCGTGAAGCAACAAGTCGCTTTCAAGCGCCACCCAACAATAATGCCATCCAAGCCCTCACAGAAGGCCGCTCTCCCCGAGCCCCGGGGCCTCAAGTACGACGAATCTGACATGGCACTCTTCCATGCGAAGCTATCGTATCACTCTACTATCGATAGCCGGCTAGCATCAAACGATACGAACCTTGCATCTATCTCTGAACACCAAGCACGCATCATCAAGCGCTGGGAAATGCTGAAGCAGGTAGAGAAGGATATGGCAGACAAAGGCAAAAGCCTACTCCCTAGTGAGAAGAAACAGTTGGCACAGTACGAGTGGCGGTACAAGATGTTGGAGGAGCTCGCAACCAAGGGCGGCAGACGAGAGAATGACGGCGAATGAAGCGGAGACGTGAGGCTTCGATGTCAGCAAGCCACACACACCGGGAGGGATAGCATCGCTCGCATCATTGGCGTTCAATTTTAGATCTAGAATTAGCACCCGACATGAATTTCTTTTTCTTCGTAATCTTCTCATTTGTCTCCTCGATTGCTTGCAATTCCCTGAGGGAGGCGCCCGCTCCGTTACTCAGGCACTGATATCAGAGTAACCTTCAAGGGCTCTTTCTTGTAGACGTCACGATGTAACACTGCAGTCTGGATGAGCATTGCAACAGTGGCGAATGTCAAATCCCGGTATTGCTGATCCCTTGCAACGGCCAATGTGGGACATGCGATATACTTTTGAGGTTCAACCCCAATACGAGGCGTAGGCATCAATAGAAATCACCTCTGTTGCCAAGAGGCCCCATATCCAGAGTTTTGCCCGTATTTCCTCACTGATGCGTGTGTTCAATCTCAACTTGGCTGATCCTTGACAACAGATCACGCGACACATTACGCCAGGACCACCCAACCTCGGTTGGAGAGAGAAAAAGATGGCGAAAGCATCAATCTACCAAATAGGTCATTGCATCCAGAGTCCCTCAATAATGACTCAGATCACGAAATCACTCGGAAGCATGCGACCATCGGAGACCTCCGATAAAGAAACAACTGTCGGAGTGGTGGGGCAGAGGAACAATTTCGCGGCGTCGGGGAGGGGTATACAGTTGCGATTGGTAATTGAAACCGAAAGAGACGAGTCGGAAACGAGGATTGACAGCTGGGAAATTGAGAGAAGCCAGTGCCGACAACAAGAGGCACGAATTGAGGAGAGCTGGAGAAAGAACAAGGGGAAAAGAGCGAAGATGAGGGGATGAGATCGAGTAATCAACGGAGCTTATCGGACGCTGTGGATAACATCATTCATTTCACCCCCTCCCCACCTTCATGCCTGACAACTGCCTATAAAGGAACATCTCGCTGCCTCAATCGGTTCGTATTTGATCTCTCTTTTCTTTTTTTCCCGGTCTGTATACTGACAGCTACAAAGGCGACTCCAGCGCAGCCATGGCTCTCCCCACCAACACCGATAAGATCACCTACATCCCCGCCGAAGACATCGATAAGGTCTTTGCGCACACCACCAACCTAGCCTCCTCTGCTCTCAACTCGCAAGTCCTCGCCTGCTCAAACGACTACTTCGCCTCCGCCTCCAACCTCCTCACACCCACACCCCCGATCCACCGCCCCGGCGTCTTCATCCACACGGGAGCCTGGTATGATGGCTGGGAAACCCGCCGCCACAATCCAGAACCGTATGACTGGGTGGTGATCAAGCTCGGCGTCGCTAGCGGCGCTATTCAGGGCGTCGAAATCGACACGGCATTCTTCGTTGGAAACTATGGCGAAAAGGCCGAGTTGCAAGCTACATATGCCCCCGACGCCCCAGACGCCGAGCTCGCAGACCCCAGCTACAAGGGCTGGACCACCATTCTCCCCGCACAGCCATTGGGCCCATCCCAGCGTCGTGGGTGGAAGTTCAACGACTTCGACCCCGCAAGCCCTACACCATACACTCATGTGCGGCTGCTCCAATATCCTGATGGAGGAATTAGCCGTATGAAGCTGTTTGGTCACGCAATTCCGCCAGCTCTGCAACAGAGCGATTCACACGAGGAGGAACTTTCTTCGGCGCTCCTCGGTGGTCTTGCGCTCAGCGCTTCAGACCAACACTACACTCCTTGTTCGAACATTCTGCTCCCCGGGCGCGGCAAGGACATGGGTGACGGCTGGGAAACAGCACGCTCTCGTAGCCCGGGACACGTTGATTGGGCAATCATAAAACTCGGCCTCCCGGGCTCCGTCTCGAAGATCGTTGTCGACACAAAAGACTTCCGGGGCAATTTCCCGCGGGCTGTTCGAGTGCACGGCCTCGTGGCTGGATCCGTCAAGGGTGACGAGATCCCTGCTCATGACCACGATGGCTGGGTCGAGCTTCTCACGGGTGAAAAGCCTTGCCAGGCGGATACGGAGCATATCTTTGAGGGTGCTGATCTTGCGGCAGGAGGCGAAGACACGAGGACATTTACGCATGCCAAGCTTACGCTTCTACCTGATGGAGGAGTCAAACGTTGGAGGATTTTTGGTAAAAGGAAATTGTGAGGGAACGAAGCTGTTAGCTATTCACGTACAACATCGAAGATATATACACATTTTGTGGTCCCCATTAGCTAGCTACCTTATAACAAGTTTGAAATGTAAACATACCCGAAATATTAGCATGAAAAATAGAGGTAGTGCTTGACATAGTAGGTAAGCGTCGAAAGACAAATACTTGACTCGGAGAAGCCTGACTATGTCATTGCCAGTAGTTAACTAGTTAGGGCGCCCCTCGTGATTGAACTTACACTTTCACTTCTTGCAACAAACGCGAGCACACCTTTTGCTTATGAAGAATTCCTTCTTCTTTGACGTCTCTTTAGATTTGGGATAGTATGGGAGATTTTCGGGGTCGTACAGCCCGGCTATGCAGTCATGTTCACCAGTTCATCGCTCGAATATGCCTGCTGAACTACCATAGCCGTTACATTTGATCGTTTGTCCTTTCTGACCGGCCGTGAGTCAGGGAGACTGATACTAAGATCTCCGGCGTTCATTGTTGGCTTCTCGAACTAGGATTTGTATTTCGGCTAGGTGGTATCGTCTGTGCTACAAGGTCATTGCTCGATAGGCACCCATGACTACAAGTCCACCGCATGGCCCATTGCAAGATCATTGATATTATCACTCCAGATGTTCTGGCTCATCGCTTTACTCCAATCAGCCTGTGATACCTGATATTTGCCTGTCACCCTGATCACATCGCTAGGGCGGACAATCAGAATGCCTAGCAAGTATGCTTGATCCTAAATATTGACGAGGGTCAATATAATGAGTGTACAGAGAAGCTCTCATATCGGCCTTGCCTGAAGCTCTTGTATTATCGCTACAAGGGTTTAGACGCGCCAAATGTATGAAAGGGGCTGCTTAGGATGGAGATTTACGACGAGAGCTAGATAGCTAGATATAAAGGATCAAGCATGTGGTCATTAACTAAGCAAGCAGGCAAAAGAATCGAAGGAAGAGGGTATCGAGTAACAATATCTCGGGGGAATCACAAGTTGAAAAAGAATGGAAATATAGGACTGAGAGGCTTCAGATGCGATCGGGAATATAGTGACTGATATTCAGATAGTTGATGAACAATTAGTGATGAACATCCCGGGCCCAGAGGCAGCTTTGGTAGCTATCTGGGAGGGTGGCATCATTCGATTGGGAAGGACCCCGTCGGACCCCTAGGTTCTTAATCACGGGATCAATGAGCCCTAACTTCGCTCAATAGTACAATAATCTTGAGTATGCTCATGATTAATAGTGATAAATAGAGAGTAATAGTGAGAAATAGTGAGTAATACTGACAAAAAATGAGTAGAATTCCAAATTAAGTCAAATACACCTATAGGAACCTAAGCTACTGGCTCATAATCTCAATATTCTGCTCAAGACCCGACGTCTGGGGACTCAAAAAGCCCTATATCAAGCAGCAGATTCCCGGTTTGCCTGCTCCATCTGCCTCTTCGCCTTGTAAATATCCTTTGACATCTTAACGGGTGCAACGCCAGGTGTCTCAAAGACCGCATCGATTTCCTCGAGTGAGAGACCAGATGTCTCGGGAAAGACAAAGTACGAGAGAACCAGCTGGATCGTGTTGTAGGCGATATACACCACCCAGATCTTATAGCCGAGCTTATTGATTCCCACGGAGATACCATACGTCTGGACCGCACCTGCGCCTCCCTGGATAAGCCCGTAAAGACCCATGCCCTTTGCACGAAGCGGGAGGGAAAGAATCTCGACAGGGTACAGGTTATGCATAGTTGCAACGAACATCGCAGAGAAGGTCTGGTACATGTAGATCCAGAAGATCGTGAGGCCAGCAGCGGCTTTGGATCCGCCGACGTCGTACTGCCAGGATGTGATTGTCGTGGTTGTCTGGAAGAGAATCATTGTAGCGAGGCCGGTGAAGATCATGGTTCGACGCCGGAAGCGGTCAATTATGACGGCTCCGACAGCTGTGAAGACAAAGTAGGTGGCTGTTGTGCCGAGTTGGATCCCGAGTTGGGGCAGGGGTTCCGTGATGCCGATTGTTTCAAGAGCTGGTACCATCTAGATGATAAATGAAGGTTACTATTTTGTTTCCTTCTTTTCTTCGGTTTTCCACGATTTGGGTAAGTGGGAATTAGGATTTCCTTACGTAGTAGGTGATGATTCCGCCGCCGTTCCATTGTTGGAAGACAGAGTATAGGGCGAGAACAAGGAGGCGGTAGTGGACAGTCTTCTTCAGGAAAACAGTGTAGTCCCAGAACTTCTGATGACCGGCTCGATCGTTCTCAATAGAGGCTTCCATCTGCGAGACCATGATGTTGATAATAGGCTGGTCAAGGTCGCCGCTGGTGGTGTGATACTTAGCAAGGACGCGTTTGGCAGCATCTCGATTGCCCCTTTGTATGTAATACCTAGGTGACTCTGGGCAGAGCGTATACAAGCCCATGCAGACAAGAGCCGGGAAAACCATGTTCAAGTAAAGAGGTAGACGCCACGCCAGATCCCCGTCGAGTTTGGAGATTGCCATCATGGATCCAGTCATCACCAGACTGCCTATCTGGAAACAAGCACCGAAAATGCCTACGAGAAGGCCTCGAAGATGGACAGGTGCGATCTCTCCAACATATTGCGAACTGGAAAGCAGGGCGGAGCCAAATCCCATGAGAAACCGTCCTCCCATGAAGACATCGAGATTGGGTGCGGTGGCCTGCATGATGCACGCAACAATGACGAAGAGGTTCCCGATAAAGTTCACACTGCGACGGCCGATTACATCGGACAGAGCAAGGAATGGAGCACCGCAAACCGTACCTATGTTCATAAGGGCGTTTAGTAAGCCATAGGTCGAGCCACTGGTCCCAAATCCGAAGTACGAGTGCCAGGCGTCAATAGAGTTGATCCCCCCAATAACCGCCCAATCAACACCAAATCCGGCCTGGTTGCAACCCATAACGAATATGATTGCGAACAGCCGGACTCCGGTCCACGAGTAGACGTTGAGAGACTCTCGTGAGAGCTTCAGAAGGTCGTCTTCCGTGAGACTAGCGAGGACGGTCTCCTCGACATGATAGGCGGTCTTGACGGGCTCCTCCTCCTTGGAGATCGTCTGAGTGGTATCATTCGTCATGGCGCCTGGAATGAGTAAACGCGGGAGGTCGTAATCGCCAGTATAGAGAGCCTAGAGATATGGGTTCGCCGTTAAGTCGATCAGTTGAGAGCTATCTAGCAGATGTACCCCTCTGAGATATGTAGGGTAGCGGCAGGTCACGGGATCACACGCGGGTTCCTTGCTCGCTCGCTTCCGCTGGACAGAAGAATCAAGCGATCTCGGTGATTGAGAATAGAATTCTCGCTGTAAAATAATTCGAAGCAATTGAGTCGCTGGGTACACAGGAGGCTTCACGGGACTATTATATTCCTGGCTGGCTCGACAGCCCGCCACCAATATCCCAACTGTCGGGATGCGGCCATATGCCCTTTCCTTGCTAGTACTGGCGCTCGAGATTAAAAATGAACAATCACGAGCCAGAGCCTCGAGCACCTGCGAGGTTCTGGATTCGCCAATTCAGCGCTCGATCACGGCTTGTGTCTCCCCGGCCGCGCACGAGGATGAGGCCTGGGCAGGACATTAGCCGGGGAAGAGAAGAAGCGCTAACCAATGAGCTTGCAGAATCCTAGTCAACGGCCCAGAAAATCCCCAGACTCCACACGCCGCTAGCTGATCAAGGTTAAGCCCTTGTCATTTTGCCGGGTCGGCTGCCTTTGCGGGATGGTTGGATTCATTCTTTCATCGTCCCGCCGGCCGCTAATCGAAGCCACGAGGGAGAAGCGAGAGACAACCTTGGAAGGCCGAAAACTTGCGGCCAATTTCCGCCAATCGGAGTCCGTCAACGGGAAAGCGGGTAAAATGTGAAGCATCAGATGCAGGCTCTCCTCCAACTCATCTCTCTGCACTGGATCATTGACTCCGCAGCTATGATTTGGCTTTCTTGTCCATTTTCATCTCGGGGCACGGGCCGTGTCGCCCAGGTTCTCTGTTAAAGGCGGTTGTTTCGTTTGGCGTTACTGCAGCCAGAGAACGAACTATGTCCGAGCTTTGGTACGACAAGCCCGCCAGCGGGTGGGATGAAGCCCTGCCGCTTGGAAATGGACGTCTGGGCGCTGTGGTCTATGGGCGGACCGACACCGAATTGCTGCAGCTCAACGAAGATTCAGTCTGGTATGGAGGCCCGCAAAACCGCCTTCCAGAAGATGCAGCAGAACACTTGCCACGACTAAGAGAGCTGATTCGCAATGGTGCTCATAGAGAGGCCGAGAAATTGGTTGCTCGGGCCTTCTTTGCTTCTCCGAATAGCCAGCGCCACTATGAGCCGCTTGGAACATTGTCTCTGGAGTTTGGACATCTACTCAACAACGTGAGAGACTATCGGCGATCGCTCGATTTGAAGGAGGGCATCAGTCATGTACAGTATGAATGCGACGGAGTCCGGATTCATCGTCAAGTGCTCGCTAGCCACCCCGATGGTGTACTAGCTATGCGGATACAAGCGTCTCAACGGATCGAGTTTCTGGTCCGTCTCAGTCGTCTGAGCGAGGTGGAATACGAAACGAATGAGTTCTTGGACGATCTCGTGGTGGACGACCGATCTATCACGATGCACGTCACTCCTGGCGGCAATGCCAGCAATCGCGCCAGCTGCAGAGTAACCATCCGCTGCGGAGGCGATGACGGAGAACCAGGAGCCATCCAGCGACTGGGTAAGAATCTCGTCGTCAACGCAAAGGACGCATTGGTCTTGATCGCAGCCCAAACAACATATCGACACGAGGACATTGACCAAGCAACAATCGCGGACTTAGATTCGGCACTGGCTTACTCGACAGACGACATATGGAAACGACATATTGCGGATTACCAAGCCCTATATGGCCGATTGGAGCTGCAGCTGGGCCCGGACGCGACTGAGATTCCAACGGACCAGAGAATAAAGAACTCGCGAGATCCAGGACTTGTCGCTCTATACCTCCACTACAGTCGCTACCTACTGATATCCAGCAGTCGACCTGGTAAAGATGATGGCTCTGATCGTGTCCTACCCGCAACCCTGCAGGGCATCTGGAATCCATCATTCCATCCTCCCTGGGGCTGCCGGTACACCATCAACATCAATCTGCAGATGAACTACTGGCCCGCCAACGTGGGTAACTTGTCAGAATGCGAGCAGCCCCTCTTCGTTCTGATCGAACGCGTCGCTGCGGCCGGCACGGCAACCGCTCGCAAGATGTACGGCTGCCGTGGGTGGACGGTACACCACAATACCGACCTGTGGGCGGATACGGCCCCCGTCGACCGCTGGATGCCGGCTACTCTGTGGCCTCTCGGCGGTGCCTGGCTTTGCATCCATATATGGGAGCACTTTCGGTTTACCGGGGATAAGAAATCGTTGACCCGCATGTACCCTGTTTTACGAGGTTGTGTCGAGTTTCTACTAGATTTCCTGGTAGACGACGCTTCTGGTCTATATAGGGTGACAAATCCGTCACTATCCCCGGAAAATACGTTTCGCGGTAAGAACGGCGAGACGGGAGTGCTGTGTGAGGGCTCAACCATCGATATTCAGCTGGTGCGCGCTGTCCTCGAGGCATTTACCTCAGTACTCGAGATCCTAGGCCTGGCAGACGAACTGCTGCCCAGCGTGCACGACACTCTACGCCGTCTACCACCAATGCGTATCGGCTCAGCAGGACAACTCCAAGAATGGATGGCCGACTTCGACGAAGTTGAGCCAGGCCATCGGCATGTCTCACACCTATGGGCCCTGTATCCAGGCTGGGACATCACTCTCGATTCCACGCCTGACCTAGCAGAAGCGTGCGCCGTCACGCTTCAACGCCGCCAGGGAGCCGGCGGCGGCCATACAGGCTGGAGCAGAGCATGGCTGCTCAATCTGCACGCGCGCTTACGAGATGCTGACGAGTGCGCAGAGCATCTCGAGCGACTCTTGGCGGAGTCAACTCTTCCCAACCTCCTCGATACGCATCCACCATTCCAGATCGATGGGAACTTCGGCGGCGGCGCCGGGATCTTGGAGATGCTCGTGCAGTCACATGAGGAGGAAGGTATCATACGACTCCTCCCCGCTTGTCCGGCTGCGTGGCGAAGTGGGCGGCTTCGGGGAGTTCGGGCGCGTGGTGGGTTTGAGTTGGAGTTTAGCTGGGAGGATGGAGTCATTCGGGGGCCGGTTATTGTCAAGTCGGAGCTGGGACTTAGGGCTGTGGTCTATTTCCCCAAGGATGGGCCGCGGAAGGTTGTCGAGGGGTCGGGAGTGATGGTCCTTTCTAGCGACGGGGATAATTAAACTGCTAAATTCCAAAATCAAGGACGGCCTCCCGATTATTGACTCCAAAGAATAATAATGCAAAACAAGCCGAACCCCGTATGACTGCTTGAAGCTTCGTAGCCGAGGACCAACAATTGAAGCTAAAATCGCGCTTAGTGTCGTGGCGCTCTTAGCAGCTTCAGCTCCATCCCCAGAGGGGAACCCCTCCCCCAAACCCCGCCGGAAGAATACCAAAGGATGTTTTCCAACAATCACAGGGGTCTAATCTGGGGCCAAGATTTATTTTACCCGAAGAAAGACCCGAACAGTAGGGAATGTTTGCTGGAGGCGTTGATGGCGACTTCTTAAGCTCTTCCATAGCAGACTCGGTTGGGACAAGTGCAATCAACGAGACGGCACAATGGATTTGGCCCCGGTTCAAGACGTAAAGGGCGCTCTGCGCAGTGACTTCTTTCATGGCTATGCTACTGCCGCGGCTCAGGTCGAAGGTGCTTGGAACAAGGATGGAAAGGGTGCCTCGATCTGGGATACTTTCGGCCACACTCCCGGCAAGGTCAAGGACAACAGCAATGCTGATGATGCTGTGAGGGCCTACGACTTTTACCGCGAGGATGTTGCTCTAATGAAGTCATACGGCGTTAATGCCTACCGGTTCTCTTTATCCTGGTCGCGTATCATTCCTCTTGGAGGGGCCAACGACCCGATCAATGAGCAAGGCATCAAATTCTACCAGGACTTTATTGATGAGCTCCTCCGCAATGATATTACGCCATTTGTGACCCTTTTCCATTGGGATGTCCCCCAGGCCCTCGAGGATAGGTACGGGGGTATGCTGAACCAAGAGAGGTTCGTTCCAGACTTCGTCCGCTATGCCCGTGTCTGCTTCGAACGCCTAGGACCGCGAGTCCGCCACTGGATCACTTTCAATGAGCCAGCTGTGTTCAGCCTCGCTGGTTACGCCGCTGGGGTTCACGCTCCTGCTCGTTCTTCCTTCAGAGACCTCAATGAGGAGGGCGATTCTTCCACAGAGCCATTCACCGTCTGCCACACGGAGCTGGTGGCCCATGGACATGTGTCCAAACTGTACCGAGAAGAGTTCAAGCAGCAGCAGCAGGGAACGATTGGGATCACTCTTCATGGCAATTGGTCAGAACCTTATGATGAGGAAGACCCCCGCGACCAAGAGGCGGCCGAGCGAGCACGCGAGTTCGAAATCGCCTGGTTGGCGGACCCCCTCTACAAGTCCGGTGATTATCCCGCATCAATGCGAGCACAACTCGGCGATCGTCTACCGCATTTCACACCCGAAGAATCCAAGCTGGTCCTAGGAAGCTCAGAATTCTATGGCATGAATTCGTACACGACTTTCTTCGTGCAGCACAAAGACACGCCCGCCGATATCAACGACCATAAGGGAAACATCCATGTCCATGACGCGAATAGCAAGGGCATTTCTCGTGGTGAAGAGTCTGATACGGCGTGGCTGAGATCAAACCCGGTAGGCTTCCGCAGGTTGCTGAACTGGATCTGGAAACGCTACCAGACGCCCATCTATATCACAGAGAACGGAACGACGGCAAAGGGAGAGACGGCTCCCACACCGGAAGCCCTCAATGATACATTCAGAATAAAGTTCTTTGAAGGGTACGTTGGTGGAATAGCTCGCGCCGTCAAGGAGGATGGTGTTGATATCAGATCATACTTCGCCTGGACATTCACCGATAACTGGGGTAAGACCCCACGCATAATCCTTCCTGTTCCATAACTAACAGAGGTAGAATGGGCCGCTGGCTACTCGGATCGGTTTGGCAGCACTTTTATCGACTTCGATTCTCCAGAGAAGACGCGGTATCCGAAGCAATCCGCATATTATCTTAAGGCGCTGTTTGAGCACCTGATTTCACCATAGAAAAAAATACGCGATAGGCATATATCAAGGTAGAAGTGCATGCATGATCGGATTCCGGGTGCCTAGTAAGGGAAATTGCAATATAGAATTCAATATATTTGATGTTTGATTTTCAAGGACAAGTTTCATTAAGTGGAAACATAAATTACAGCTGAGAGTTCACGTATTGAAATGGCACTGCCAATAAATTACCACTGACTCGAAGCTCAAAAAGGCGGCATTTAGCAGCAGAATTATCCTTTGTTGTCCGACAGATTCCTAGATAGCTTCAATTTTACTCAATTGGGCTCAATTCCTGGAGAACACCGTTCGATGATGCCTCCCCTTTCACAAAGGGTCTGTATTTATTGCAGACTCTCCCGTCGCTTATTTTCCTCTGCTGCGCGCCCTCCAACTGCCCCGAGACCCAGCCCCGACATCAAGCACATCCGCCAGAATCCCGAGACATATTCACAGAACTGTCGCGATCGCAACTATCCCTCGCACGCGGAATATCCCTTTAAGATACAAAAACTCTCCAAAGAACTTCGCCAGATTGACCAGCAACTTATACCGTCTCGATCTCGAATAAAAACACTGGAAAAGACAATCGGAAGACTCCAGAACCCGGCCGCGGATCCCAGAGAAAAGGAACAGGAGCCCGCTCTCCGCGCCGAAGCTCAGCAATTGAAGGAACAATCGCTTGAGCTCACGAACCGCTCATCGACCTTTACGGAACAGATTAACGAACTCGCCCTCTCTCTACCAAACCTCTCTTCCTCACACACCCCCGTCGGGACCGAACCAAATCTCGTTGAGTACCTCAATTTCGACCCTCAATCCCCACCCTCCTGGGTTGATAACCCTGACCCCTCACGCTCCCACGTCGCAATCGGTTCGACACTCGGCCTCATCGACTTTGTGAGCGCCGCAACCACCACCGGCTGGGGCTGGTATTTCCTCATCGGCGATGGCGCCATCCTCGAGCAAGCCCTAACCCAGTACTCTCTGTCCGTCGCCCGGCGGCACGGCTGGAGCCCTGTATCTCCGCCGTCCGTTGTCTACTCCTACGTGGCGGAAGCATGCGGATTCCAACCGCGCGACCAAAACAACGAGCAACAAATATGGACTATTGAGCAAGCGGAGAAGGACAAGTCAAAACCGCAACGGTCCCTCGCCGCTACGGCTGAAATCCCTCTGGCTGCTATGCACGCTGGGCGGGACCTTGACCCATCTGCACTTCCTCTTAAGATGGTCGGCCCCAGCCGTTGCTATCGCGCCGAAGCAGGCTCACGAGGTGTGGATACCAAGGGCCTCTACCGCGTCCACGAGTTCACCAAGGTTGAGATGTTCGGCTGGGCAGATAACGCCCCTACATCCTCCTCACCAACCTCAGACGACCTCTTCGAAAACCTCCTCACCGTACAAAAGGAAATCCTCACATCCCTTCACCTCCCGTGCCGTATCCTCGAAATGCCCACCACCGACCTCGGCGCCAGCGCCACCCGGAAGCGCGACATCGAAGCGCTATTCCCCTCGCGCATGCGCGGAAACGGCCTTGAAGACGCCTGGGGCGAGGTTACCTCAGCCTCCATCTGCACAGACTACCAATCCCGGCGGCTAGGCACTCGCATCCGGGGAGGTTCAGCCAAGGAAACTCGGTTCCCGCATACCGTTAACGGCACCGCAATGGCCGTGCCACGGGTATTAGCCGCGATTTTGGAGAACGGATGGGATGCCGACCGGCAGGTCGTTGTTATCCCAGAGGTATTGCGCCCTTTCATGGGCGGTGCGGAGGTTATCGCAAAGTCGTAGTAAGCAGGCTAGACTCACGATGGATATCCCGGCTCGTGTATATTATGTATATCACATGTACTCTATTATTTTGTTGCATTATTCTGAGCGAACCACGTCTTCTGACTCCTTGCGGCCTCCGGGCACAACCCCGTGCGCATCCCGATTTATCACGATATGGTGCCATGGAAAAAGCAGACAAGACGTCCCCGAATATTCACCCCTCTCTTCCTTAACCCCAAGAGTACACCGGACCACGCAGAAAAAAATCAACTTCTCCGGAGTGGCTGCCTCGTCGCCAGACTCTCTCCAACATTATACTAGGTACTAGTATACATTAACGATGGAGCTCCGGATTAGCCCCTGCCACGAATCGGGTGGCTAGAGCTATAAGGAATCAAAGTGGTCTCGAATTTTCCTTCGGGAGATGAAATTTGAGCCCAATCTTAGGGTCTGACTAGGCGCTTCGCCTCGTTTTCGATTGCCTGCACTGCTGCATACTAACTACCGGGGGCTACAGGAGTTAGAGCTTTGACGTGGCGGCAGGGTTCTGGCGCGGGGGGGCCCAGGCCCAGACTAGGGATTCGCTCGCTTGCAGAGGGTTCTCGGTAAGCTCTCAGGAGTCTTACTATGAATAAGCGTTGAATGTGAGATATTTTCGGGCTATTTCATGATCATGGATCAGCAATGTAATAGAAATAATATATAATTTGATTTTCCTTTCTTATTTCCCAGTTCATTTCCAAATCCCAGGTCCTGCTGGGTTGCCTTCAAGGCCACACCTTTCAGCCTGTAAGCTGTGCAGGCAGCCTGCAGTAGAACTCATACCATTAGCCCTATTATTCTGCAGCCCAATAACTAATGGGTAGCTTTCAAGTATCGTGTACATTGCCTCGCGCTGCTTAGGAATGAAAACGGTACAATAATACCAACATGATAAGTACCGCCGACGTTTTCAGAGCGGTACAGCAGGGTCAGAGGAGGCCCCCAAAGCTAACAATAACAAACAAGTAAAGAGTAAAGTTCATCACTTCATCAGACTGGCGTAGCTGTCGTGTTCGAAAAATAAAGAAGAAAAGAAGAAAAGAAATCCGAGAAAACAAATGATGATATAAATTTTAACAAAAGTGCAATCATATCTGTGGTCATAAATCATGAATAAGTGGGAAAAGAAAATAAGAAGACTCTGGGTATCGATCGTTTTCATATCAGTCGTAATTCATTCCCAAGGAATATCTTCGTCTTCAACTTTGGTGCAGGTCAGATAAGGGATGGCGTCATTGAATTCACCTCCCTTAAGGTCCAATTCAAGAAAGTTCCGCATGAGGGGTTTCACGATTTCACGGGCCAGCCGTTTGATCTCGTCCATTTTGCGTTCAAAGCGTTTGAGCACTTCGCGTGTGTATAGCGACTCCGACGATGGGGTTGGGTGGACCTTGAGGAATTTTTTGATATCTTCGTGTGAGAGGTAGGCTTGCGTCGATGAAGAACCAATGAGACGGTAGACACTCGCAGAAGGGGCTGCTGTCGTGGCCGTAGACCCGGGGTTTGCCGGTCGGGGTGCAGAGGGGGTAGAAGGTGCCGTCGTGGATACCGCCCGGGTGGTATGAGCGCGCTCTGCAGAGTGGGAGTTGTTCTTAAGAATTGGTGGGGGCGGTGGTGTAGTGCTGTCAACAAGCCATTGCCGAAAAAGGGAAACAGCAAGCCAATCTAGATAGGCGTTTTGGGGACTGACACGCTCTCCTCGGGATGTGGTGAGAGTAAGACGGAGAAGTTTGGAGTCAATCCGTGCCTTGAGGTCCTCGAGATCCTCAAATTTGTCCTCGATAATATCCAGCACAACAGGGGGGAGCGGGGAATAAGGTCCGTTTCGCAGGTGCGGTTGCCCTGCAGGCCACTGTCCAACGACGTGGATGAGGGCCTCAGAGAAGATGACACGACTTCGTGCAAGGTACCCTAGCTTGAGGTAGCTTGGCGGGTATTTGGCAATTTGTTTGAAAAGTCGGGATCCGAAGCCGAGAAGGTGATGGTCCACGCGGGGACCAGTAACGGGTAGGGCATCGTACATATCCGCCAGGGCTAGAAGGGACTTGCATTCTGCATATGCAGTAGCAATGTTGATGTTGTTAAGCATTGGTGGATGGTTATAGAAGAGCCGGAACAGGTTGTCATAGTCACGGAGTATAGGGTCCATGGTCCTCTCATTGGCCGTGTGCGTGTTTGCTGCAGCCGCCGCTACCGCACTCGACCTATGTGGCAGATGGATAACGGATTGGAGACCTGCCAAGTTTGCCATAGAACGAGCGAATCCAGTATGCGTGCTTGACGGTTTGGTAATTGGCGGCGCATATGGTCCAAAATCGCTAGCAATTGCTCCAGAAGTACTGGGAGGCTAGCAGGTATCATGTAAGTTGCTGACGGATTCTTATGCACAGGAGGAAAGAACGGCACATACTTGCTGGACCAGTATTGGCTCCTCATCCTCCCCTTTATTTTCCCAGTCTAATTCAAATCGCCATCGCTTTTTCTCGGGCGAGAATTGGGTTGTCCCAGTGTCGGAGGGCGCCAAGGTTGAGCCGTTAGAGAGCGACGAGGCATCTTCGCTGATTCTCGACAAAGTGCTCGTATCCGGATTGTTGGGCGGCCGGCTAGCTACAGCTTGTCGCGACCACTCTTCCTGTGTAGAGGTCTCGAAGAAGCCAGAGCACTGGGCTAGGATGAGACGATGTAAAAGGTAGCGGTTCTCCTGGCGACCGGCGCGAATAACTAGCTCGACATCGCCAGTATGAGTAAAAACCGGAAAGTCGTTCTGAGGCTGATGAATCAGTCCACCGTGGTGAGAACGAGCCGAACGGTGTCGGCGACTTGAATGGGAATGACGCGACACGGATGACGGGGCACTTTGCGCGGGCAAGGAGCGATCAAGCACTAGTGCTTGAGAGACCATTTCGGAGGGTATGATGGGCACAGATGCCTTCGTTGGCATGGTAAGGGAGATCGCGGTGGCCAGACACCAGGTGTGTTACCGAGTGCGTCATTCAACCAGGAGTCGCACGCAGAGAGGGGTGGTGAATTTGTAGGAAGGTCTTCAGAACCCGACAGCAAGGTAAGGGAGCGGATGGCGAACTTAAAAGGGAAAGCGACACGCTAGAACTATAGTCGAGGTTAGTTCTTGAAGAAATAAAGAGTCGCAAGGTAAAAATGCGGGCCACGAGGCAGGGTGGAACTGACAAAGGGGCGGGAATCTCCGGGGTTCCAACTAAGAACGACCCATGGTGGCGGATTCAGGAGGCATCGCTTGTTGACTTGAAGATGATTTGTTGTGGTGGTGAGAACCAAAGACTCGGCCTGGAGTCACGAGATCGGAACAGGGAACGAGGCCCGCTGATCTGCCTCTTGACACCGCCTTATGCACGTGCGGGTGGAGATAAAGTTCCTTATCAGTGGTACATCACGTGACATAGCTTGCTGACCTGCACTCCATGGATTCGGTTCCTTCTCCCAGCTCTGGCTGGTTGAAATCGTTATCTGTGCTGACTCGCCAGGCTCTCATTGCTTTTTCTTATGGCTGCAGCTCTTTCCGTCCGTGGTCCCCGGCTCCCCTGCTGCTGATATCCATTCCGACCGGTCATTCTCTCCATCCCGTCCCCTCCCCCGACCTCTTTTGTCAAGGATGGCGAGTGGTGGTGTCTTGCTTGGATGTCCTGATCCAGAAGTCTCCGCTCAGTTCTGCTGTCCTGGTGCAACGCCATGAGCAAAGGCTGTTATACTTGCCGTCGCCGCCGCATTATCTGCGACAATGGGCTCCCCACGTGTCGGAAGTGTCGAGATGCGGGGAAGGAATGTCTGGGGTATCAGAAGCCGCTCGTCTGGGTCAAAGGTGGAGTGGCCAGTCGGGGAAAGATGATGGGTCGCAGTTTCGGCGACGCCAAAAGAAATAATGATGATGAAGAGGGCTGTGAAGCACCCGGTCAATCCACTGCGGTCGTCAACTGCCTGCCCGAGGGCGCGGAGTCGGCCTCGATGAATCCCGATCAGCCCATACCTGATGATAGCGAATCCGATGGCAAGGAGCTGACATTGGCCCGTCGACAACAGGACATCGTTGCTGTCAACAGTGTTCCGACTCCCAGACTGCTCGTCGATCCGTTGTTCAAGGACTGCAATAGGCTGTCCAGGTTTTATATTGACCACTGTATGTTGGCGACTGCTCGCTACCTAAGCCTTTTTCTAACCTGTGCCGTTCGGTAGTCAATCGAAATCTCGCAGAGGTCTTAGCACTATATTCAGAGGTGAAAAATCCGTTTCGGGATCTTATTTCTTTGGTTGGAGACTCTCCCGTCATCGCCCACTCTCTTGCGGCTATGGGCGCCTTGCATTACGTTATTGTAGCAAACGGAGAATTCTCCCCAATGCCGTGGCCCGCAGAAATGCCATCAGCTAGCGGCACACCTCCCCCGCTTGGAGGGTCTGGACCTGCGGAGCTTAGCTCCTTGTCCAGGCGTTCGTTTACCCAGGTATACGAACACTTTTTAGGAATGAAACAACGTGCGTTACATCAGCTGTCGCAGGACATTAGCGACCCCTCGCTCCGGAATGATAATAGGACACTAGCTGCGATCATGGTTCTTGCGTTGATGGACGCAATTGAGTCGGGACATGGAGCATGGAAATTCCATATAGAGGGTGCAAAGAAGCTATTACAGAGTCGAGAACGCGACAGATCTCTCCAATCCCATGCACAGACGCAAACAATGGTGACTTGGCTAGATGATTTTGCCACTGATGGTTGTCTTGTGTGAGTTTGACAGGCCTCAGGCTAAAGCGTCCTTGAAATATATTCTAATATCTTATTCAGGATACAGCTTATGGGCGCCACTCTTGCCAGACCCGGTTCACTCTCGAAACCCTTATATACTTCAGCGATGGGTGCACCGGCGCTCAAACGCCTAGAACAGACCTCTTGGGTCGGTTGTCCCGCACATCTCCTGGAAGCCATCTTCTTCGTTCACGCATTTTTCGACCTGGACCTCGCCGACGATCCCAGCTCGCAGCCAAGCACAGTCTTTCCCTCCGCGTATCTGCCGCTCGGCTCGAACCCGCTTCAATGTCCTGAGAACCTCGCCAGACACATCCAAGCATTCGACCCTGTAGCCTGGGCGGAATCGCTTCAAGACTATCTTTTTTTGCCAGACCTCTCCATGCGAATCGCGCTTGCCACCAGTTACAAGGCCGCTGTGTACCTTTACGCTACCAGGGTCCTGTCTCGGCCTCGGCCCGGTGCAACTTGCGTTTCCACAAACTTCGGCCTCCCTCCAGATCACGCCGAGGTTGCCGCTCTTTTGATCCACCAATTCACCCTAATCCCTTCGACAGACCCACACTTCAAATGCCTCATCTGGCCTTCCTTCATAGCCGGCGCCGAATGCAGAGACCCAGCCCAGCGCCCGTTTCTCCTTCAAACTCTCCGGGCTCTCTACTTCAACATCACCAGCGTCAATGTCCGCAACTCTGCCTGGGTTCTGACTATGATGTGGCGGAAACGCGATCTCAGGCGCGAAGAACGACTTAAACTCCGTGCATATCCAGATCGAGACCGAGATAGCACTATATTCTCCATGGCTTCGAGGTCACCATCTTTGACTACTGCTACTAATACCCCTACCACTTCAACCGCTACTCCTTCTACGACAACTCCTCTAAGCACCAATGACGACTACTATTACGATGATGACGACTTCGACTGGATCCAGGAACTGGATGATTCTCGGATTGATTGGCTTTTTATTTGATTGACATATCACACACACATATATATATACGCCGGCTTTATATGCGTATCTTTTGGTTGTATTGATTATAAATACCCTCTATGTAAACCTGGTCGTCGCTCTGAATATACTGTTGCACAAATTTCACTTCAGATCAAAGACAGCAGATGTATAATGAGAAATGGGGCAGACTAAGCTAAGCCATCTCAACTAGTTTGCATATTAGCAAGAATTTGGCCAGCGCACATAGATAAGATACTAGGTATAAAGAGCCAGGAACTCTGTCTCAACATCTCGATCAACGAAAAGGGAAATTGGTATGATATATATCTGGGGTAGGAGAGAAGAGTCAAATAGAGAGAGAGAGAAGAACATTTCAGAAGCGGGATATATGCGAGCGTACTCCTTCCCATCTAAATGCAGCAAATATCAACCAGAAAAAGTAAATCAAATGGGGAGGTCGGAGAAGGATTAGGAATGAGGGCGGATTGAGAAGAAGTATAAGGTTTCATAAGAAAGAATGAGGATGAAAAGCCAACCGCTCATGATTTGCAAGATAAAATATGCAAGACTAGGCGCTGAGAACTGGATTGCATGACAAATGGGGTTTCTTACAGATGCAAACATGAACAAATGAAAAAAAGAAAGAAATATAGTGGTAGCGGCCAGCATGGATTCATAATCAGGAAAAACCAGCCAAAAGCAACAGATCGCAGGACGAGAGAGAATCCAAAGGGATATTTGCCGGCGAATGGAAAATAGAGAACACAGACGGGGGATATGGCGGCGCACGAGGTGTATAATCACAGCAGAATGATATCGGATGAAATCAAAAGTGTAAATCAGGGTAATCCATGTATAGCTCGGGGAAACCAGAGATTTGGGATACTGCGACCATGCGCAGTAGACACCGGTGATCAAAAAGGAAACGAAAAGAGGAAATGTGAGGATGTTGAATGCTGAAGTCATGGGAATATCAACCGATGAAAGAAATAGAAACAACCGGATTTTCAGAAAACCGCGGCTAGGCCATTCTTCGAATGCCGCCGACTGAACCGCTTTTTCCCTTTGACTGAATCGGAATCGTTGACTTGGTGCTTAACAAGAGTTGCACGACCTGACGGTGTTGGTTCATGAGGCACTTCTGAACCACGGTCTAAAGTGTTGGCGTGGCTTGAAAGCCCAGAAGACAGGTCACGAAACTCGTCTGCAGAATATGGGCCGTTGCTCTGTTGAGCTAGAGCCATCTCGCGCGCTCGATCAAGAGTATCCAACCACTCTTGCGCAGACATAGCAGATGCGCCAATGTTGCTTGATGAAGGCTTAGGGTCTTCGAAGACATAGTGTTTTTCGCGCTATACATTGGTCAGCGAAATATTCTAAGCGGCCAGGCTGGAGAATAAATCCTACCGTATCGACGATCCAGCAAGACACCCCCTTAGCGTCTGTGGAGGTGCGATAATGCGTTCCAGGTGCTAGAAGAGACAGCTCTAGTTTCGCCTTTTTCTCATCTCCTCCAGATGCAGCCATGATTATTCGTCCAGAAGATGTAATCATGACTAATCGCTGGCGCTTCTTTGTTGTGCTACCCCCGAAGAAGCGCGAGAATTTCTTCGGAGCTTCATACTCACCATGCTTGGACACAGGGCTGTGGGAGGCAGGAGAAGACAATACCACTAGGTTCCCGAGTTTTAGAATCCTTTCGTTGGTTTTCGTTAGCACGGGGGACCACTCGATGTCAAGTTGGCTAGGGGCAGGCAGTTCAGTGATCAGCCGAGGAACCACGCGGGAACTCGCGTTTGAAGGTGCTGTATTGATACTGGGAGGGAAGCTGTCCCCTTCGGAGCCACCGTTTAGCTTGATGGGTTCGCGGGGTGGTGGAGTATAAGCTTTTAAGCGTGGTGCTTTTTGTTTCCAAAGTTCCGTACCCCATGTTACACCTTGGAAGAATTCATGGTTTTTGATGTGTTCAATCGGGAGACGACGCGTAGGATCGAGGACAAGTAGACGCTCAACGAGGTCGCGGGCGACAGCGGGAAATCCGAGAGGAAACTCGTAGTCTAATGCCACAATCTTCTGGAAAGTTTGGTATTCATTACCAGCTTTAAATGGCGGTCGACCCGCCAAGAGTTGATAGATGATGCAGCCGAAGGCCCAAAGATCACTTGCTTTGCAAGCATTCTTATCGGTAAGCAGCTCAGGGCTGACGTACTCAGCCGTTCCAACGAAAGAGCTAGCACGCTCCTCCTCCGGCATATCCGAGTCCAACTGTGGTATCCCGCCTGTGCTCTGGTTAGGTGGTTGAGCCTTAAGGATCTTGGCCGTTCCGAAATCGGTAATCTTGATGTGCATCTGACTGTCAAGCAGAACGTTTTCTGGCTTCAGGTCTCTATGGATGACCTCACGCTTATGCATATAGTCAATCGCATCTAAGATCTGAGCGCCATAGAATCTCGTGCATTCTTCATCAAACGAGGTCATTCGCTTCAAGACACCCAGCAACTCCCCCCCTTTGCAAAGATCCAGAACAAAGTATAGCGAGCGTTCATCCTGAAACGTATAGTATAGTCGTACAACGCCCGGATGATCGGTCAAGCGATTCAGGGTATCCTTTTCAATATTAACATATTTGACCTTTTTCTCCTTGATGATGTGTCGTTTATCCAGTATTTTTATCGCATACTCTTTGAGAGTCTGCCGGTCTGTCCCGAGCACGACGGTGCTGTAAGAACCCTCACCAAGAGTGTGCCCGAAGGAAAAATCTCGAACCCCCTTCTTGATGTACCGAGCAACGGCTTTCCCGTTGGCGTCGATTTCCTGCCTCACTGTAACGGCGGCACCTCGATCTTGCCAATCATCACTGCTCGACATAGGTCCGTTCTCCATGCCATAGGGGGATCCAGACAGTTGCGGGGGTGCGCGCGCCCGAGACGGCTGGCGCATCACTGCTGCTCCGTTCGTAGGTATATGTGCCGTGTGGTAAGTGCGATCACTATGGCTGCTATCGCGAATTGCTACTCCGGCTTGGTAAGCCGCGGAACCCCCGCGAGATTCAGCGCGTGCTAGGCTTTCAGACGCAGATGAGGCTGCCGAGTCGGTCCTGATCCGATATGAACCTTCTCGGACAGCCAACGCCGGTGTGTTGCCATTCGAGAATATTGTCGACACAGGGCGAGAAGAGCTCGGCGGTGGGAGATTTTGCGGTTGGGAGGGGAAGGGTGTTGAATAGTGTGAAATGGGTTGCTGGAGATCGGGGTGGTATGACTGGTAGGACATTCGATTCTCGGCAGGAGGGAACGGAGCTGTAGCGCTGGCTGTTTGATCAATTACTGGCAATGCTTCTTTTGGAGCCACTGAGGCCGTCGGCGCCGGAGACACGGCACTAGCGGCGGGAGTTGAGGCATCCTCAGAGGAATGCAACGAGGCATTATCTGGATTCGCTATACGCAGCCCGCCCAATGATTGGGAGAGGCTAATATCCCCTTCCATGCTGAGCGCAAGTGATCAAAGCACTCGTTACAGTGTATCCCAAGGGCCGATTCAAGGGTTTCCTGATTGAGTTGAAATGGAGAGGATATGTGGGGAGAACGGCGGATGGAGGTGGAACGGAAGAGCTATATTGCGTGGTCTGAAGCTCGGACACGGCGAGGACTCGAAACAACAAACTGAGGTCGGATATAGGAACGAAGAGACGATAAACGAGGATATTAGCTCTAGGCTCGACTGAGGGGACAAGTTAGGTAGAGGAGAAGCCGACAGACTATGGCGGCGGTCGGAGACGGAGCGGACGCTGCATGATCCAGCGGAAGAGAAGAGAAGGAGGTGTCTAGAGACGAGTGCGACGCGAAATAATGCACTGCAAATACAGAAGGGAAAAGAAGGATAAAAGCGAGCGAAATAGGATGCCGAGGGGCTGGAAGGGGGAGGGAGAACACGGAAAGAAAAGAGAGGAAGGAGAAAGAGGGAGATGGACAGTAGCGGAGGAATCGAGGCGGAGAGATGAATTAGTTAAAGCAACCATTTCTCCAATTCGTAGCCTTGATAGCCCCCAAAGTCCAAGAGAACATCATTTTGACAGCGCCTCTAGAATTAGCTTATGCTAATTATAATTAATGCGCAGTTCCGCGTCAACTGGGGTGGATTATCATGTTGTTATTCTTAGTTAGGCAGAGGCATTCGTCACGCCTTGACTGGGCCACTCCACTGCATTGTCATCACTTTCTCTTTGTCTTTTCTGCAAACGCCTAGGATTTCTCAATGCAAACCATATAACTTTATAACTTTATAGGGAGTTTGCAAGTACACCACCTCGTGGTTCCATCCAATTTCCTTTTTTGGAAATCACCATGGCACTTTCCCGACGGGTTCACAACCCCAATTTTAACGTCAACCCAAAATTAACTAACTGGGTCAAGAGTACTACGGACGTAATTGTAAAGCCTAAAATTCACTCTCAAGATGCTCCGACCTAAGCCTACTTGCATCGTCCTCACGGAAGACGACGTCTGTTACCACCTCGAAAACATCTTCAAGCGGAACAACCAGCTCACGAACTGGTATCGACAGGGCGCAGGGTCTGGGAGCAGTTATGACGGTGATGACGATGGCCTCTTCTTGGACTCGGACACGGTCTCTCTCCCAGAGACTCTTTTTGAGTCGGACTGCGATGACTCTCGATCCCAAACTCTTGCGAATTCCGACACACAAGAAAACAGAACAACAGGCGGAGACAGCGATGGAGGGAGAGACAGAGGCCAAGGCTCTCAGGCTGTTGTCAGGGTCCAAAGTCATTCAATAAAGAATAGACTTGCACCACTTTGGGTTCCCCAGTTAGGACTCACACCTAACACAAGTGGCAGGTTGCTGGGCCAAACATTTACCGAGCAACAACACATTCGCTTATTCCCTCACTTGCTTGGCTGCCAGGCCTTCACTCTCTGTGCACTGAGCCATGCTAGCTTAGCAACTATGATCAAGTGTGTTTTTTTATTTGAAACTGCAGCTCCTCTCCAACTTTTCTCAAAAGAAGTGCCATCACAAGCAAGTAAGTTGTAAAATCCTTGCCATTAGTCTCGCGGTTGCGTAACAAGGTCTAACATACCTTTTTATCTTAGAAACCTGCAAGACTTTCTTGTTGCTCAGTGCGCGACACTTCCCACCAGTGATCAAAACCCTCCATCACGCGCCGAGTGGTTTACCAGAAACCAAGCTCATTTCTTGGAAAGCTTCAGGCCCAGTAACAGGAATGCATCACACCAACTATGAAGACCTGGCTTCTGCAGGCGGGAGCCCTCATGTGTTGGGGCCTACCGAAATCAATGCCCTAATTGAGGTTGCAAGGCAGCCTTCACCATCCCGGACCATTGACCCTCGCTCGATCGAAAGATGCTCAGATTCTCCTGGCGAGCCATTTAGTGGCCAAGTGGAAAGCATGAAGAATGCATCCGACAATGGAGTTATGGAAAACATCAACTCCATCTCCCAGGAAAACACCGTTTCTCGCGGCACGCAAACTGGCCCGGACATGGCGAAACACATGCATGCTAACGGGGCTATACACGTAGGTACTTCTTTGGGATGCACTGGACAGACAATTTAGTGAAGGGGTAGACTAACGGAGCCACGTACTAAAATCTTTCTTACCATAGCAGAATCATCCGCAAGACCAAGAAAACATAGCACCCAACAGAGCTGTTGACCCACCTCCACAGCAGCCGTGGCAAGACCCTTTCATATCCGCAATGTTCCCTGAAGCTACCGCTCCGGTATATGATCCCGCAGATCAGGCGCGCAGAGGTATGCGAGGCATTACCAACCCACCGGCAAGGAGAGGTAGAATAGCGCGTACTCAACAGGGAGTGGTACGTATCTTTACCTTTATCATGATAACATGACTGACTGCTTGCGACAAGGCCAGCCAGCTCGTTCACCCGACCATGGTAGATGCCACTGTCTTTCAGGAATACGTTCATCAATTGATCGCGGAGCTCGACCGCGCACCCTAACCGCCGAATGATACATGGGAGACTTGGGATTGCTAAACGAGTAATATGGATCTGTACACTTCTTGCTTCAGTTGAATAATTGGGTCAATCTTTCATTCGGCGTGTTACATTAGCGCCTTGTACGAGTATAGAGGCAGGCCATTATCTCACCCGGGAAGGCAATCAGGCGTCACAGTCATGGTAATAGGGCAGAGATGGAATTCAATTGTACTCTAAGAAGTGTTAACAGGAACAGACTCGAAATGTTTACTTGTAAATCCAAAGATCGATATTAACTTCGCACGCATCTGCACAGGGCACCTGGTGCCCCCTTGATGTCCAATTGTCTTTTTTCTTATCGCGAAATATGCCGATGAGGTCACTGCTTTCTTCAGACGGCTACCAGCCAACCATCCTGATACCCAAAGTTAGGTAGGTCAAAGACGGGAGGGGCCCTGAGGAGGAACGACTATCCACGTTCATCAGAATAGCCTAACCAACCGCACGTGACGGCAGATACCCAGTAGCAGTAGTTCTCCGTGTCCTCTCAAGAATAGGTAGTTTGACAAAATCACCATTTTTAGCATACTAGCATACTTGATATTTTTGTCGCCGAGCACGGTAGGTAGATAAATACCTACTATATTGTTGCGCGGCTATTTATAGATCGACTGTCTCAGCTGTAAACATGGGCTGATCCCGTCGAAGGTTGGACGAAGTCTCACTTTCTACTATGTATGACTACGCCCGCATCGACCTATGCAAACTATGGCGGACGGGATAATGGAAAGACTGCATACGTTATCCACGGTACAGGGGGCACGTCTTGGGTGTACGATACCAAATCAGAAGTACGAGTATTTTTGGGCTGGACGGTGTGGGAGAGATTGATCAAACAAGTGTATAAATTGGACGAAAATCTAGGATGCGGGTAAAAGTGGTAGCTCGAACACAGTATGCTAAACATCTCCAAAGACCGCTTCGGAAATAGGGTAAAGGTAAGTAGAAAAAAAGGGCGAAAAGAAGAGAAAGCGTGAGAAGCGAAAAAAGGCCTCAAGCCGTTGACCGTGATCTTAATCTAAAATCTTTTACCCTGCTCCCAACCCACCTATAGTGGTTATCATTTCAATATTAAAGTCGATGTAGTTCTATAGAAAGCCATCAAGCGCTCGTAAAGGAAAGACTTCGTGCTCTTACTGCGCCTTGTTCTTGGCGAAGATCTGAGCGCCGTCAACGAGGCGGCGTTCGGTATTTTGGCGGCCGTTGACAAAGTCAGGGTAGTTGAGTGTGAGCTCGACAGAGCCGTTGACGATGTTGTCGACAGCCTCGACACCGAGCATGAACGAGTGGTCCTGGTTACCAACCTCGTAGCGCCAGCTGCCGAAGCGGCCACGGGACCAAATGTCCATGGCCTGCAGCTTGGGCAGGATCTGAGTGAGGGCTCCCTCACGCTCCAGAGATGGGGTGGGGTAGCCATGATCGAAGCGGCGGTGGTAGGTGGAAACGATCTCGTCACCGGGTTTGAGCATCTCGGTGTTGACGAGACCCTGGATGGAGTCGGCAAGAAGAGTCTCAATGTTGACAGGCTTCATTGAAGACTCGGAAACTTCCAACATGATGGACCAGTAGGGGCCCTCCTGGGGCTCAGTGTTCGTGGGCTTGGAACCATCTGCGAGCTGCAGCGTAGGAAGCTTCTTGGAAGCATCAGGCTGGTTGTAAGGGGAGTAGTTAGAGAAAATGGTAGCACGGTAGAAGGGGCAGTCGTTCTCGGGGAAGTAGAGCTGCGAGGAAAGTTAGCATTGAAGTATAAGACATGGGGAAGATAATTGTCATACCCAGCACTTGTCGCCAATGCGCTCAGGGCGAGCACCACGGATACCGACACCAATTACGTGAGTAGAAGAGTAGAAGAGTTGCTTGGTAAGGCCGACCAACTCCTGGTCGCCAACCTGCTCTGCAAGGTAGTCGACAGCCATGGTGGAAACAAGCTTCTTGTATCCGACAGTGGTGCCGTCGCCGAGGGTGACTGTCTTGTTCCTGGCGTTGACCTTGCTGACCTTGCCTTTCTCACCGAAGCGGGTCTTCTCCTTGGGAAGAGTGTTGGCAACCGCAATCCAGATACCACCGGTACCATCACGCGCGGGGAAGCGGAAAGTAGCGTTGGGACCCCAGTTGCCGGCAGTCTTGTTGAGAATGACGTTTGTCGTCACAGCCTTGACGTTGGGAGCAGCGACACGCTCACCGAGCCAAGCGCATTGCATCTTATGCAGATTCAATATCAATATCTTGCAGATTATCTGGCATTCAGGGACCGCGAGGTGAACTAACCTTGGTGGTGGGCACAGCCCAGACCTTGTAGTTGTATGGTCTCATAAAAAGATCGGCGATACCGGTTCCCATCATACGCACAATCCACTCGTCAAAGTCCTTGGGCTTCGTGTTGGCCACACGGGCCTCAAGAGCGGCATCAATCATGCCGTCAATGCACTTGACCTGGTCCTCCTTGGGAAGCATGGAGATGTTGTTCTGGAAGGGGTAAGGAACCCATTGTTCCTTGCAACGGACATAGGAGATACGCTGGTGCTCATACCAGTCATCGTCCTTGGGAAGAGCCTCATTGATGCAGTCGTCGAAGTACTTGTAGTGGGAGAAAATAACGTGGCCACCGACATCGTAGAGCTGCGAGTACGTTAGCATAGACCTTCCTTGAGCTGCAGGCAATTCGTTCCGAGTTCAAGGGTCCACATACGAAGCCTTCGGGTGTCACATCAGTAGAAGCGAGACCACCGGGGGTCTCGTTGGAGTCAACAATCAACCATGAGGCGCCGTCCTGTTATGTCAAGTCAGAGATCGGTATTCGTGCGCAATTAGATGAGCAGGCCGTACAATCTGGTTCAGACGCTTCGCGGCACCCAAGCCAGTTGGGCCAGCACCAATGACGAGGACGTCAACAGAGCTGTCGAGAGCAATGTGGTCAGTTCTGTGCAAGACCCCTGAAATCGCATCACGGAGGGAGCTCCTTACATATCGGGGTGGGTCATCCTGCCTTGTAGAATATCCTGAAAGCTGGGAACGCGGTTCAGAGTCTTGCGAGCTAGACTGAGCATAGAAGAGGGCGAATCTGCAGAGTAACTGCAGTACTTAAACAGGCAGAGGTGGGTTGGGAGGGAGAGAGAGGGAGAGACGGTGAACGAGGTGGGCGGAAAGGTACAGCAATAATTAAGAACTGCGGGCGGGCGGGCGGTCGGAGCTCGAAACACAGAACGTGACGACTGACGAAGCCGGCTGGACTGGTGTGGGGACTTTTGAGAGTTTTGTTAAATTGTTTCAAAATTCGACCCGGAACCTGGACGTCTCAAGAGCTTTACGTGTCGGAGCGATGCCAATAATAATATTAAAATTGCTTCCACCAGCAATAATTTCAAGAGATTCAATCCACACTGCAGACAGTGGCTGTGATTGAGCCCTGGAAAGGGGAGAGCTAAAAAAAAAAGGGGAAATCGAATCAAACCCCATGCCTTGGGATTCTGGAGTCGCCAGATGGGTCTGATCAATGCCTCCTTCCTTGGGTTGTGACGGTCACTTCTTGGTGGCCAACCATCCTCTTGTTTCCTTGTCTTCTTGCGCCATCTACCTACGCTTGGTCGTTAGATCCAAGCAGAAATGCGGCCAAATCTCCCCTGTGTCGTTTTTGCCTCCCTGGAAATTATACTTCAACGAGGGGGAGCCTTTGGAGCCTTGGATAATCTTCCGGATACTAGGTTTAATTGGTCCGCCAGTCATGATGCTTATCATCGTCTCTGAATTGGGATGTTCTTTGCAAAGGGGCTACGCGGAACCCTTAAGCCAAGCATCGGCATGGACCTCACTAAGGAATGTTCAATGGCTGGTGAACCCTGAATTCCCACCGCTTTCTTTCTCCGGATATCACATCAGGTCCGCTTTGAGTCAAAAGCAACAGCTGCTGTTAGTAATCGAGGACCAGCCACACTAAGATATCGGAAGTCATTGATTTGCCTGAGTATCTGCTGCTTGCGGGCCCCGCGAGTCGCTCTCCAGGCTCCTATGCTTGAAATCGTCATCAGTGGCATCTTTCCAGCCTCAGGGACCTGCGATGCCGTTCAAATCTTCGCCGGTTTCACTATCAAATCATTGCATTTATTGTGTAACCATATCGGACGGACGGCATCGCAAAACTTGTAGCACATCGGCTCTCACTTGTCTAGGATACACCTGGCAAGAGTCGGAAAGTAGGAACACCACTTATATTATTCGGATACCTTTCCTTGAATCTTGAGGAGGCGGAACTTTCCGCCTGTCTAACGGGGTATGGAGAATGGTGTACGTACCCTTCATCTCGGTGCCAAGGCAACAGTTGATCAACGCCCACCAAACACCACATCCTTGAAAATTTGATGATGGGGGTCAGAAGTTGAGATGCGATGCAGCGAGTTGGCCACACAATTCTGAGAGACCCACTGATTATCGCTCCTTAGAAGGGAAAGAAAGGGGAGATCCCCATTCCCGAAACTGAAGGACACATGGCTTATCATCAGGAAGGACTCGTCGATGTCGAGCACGGCATATCTCATGCCAATGAGAATCGAGGGAGGAAACGCTTCAATATTCTTGCCAGAGAGCTTGGAATTTATTAACCTCGAGCACACAAAAGAGTCAGCGAGTGCGCAGGAGACCACGGATGTGGGCCGCCTGAAGAGGCAAAGTAGTATAGCACAATTAGCCGATGAGATGTCACTGTCCAGCCGTTGGCTTCTCCGGATTCCGCGGGGCTGTGAAAGTATCAAGCTCTTGTCAAGTCCCATCAAAAGTACTCCGAGCATCGAAGCCTGGCCTTCTGAAGTTCTGAGAGGTCCGATGACTGCGAGAACGCCATCAAACGACGGTGATGGCGTAAGGCCCTAGCTCTGAGGATGATCAGATCGCTGCTGCATGCTCCACCAGACAGGGACTCTAGCGGAGACACTATGGCACAAGTGCCCGGTGGCCGCGGGTAACTGAGTGCTTGGCTCCAGCCAGCTTGCGTAATGCTCCCATCCCGAAAGAAGTCGGTGTCGAAGTGCCCATGAAGATCAGCATTATTACTTTGTTCTCGTTAATTTGATACAACCTGATCGATCCTGCGCCGATGAGCTTGCCGTCTCGGCTGTGCCTCTGCTTTCAACAACACATTATTATTGCCTTGCTCGGGAGAAGGGTACTATATGCCCGAAGAAAGTTAGGGGCCATGAATTTGGTTTTGAGATTCGAGGCCTTTCCCACAGCCCTGAAGGTGCCAGAAAGAGCCCTGCTGTGGGAAAAGGGGCGATAGAACCACTTGGTGGGTACCTGATTGACGCTCGCCAGAATTGCCACGAGCCTCCCAGGCGATGGCCATGACAATTTTGGCTCGACCCACGCACCGTAAGAGGCAGTGAAACAAATTTTGACAGAAAAATTGATGATTATTTTGTCAGAGACTGAGCTTGGGCTCACTCAGGGTCAAACTGCGCTCGCCTCATCTGCGATTCTGTCAAGAGGATTTTGAACAATAAACACGAGAGCAATACAATGTATTTCCCACATTTACGTTTTCTTTCGAGCCTTCAAGTTGGAGTTCTTTGGAGGAAAATCTTGAGGATGAAGCTGGTAGTCTGGTAGATATTGGAGGAGTATATACAAACTTGAACATGCGCTGAAACACGAGACACATCATCAACTCAGCGAATTCCAGCCTAGATCTCGAAACGACCCTCAGGCCGGTGTCTAAAATCTAATAATAATCGACTCTCCAGGGTCGGCAGAAACTAGCGGCCTTGATTTGAGCAACCACAGCTGGAACGTTGCTGGTTCCGGGAGCAGTCACGGTTCTTTTGGATTAGTACCGCCGGTTACCGTAAGGGTTGTCGTACGCAAACCTTCAAGCGGCATTCCCCAAAGTCAGTGTTTGGTGTGCTGTCGTGAGCATATCAATTCATCATCTGCAGCCACCTGGTCTGAATCTCTTCTTTTCTATGGTTGCGCGGATCCCCGACCCTCTTTGCTTTTCGAATTCTTCTTCTAATTTTCCATCCCCCGTCTTTCAGCTTCGAAGGCCCCGATCTCCAAACCGATAATCCACCACACAACGAAGGCTCCCCTAAACCCACCCGTGCCGCGCATTCATCCAACGAACGCAGGTTATTCAAGATTGTGGTCTTGCCCCCCCCCCAAGCCCCCGACAGCAGCTCCCTCTTCAACTGGAACTCCCCTCCCTTTCTCCCAGCTGGTCAGGCCAAAATCGTAGAGTCCCTTCTCTTCCTTCCTTTCTTTTCGTCCAACTCTTGACTCACGCTCGTTAGCCCTCTTTTGACGCCTTTGGCTCTGCCTCTCTTGTTACGCCATTCTCCCTTTTTCTCTCGCATTTTATTCTTAGACCTTCCCCCTGGCCTCCTCGCAGTTCAGCCAAAGCAGCCTTTCACGGCCGCGACCCTTCGACTTTCAACGCTTTCTATCCGATCAAGCCCGCGCATTCAATATGAGCTCCGAAGAAAAAGTGAGAACCTCTGGAGAGGTCTCGCGTCCTGAGCCTACTCTGCCGACCGTCAATCCTGCGGTTGAGAAGTCGGAGCCTCCGAAGCCTACCTTCCACCCTGCGGTCTACGTTGCGTGAGTTGAACTCGAGTTGAATCGTCCAAGGCTGTCGCGCTAATATATCGAGCAATACAGTACCTGGATTACGCTCAGCTCCAGTGTTATTTTGTTCAACAAGCACATCCTTGATTATGCTAATTTCCGTAAGTGAATCGTATCTCATTAGTTTCTAACAGAATAATGGAGGAAGAAAACGACGCTGACCTATACTCTCCTAGGATTCCCTATCATCCTTACGACATGGCACTTGGCGTTCGCGACTTTCATGACCCAGCTCCTCGCTCGTACCACCACTCTTCTCGATGGCCGAAAGACTGTTAAGATGACCGGCCGTGTTTACCTCCGCGCAATCGTTCCTATTGGTCTTTTCTTCAGCTTGAGTTTGATTTGCGGAAATGTGACATACTTGTACCTGAGCGTTGCATTCATTCAGATGCTGAAGGTGCGAAGCGCGATTCCCTCGAGCGTTGAATATTCTTGCTAAACTGTTGTTCCAGGCGACCACACCCGTTGCTGTTTTGCTCGCTACATGGGCCATGGGCATGGCTCCCGTGAACCTCAAGGTCCTTACAAACGTCGGCATCATCGTTCTCGGTGTCATCATCGCTTCTTTCGGCGAAATCAAGTTTGTTTTCATCGGTTTCGTCTTCCAGATTGGCGGTATCATCTTCGAGGCCACTCGCTTGGTGATGGTCCAGCGTCTGCTCAGCTCTGCCGAGTACAAGATGGATCCTCTTGTCTCCCTCTACTACTTCGCCCCGGTCTGTGCAGTGATGAACGGCGTGACCGCTCTTTTCCTTGAAGTTCCTACCCTCACCATGGATCACATCTACAACGTCGGCTTGTGGACTCTGCTGGCCAATGCTGTGGTTGCATTCTTGCTGAACGTCTCGGTTGTCTTCTTGGTAAGCAGTAGAACCCTTTCGTTGATATACGAGTCTCTGACGTTGGGACACAGATCGGAAAGACTTCCTCTTTGGTTATGACCCTCTGCGGTGTTCTCAAGGATATTCTTCTGGTTGTCGCCTCTATGATGATTTGGAACACCCCAGTCACCGCCCTTCAATTCTTCGGCTACTCGGTTGCTCTGATCGGTCTTGTCTACTACAAGCTTGGCGGAGACAAGATCCGGGAATACACCAGCCAGGCCAACCGCGCCTGGGCCGAATACGGAGCCACTCACCCCGCCCAGCGCCGCTTTGTGATCATCGGTGCTGCTCTCCTCAGCTTCTTCCTGCTCGTTGGGTCCATGGCCCCCAGCTATGCTCCGGACTCCATGGCTAGCATGAAGGGTATGCTCGGCGGAGCTACTACTGGCAATGCTTAAGCTATTGCTCGATGGGACATTCTCTTGAGCTCTGCCATTATCGCGCCCAGGCTCTCGGTAACGATGATAGCACATTGAGCTCTGTATGTATGTTTTGGCGAGGCTAAGATGTTGAACGACAAAATTTTTCTTTCATCCCCCTTCTACCTCATTTTCTTCTACGATGGTCTCTATAGATTTCATGGCCACCTTACCGTTTCGAGACTTTAATACCCTTCCACCAAGGCAGTTGCTTCAAAAGTCGGAGCGCGCCTAGGTACGGCCTCATGCAGGGAATGCAGCCTGTGCCTAGTGAGCGCACAACGCCATGTTGTGTGTTGAATGCGACCGAGCACCATTCTCTGGAAGGACGTTTTTATTCACTTTTCAACCCATTTTACTAAACTTGGCTACGCGGTCGAATCCCACGGGATTGTATTATTGTGTTGTCTCTGATTTGGCTCGATGAACATTTGTTATGTTAAATTAGTATGAGGTTCTGGTGTCGGATATTGCTTTCGCCGTCTGTGCAGTCCTCCATACCGGCTTCTTTTGTTCTTTTGTGTCACTATAGCTCATGTATTAGCAAAAAATAGAATTCTTTTATTCGTTCAGCTGCTCCTCCTTTGTCTGCAGTGCCTCAGGCATCATCCCAGCCGACTTGCAGGAGCAGAGTCCGCTGGCCAATACCCAATCAGCCTTGAAGGAAACTTCCTGGCTGTCTCCCCAAAACTATCCAATCGTCATTGGTGGTGGCGCTGGAAGGGGCTCCAGAGTGGAGCTGACGCGCGGATTTGTCTTTAGCAATTTTGCCAATTAGCTCTGTTTACTGTATGCAGCCCCGTCTTCTAGCACCAATCATTCCAGATTCCTTGCAGGGCGATCTGAGACCTGTGGGCCGATCTCTTGTACCGTATGGTATCGTATGCGGGCTCCGGGCGTTGGAGGGGAAACAGCAAATTGGGCGGGCTGGGCTCGGTAAAGACCGGTAACAAGACGGGAAAAGCTGCACTCCGCTTCTGCAGCGGCGCATCCAGGAAAATGAAGCTCGAGCGAGGTCCGTCAATGCGCTCTTCCCTCGTCCGCATCCGTCAGTCAGCCTCTTCCTCACGCATCTCCTCTTTTGCTCTCCTCTTCTTCCTCTTCTTCCTCTTCTTCCTTTTCATCCTCTGCAGCCGTGCGTCTTTGGCTCCACATCCTTCTCCTCACTTACATCTCTTAGTATTCTCTATCTCCCTGCCGGCCGTCACCTCCTTCATCATCACCTTGCCGTCTCTTTTACCACATCCTTTTCTCCCTTCATCCGTACTCCCGCCTTTGTATCCTCGCTCCCATCAGCTTGGATTCTGAGACCTACAGGTTGTTATTACCTTGTTGTGTAGTTCACTTAACTAAGCAGATACCACTCCTCGCGTGCCTCTCACATCTGACCGCATTCGACTTACTACCATACGACTACGCATCCTGGTCTATTCGCGTTGCTACATAATGTGTCCAATGCTCCTTAGCTCGCTACGTGACGGTCCAACAATGATCCTGTCCCCTCCCCAGGACCATGACTTCTTTCAATTCCCTCGTCAGCCAAAGCTAGACACGACTTCCTCAGGGCCCTCCTTCGGCAATGGCTTCAACTCTCATTCCTTTTCATCCGGAATGCATCCTTCCAAGGGCGCGGTCTTTACGGGACTCACAACCAGCAACAAACCGTCGCGCAAGCGCTCGCGTGATGACGTCGCTGCCGAGGACTCTGTGGCTGAAACAGCCCCCAGATTCTCGCCTCCTGCTCCTGCACCCAAGGAAGAGCCAATTTACGGAGAAGGCATGACTCTAATCAACCCTCGAACTGGAATGGCGCTCTCCGCGGAGAGCCAAACTGGAACCTGGTACGAACAAAGAATGGAAAATGCAATGGCCGGTGTGCCGCCTGTTGCATCACAAACGCACGCGTCGTCTCAATCAAGCCGCAAGTTCCAACGTTTGGATCCTTCTGCTCCCGGTCTGGACGATATCGCCTCTTCTAGGATTCAACGACACCTCCAAGAAAACGACAGCGACGAGAACCGCCGCTTGCTCAATACATCTTCTCGCTCGAACCCGTTCTCGCCAGAAGAGCCTCTAGTGGATGACGCCACTCGCCTCCTTGGAATTAGCTGGCAACGTGTTCAGGCGGACAATGACGCCGACAAGGCAGCTGCTTTGCGTGGCTGGAAGAAGTACATCGACCGACAGTTTTCTCGACATCTAGCGGGTGCCGAAATCCTCGTGAAGAACCGTGCTCTAGGCGCCTATCTGGTCTCTGCGCGGCCAATCATAGGTTTTGCCGGACCTGCGCAAATGTCCGCTTTTTATCTATTCAAAGATGACCTCACTCAGGGTCAACTCGTGGCCTCATCTTGGGACTCTTGCCTGCGAAACCTTCAGTCTTCTCCAATCTTGTTCGAGGGTACCGAGGTTCTTAATGCCTCGGACAAACCGCACGACCCGGCTGCTACACAGAATCACAACCTGCTAGGATCAAGCAGCGCTGAAGTCGGGCAGCCACTTTTGCAAACCATGTGTGCTCAACCTGTTTCTGCTAGTCTCGGAATGACCTGTAGCATGGGATCGGGGATGGGGATGGACATTGACGTATAAAATACCATTTGCCTCGAGATTGACTGGACACTGCCGCCCCTCGTCGTTTTATTCTAACCCGACCTATTGCGGTGTCCCGCGCCGAGAGAGCACGAAAACGACCATTTATCATTCGCGAATTTCCCAGCGTGACTCAATCTCGCCTTTTTATTTACTGATCTCAGCATTGCAGTTTTTCCGGCATTCGAAATCTTTTCCGAAAGACATCGACAAAATGTTTGTGAATCTCTTTTCTCTTTTATCTGCTGCTCTATTTCTATTATTCTTATGACTGCCATTTGAAGAATCCCGTTATTTGTTCTCTGCGTTTCTGGGCTTTGTCTTCGGGATCAGGCGTTCAAGGTTGGTCGGATGGTGCAAGGAATGCTCCTGAGTGGTTTTATCATTGATTTCTGCCTTGTCTTTTTTTCCCTTTTTTTGCTTCTGCTAGGTAGTTACTAGTATCCCTTCCTCACCCTTGATATCTTTACATATGCTGCGCCGTCAACAGCAGCACAGAGCAGCTTCAAAAGATTAAAAACAATCAGAATAGAAGAGTTGAGCTCTGAAAACCTACTGCGACTATAAATATACCTAGCATTTCATTGAGCTAAATGCCGAGCCTAAGTACGGTCTATGGGCTATCCAACCTAAGATAACAGTCAACTTCACCCTGTGCAGTGTCATTCGTTGATCTCCTATACTATACTAGGGATGTTCCCGTATTCTAACTACTAAACCCCCTCAACCGCCCAAGCTCTCTTGCCCTCTCTTAGCCAACAAACGCCAGAGTCTCAACGCAGATAAAACAAACTACCCTCGAAATCGCAAAACCACAGGTACTTACACTTATCCCATCACACACACGCACAATCATTCACTCCAGTTGAATTCATATAGGACCCAATAGAGCACTCATCCAACACTGTGTTCACTCACCCCGCCTTTTCCGACTCCTACCCATCGAAGAAGGCGTCACCTAGCGCGTAGACGTAGATGAATAATCTCAGCCAAGAGAGATGTCAGAAGCGTTGTTGAAGTTCATCACAGCGCGTACGCTTTGTTCTCCCAGGTTTCAGTCGCGGATGTCTTGATCTCAGTCGGAGACTCGTTTTCGGTGCCGCTGTTCGCAGGGCTCGGCGTGCCGCCCTTGGCACCCTTGGACATGAAGAGCGAATCGATTTCTTCCAGGCTGAGATTGGCTGTTTCGGGATAGTAGAAGTAGAGGATCTGATCATTCCGTCAGTGCGGATCTTGTGCAGATCTTGGGGAATATGTTGGTGGGGTATATTGAGGGTTGGCTTGAGTCATTTGGGTATTTGGATCATAGTAAAGTGTAGATGGTTCGTGGTGGCTGGAACATGGCACAAAGGAGCGAGAGAGCCGGAGATGGGGAGAATGAACGTACCGGCAGGAAAGACAAGTTTAAGCACATGAAGATAAGGTACCCTTTCCACTCAAGATCGGTAATGAGGGTTGGACCAATCATGGCGACGAAGAAATTCCAGAGCCAGTTTGCCGAAATTCCTATGGCGTTGCTTTGGGAAAAGAGAGATAAAATTAGCTCAGTTTGACTGGAAATTTGCCATTGGTTGGTGCCGAGGTCATGCTGTGCTGGCGCAAGGGGGTGGAATGTCGGAGGAATTTGTGCCTACCCTTTTGTCCGCACATGCATCGGGAGTAGCTCTGGGCCGTATACCCATGGAACACAGTTGGTGGAGGCACCGAATATCAGCATGAATAGAAAGAAGAAGGCGACTGAAGCACAGCCTGCTGTTTTCTCCTGGGAGGTTCCTTGAGTGTATAAGTCAGTGTTCCGCTCTAAAGCAGTGGGCTAGTTAGGGTAGAGGGTAGGCCAACCTTTGAAAGAGAGAAGAATGGAGATCATCATCATGCAGATGAAAAGTCCGAAAGATCCCCACATCATGGGCTTCTTGCGGCCAAGGCGATCGGAGTAAAAAGTAGGATAGAAAGACCCTAATTGCAAGGTTCTTTAGTGCATGTTACAAGCCGGCGGGGGGCATGGATGGTTGGAGGACTTACCGATCACGAACATGACCTGGATCACGCCTCCAAGGAGGAGACTAGTTTTATGATCTAGACCCACATTCACCTCCAAAACTGGAATCGATTAGTGAGGTTCTAGACTAACTAGATCTTGACGTTGTTGCGGTTACCTGTTGTGACATAGGACTGTAGGATGATCAATCAACTGCGTACACATAAAGTTGGGGGAGTGAGATTACTTACAACAATAATGTTGACGCCTCCCATCTGGTTAATAAACTGCAGCCCATAAGCAAGCAGGACACGTCTGCCTGTCTGAATATCATCCTTTTTCAACAGCTGGGACCACTTGTATTCGCCGCGGATGTTATCAAGTTCAATGGCTCTGAAAATGCCCTCAGCATCGTTGACGACCCTGGGGTCATTTGAGGGCCGGTCATAGAAGTCACAAAGAACTTGCACGGCCTCCCCATTCCGGCCTTTGCGGCATAACCATCGAGGGCTTTCTGGTAGTCTTTAAGCCCACCCAGCCTCCTTGTTAGCCGTGCTCCATCTGCCAGCCGGCATGCAGAAATCAAACTCACCCAACAACAAGAATGGTCACAACAATGATGAATACCACCTGGAAGGCGACAGGCAGGCGCCAAGAGATAGATCCAGGGGCAAAGCTCATTCCGTAATCGAACCAGTAGGCCGCCGAAATCCCGACTCCCACAGCAAGAGGCTGGCTGCAGACGTACATTCCTCGATTCCGTGCCTCACAGAGTTCAGACTGGTACACCGGAACAATTGAGGTCATGATTCCGGTGCCAATGCCGCCGATAAAGCGAGACACAAGCATCTGAGCTCTGGAATAAGCACAAGCTTGTGGGAAAGCCCCGATCTGCCCCAAGAAGGCTTATAATCAGCATGCCATCTCCTGAAGTTTAGGAGGAGCTCACGGTCAGGAAACCCATTGAAAGCCACATTGACTTTCGAAATCCGAGGCGGTCACTTGTCAGGAACGCCACTGCTGCACCTGTCAAACAGCCGATATTGTAAATACCGACTATCACCCCCAGAATCGCGGAGTTCGGATAGCCATTGACCCGAAGGAAATCATCATTCCCAATGATACCTGCAAAAGCCCCTTGGTTGTAACCTAGGCTCGGTAAAATGACAGGTTAGCCTCCCTGCCCATCAACTGGTGTCTCAGGTTTCGCACCGAACAAAACGAATGATACCAGGCAGGTGAAGAGAATGGCCATACGGAGGCCTAGCCCCCGGCCGTACATCTCGAGCTTCATCGAGCTGGTGAGAGGAACAAAGTGCACAGTATTGAGGGAAACCCGTCTAAAAGGACTCAGTCAATTCTGAGCTCAAACAAGAGAGAAAGGAGAATGTCGTATATGTGCAGCTCCCAAGTTTGCCTATCAGACATGCAAACATAGGGCTTATAAAGTAGAAGTCGAGCATGAGGATCTGCAGCGTATACAGCAATCACCCAGGAAATCGTTTCCCATATAATCACCCCCCCAGCGGAGATCCTTGGATCTCCGTACCTTGCTCTTGCTAACTTTGGACGTCCTTCATACCAGCTTTCGCGGATAACCCGGATAATTTCATCATGACCAACGGGATGAAGAAAGGAGGTAGAGTCAGCCGATGCTGTCAGTGCTTGCTCGGGCTTACGCCCTGGTTTTGCATTCTGTAAAGCGGGACGTTGTCCCTGCACATTCCTCATAAAGCACCGCACAGGCTAAGAAGGTGCCTGAGCACCAAAATCCTTGGATATCGAGTCTGAACTTCTGTAGGCAACAGAAAACGGGACATTGCCATGATCTGACTTCTCAGTGACTCATACGTGAGTCCGCGAGATCTGCGGATGGGTGTATATACTCTCATGAGTTCTGTAGCAGCGTCTAAGCCTTAGACTTCTAAGAGCTGGGAAGCTACTGTAGAACAGCCCCTTGCCTTGGCAGGGCCATGTTACATTCGTAGAACAGATCTAGTCTGACATAAGAAGTACGTAGGCAAGTTCAAAAGGACCTTGCAATACCCAACCTAGGACTAGCTTCCCAGGAGAGTTGGTTAAAGGGCCAACGTTCGAGAGCTGCCGGCTTGGGAGATCAACGGCAGTCAATGTGCCGAAGCTAAATCTAAAGGAAAACTAAGGCGGTAATGCGTTGGTTTCCTGTCCAGGAATATGGATAACAGAATGTGTTTAGGAGTAGATCAGATGCGAGAGTGGGTAAAGAAGCTCGAAAATGATATATTTCTGATGTCGGCGTGGACCCTTCTATCACATGTCGAACCTAGTCACTGTCATAATCGCTGCCTTCATCGTAGTAGTCGTATTGGCCGGAGAACGCGGCATCCACCATATCGGCATCATCGTCTTCCCCTTCGTCATCATCATAGTCGTCGGCCTCATCATCGGGGTCAGCTGGTTCTTGCGCGAGGTCAAGTTTCTGATCAGCATTCTCAGCAGGGATTTTGCGTTCCGCCGGCCCTTCGACCGATGTAGGTTTCGCTGCTGGGGCAGAAAGAGAAGTCCCGATGGGTTTCGTTGGCGTGGAAGTAGCCCCAAGAAACCTTGTGCGTTTCGGGGCTACCTCAGGGTCGACACTGACGCTGCGCCGAGAAGCCACGCTTTGACTGCGGCTCCGAATATGACCTCCAGCATCACTTTTGGTTTTACTCTCTTCAGAACCTCCTTCCTCGCCAAAGAGTGTCTCAAGAAGACGATAATTGATCTTCTTACTAAAGCCTCGTCGTTCCAGCATCCGACGGGTAGCTTCAGCAGGGGTTGAGGCCCGAGTACTTCTTCCATCTGCATCTTCTCCTTCTCCTTCAAGATACCGTACATCGCCTAGCCTGCCCTTGCGACGCTTTCGCGGCTTGCGGTCGCCAGGAGGTGCGTCGGCTTCTTCCAGGGCCCTTTTTAGAGCCTTTGCTTGCTGTATGCGCAGGTAGTCCTTATTCTCGTGTACCCAGATGCGTTCTTTGATTTCGACTTCAGTCGCAGACAACAGACAGTTAGAAACTTCAGGGTCTGATTCAAACTCTGTTTCGTCAATCTCGGGGCTGTCTGAAACGACTTTTGTTGGATTGACGTTTGCACCACCCTCGATGCTTTCGATCATATTAGAGCCTTTAGTTAGATATTCGGACATTTCTTCTTCCAGAGCTTCTTCAGAAGCCACTTGCTCTGGGGATGGCGAGGGCAACTTTTGTCGACCGCCCTTGGGTCGAGCTCGCGCTGACGATGCGGCAAGGTCCTCCAATTCAGTAGCAGTCGATGCCACTTGGGTAGCCTTGTCTGCTTGTATCAAAGCCGGGTCAATGGGAAGGCTTGGAATGGTGAATCCGTCAGCATCAATCCTCCTTGGCTGACTAGGCTCCGGCTCTTCGTCTCCCTCAATCTCAGCAGCAGATTCTGCCGCTTTCGTCTTAATGCTTCGCGCTGGCTTCCTTCCCTCCCTTGCGCGAGTGAAGGAAGGAGGGTCATGACTATTCTCTAGTTGCACAGATCGAAATTGATCGACAGTAAGTTCTCCGCTTTCTGTGGAACTGAACTCATTCAGACGCTGGTTGATTGTGATTTCCGTCACTTTGACAACATAGACAACTTCCCGGACTGTGCGGCGAAAGTTGTTCATCCGTGCTGCCAGGATCAAGGCGGCTCCACAGACACCTGCAGGACGTCGACCAGTAGTCATCCAATCACGGTTCATGCGCTGCACAATACGCACAGCTTCGCTGGCTACCTGCATGGTTGAGGCGCCAAATTCAAGCTGCTTGGAAAATCTGTAAATCAAACTCTCCGGGTCGATGGGATTCATTAAAAAGACGTTACCGCCTAGACGGAGCTCATCAAGAAGTGCTTTATAGGTGCGTCCCAATTTAAAGACATTAATCTACAAGCCGTTAATACACATTGACTTTTGTGTTTGATAGAATACTCACCATTAGAATATCTGCAAAGTCAATCAACATAACTGTATTGCCATCCTGTCGTCGGCAAGCAATGTAGAGACAAACAGCAGCAACTGTCTTCGTCCGACGTCCTTGAATAAAGTTAAGCCCTACAGCGAGCTTGAAAACTTGTCCAGCAGCCTTCGAAGCACTCTCTGGTATGATTAGAGCACGCGCGAGCTGGTTTATATATCTATTGCCTGCACTTCAGTTAGTTGGCACGACCTAGCGTATTGGAAAGAGATTATAGGTACATACCGTTTTGTTCTGTGATCTCTCTACTCTCCATGGTACCACCACGTTGAAAGCCAGGCCCAAAGCTGCGAACGTGCGTTTGATCTTCACCAACGAAAGCTCCCTGGACAACAGCCGCACCGGAGGCTGTCTCACCAAAAGTGACTTCGGAAACAATGTTGGCCTCACTGACGACAGTACCACACCCTGAGCAGACTTTCTGGCCATCATCCTCAATGATATGAGGCGCAGGACAACCCGGGTTAGGGCATGTGGTCGTTTTTGGATGGGTAGTGGGCCTAGCGGGCTGAGGGCGTGCAACTGGCTGAGGACGTTTAATAGCGGTTGCACCAGGCGGTTTGATACTGGCTAGGCGTCCAATAGGCGGCTTGGGACCAGTTCTTGGGGGTATGGGCTGACGCATCCCGGGCCTCGCAGACATGACGGAGGTGCTGATATACGACGTTGGTATACTATGTGTTTCTGGCTTGCTTTACGGCGTTCTCTTGCATGAGTTATGACGAAAAGAAACAGCTCCGCTATGGCGCCATTTCAACAGATGAGCGGATGAGTGGCCAATGGCATTTAAATCCAGTGCCGGATCTATAAAGATGGAAGGAGCAATGGGTGATTAGATAAGCGGACAATCTTTCCTTCAGCGACCGCAAGGAATAAGGATGGGTCGAGCAACGATCACAGAGGATAGAATACGTCGAGTAGTAAGAGACAAGAAAAGATGAGGTGCATCTGCTTATGCCGTAGTGATAGAGGCAGCTTCTGAGAGCTATTGCACGGCGACGGGATGAGGAGATGTAGAGCAGTTGTCAAAAAGGAAGCAAAAGAGCGAAAGTGGGTGACGCGCCACGTGAAACGAGAAGACGCGCGCGGAGTTTTCGTCGGTGGTTGAATGGTTGAGTCACGTGAACCTAGCCGCTTCCAGCCATCGCCGGTTCGAATCCCGCCCTCCCGGTTTCTTTTACATTGACTCAGACTTTCCATACATGTTTTATCCCCAAAAGATCAGGGATAAAAAAAAAAAGAAGTAACATCATATATCTCGAAGAAGATCCCTGCACTAACCGCTCCCCGAAGTTTACCATCCTGACGTGTGAGCATCTCTGATGAGAGGATGATGTCTGCGCGAATTGTGCGCATTTTAGCATCATCCACCACCAATTCTGGGTCACCCGCACAAAAGCCGCATTCCAGTCCATTCCTCGCCATTCAATGAGTAATAATTAGATTTGATATCTAGATCCTCTGCATATTTAGAATCAGCATCAGCCCTGTCCTCAGATTTTTTTTTTATCTGATTTTTGACTTGCATATTTCTCAGTATCTATTCGCCTTGGAAAATACAGAACCAAGAAAAAAAAAGCCGGGAGATCGCTCAGTCTTCACCTTTCAGTAACACTCTATTCAAGCTTTTCCTCTCTCTTCCCTCTCCTTCTATTTCCACCATCACCTTTACCTCTTAGAGTACTGGGCGTCCATACACCTGCGCAAGCTAGTTGCCACCCATCATGGTGCGACAAACGGCAACAAACCGAAGCACATTCTTCGTTAGCAATGTCCACTGCTCCTCTTGCGTCGCCTACATCACTCAAGTCCTGTCGGTCATCGCCGGTGTAGCAGACATCAATGTATCGATATTCACCCACGAAGTACATGTACTTCATACACGCGAAACAGATCCGATTTTCATAGCCAGGACATTGATCGACTCCGCGTTTGAAGTCCACCATGTCACCACCAGGGACGAAACATGCTCAGTCATTTTTGACCATGCTATTGACAACAAATTCACTTGTGGCTCGTCCAAGTTCAGCACTAACACTGGCACCGAAGGGCTGATGGATAAGCAGAGGCATCTTGACAACTGTGATGCCTGCAGGAAGGAGGAGCTGGAGCAATTTCATATGCCATCTAGTAGTGAGAAGCCACACCAGTCCCTAGCTGCTGCCCGAAATTCATCTGTGTCCGATTCGATATCGACAACGAAACAACCACCAGAGCAGCTCAGCCGGTTTCGTGCGCGTATCAGCATCGGGGGAATGAGTTGTGCATCATGCGCCACTTCCATCACAGAGGCAATTCAACAGCTCGACTTCGTTGAGCAGATTATCGTCACCTTGCTATCAAATAATGCTACTGTCACTTATTGGGGAGCCGAGTTGAAAGTTGAAGAGATCGTTGAACATATCGAGGACATTGGATTCGAGGCCACACTCGACGAAGTCAGTCCTCTCGATAATGAGCCGCCACGCAGCCAACCCTGGACTTACATCGCCGAAATTGCTATAGGAGGTATGACATGCGGCTCCTGCTCTGGAGCTATCACTCGGGGACTCAACGAGCTTCCATTTGTGACTGAAGCTATTGTCACTCTCCTGTCTCACAGCGCCCAAGTTGAGCTACAAAGTCAAGACAATGTGCCGCTAGTTCTAGAAAAGATCGAAGACCTCGGATATGACGCATCCCTGGTCAGCGTCATCCCGAAGGTAGCGAAAAGCGACAAGCCTGTGGTTGAGAAGCGTACAGTATCGTTTCGTATCGAAGGCATGTTCTGTCATCACTGCCCGGGAAATGTCTTCGACTCCCTCAATGGCTTGTCTGACTTGGAAGTTGATGATATGCTCTCCGTCAAATATCCGGTCCTAAAGGTAAACTACACGCCTCATCCTCCTTCCATCACAGTACGAACCATATTGGAAAAGATCGAAAGCGCACACAGTGCGTTCCAAGCTACCGTCTACCATCCCCCAAGCGTTGAAGATCGATCTCGAGAAATGCAACGTCATGAACGGCGCCGTTTGTTGTCGCGCTTCCTGTTCGTTTTGTTGGTGGCAATTCCAGAGTTTATTATTGGCATTGTCTTCATGAGCCTCGTTTCAAAGGACAATCAGGTCCGCCTGTTTTTGGAACAGTCAATGTGGTCGGGAAGTGTTTCTCGCATCGAATGGGCTCTTTTCATCATGACTACCCCGGTCATGTTCTACGGGGCCGATATCTTCCATGTACGTGCAGCGAAAGAGATATACTCTCTTTGGCGCCCTGGAAGCCGTGTGCCGATTTTGAGAAGGTTTTATCGTTTTGGAAGCATGAATCTTCTCATCTCTGCTGGAACAATGGTGGCTTATATCTCCTCATTGGGCATTCTTATCGCGGACGCTGTAACAACAAACCATTCGGACATGCACAGTTCAAATTACTTCGATACAGTTGTCTTCTTGACCTTGTTCATCCTTGCTGGTCGATTCATGGAAGCGTATAGCAAGGCGAGGGCTGGCGACGCAGTTGCATCACTTGGAAAATTGCGGCCCTCCGAGGCTTTGCTAGTGGCGAACTCTAGTCAGGATGAAGTCGAAAGGATTAACGTTGACCTCCTCGACATTGGCGATCTCGTACGAGTACCCCACGGCGCATCACCTCCGGCTGATGGCAAGATCTCTGGAACGGGCTCATATCAATTCGATGAAAGCTCATTGACGGGAGAATCGAGGCCGGTGACCATATCATGTGGAGACCAGGTCTACACTGGCTCTGTGAATGTCGGCCAGCCGGTCGAAGTCAAGATCACAGCTATCGGTGGGTCATCAATGCTCGATCATATTATTAACATTGTGCGTGAGGGGCAAAGCAAACGTGCACCCCTCGAACGCGTTGCAGATGTACTAGTAGCCCACTTTGTACCTGCTATCACGCTCATCGCTGTCCTCACGTTTGTGATCTGGGTCTCGTTAGGAGTGTCTGGGACTCTGCCTGTGGACTATCTCGATACGAGCCGTGGCGGATGGCCCTTCTGGGGTCTTGAGTTTGCAATTGCCGTCTTTGTGGTTGCCTGTCCGTGCGGGCTTGCGCTTGCTGCGCCAACTGCGCTCTTTGTCGGCGGAGGCCTAGCAGCACGGTATGGTATTTTGGTAAAGGGCGGGGGCGAGGCTTTCCAGGAGGCTAGTCGGCTCGATGCCATTGTTTTTGACAAGACCGGGACCCTAACAGAGGGAGGAAGTCTTCGAGTAACTGATCATGAAGCGCTCATAACCGACTCTACTCATTTACAGGTTGCTTGGGCTCTTGCTAGAAGGCTCGAGGAAAGCAGCAACCACCCGATTGGCCGTGCGATTGGTGACTTTTGCCAGACCCGGCCGGCTGCCACCGTTGTCAATTCTGAGATAGAAGAGAAGCCAGGCCAGGGAATGCAAGGCACATTCACCGTATCGGTCCCGGATCCATCTGGCTCAACGACAACCCGCCAATTCGAAGCCACCATCGGCAATCAGCGTTTCTATCATAGCCTCTCATCCCCCGACCAAGACCATTACTACCTCTCCAACCTGCTATCCAGATACCAGACAGCCGGAAAATCAACTGCCATCTTCTCCTTCCGTGAGCTGAGCGGCTCTGATCCTGAAAAGTCAACCTCCGAACAATCCTACTTTTCCCCCGCTTTGGTCTTCGCCGTCTCTGATAAAATCCGCTCCGATGCAGCAAAAGTGATCTCAAAGCTCCAACAACGCAAAATAAACATCTTTATGTGCACAGGCGACAACGAAACAACCGCGCATGCCGTTGCCGACATGGTCGGAATCCCTCGAGCCAACGTCCTAGCCAACACCTTACCAGCAGGCAAAGCCGACTTTGTCCGCCAGATCCAGTCAAGGCAAGCACAGCAGTACGACCAGAACTCCAAGAAAGCCTCCTCCTCACGACCCATCGTCGCTTTTGTTGGCGACGGCGTTAATGACTCGCCCGCCCTCGCCGCCGCAGATGTAAGCATCGCCATGGCCTCGGGCTCCGACGTCGCCATCAACTCGGCAAGCTTCATCCTGCTGAATTCGGACCTCGACACGATCCTGCAACTTGCACTCCTCAGCCGCCGTGTCATAAATCGGATTCGAATGAACTTTGGCTGGGCGGTGGTATATAATCTCTGTCTTGTACCTGTTGCTGCAGGAATCTTCTATCCGATTGTTAGTGGGCATAAGATGCAAATGGCTGCTGATGGGGAGATGGTCATGGTTGACACGCATTGGCGACTGAGTCCAGTTTGGGCGGCGCTGGCGATGGCGCTGAGTAGTATCTCTGTTGTCTGCAGCAGTTTGGCGTTGGCGCTTGACAGAAAGACATTTGTTGCGGGTTGGAAGTGGTGCAAGGGGAAGTTGGGACTTTCTGGGTAAGAGACGCGATCTCACAATTAGGCAACTAATGCCTTCATGAGATATGATTATTCCCCCAACTTTGTATGGATATGATACCTACTTGGCTGTATATAGCAGCATATCAGCGTAGTGACTTTGTCGATAAAAAATATGTTAATGATTTTACAGTATTTGCAAACGTTTGTCATTGGATTTCCTATACCTAATGCTCAAAAAGGTGCATTTTAGTCAACCATACAATATGACAATGCGGAGCAAGGTACTTCATTCTGGTCAAGAGTAAAAGAGGGCAGCTCACCCTGCCTCTCCCCAAACCTCCGCAATCTTCTTACTCAAAATCTTTGCGATCGTCTTGGTTCTGACCATCGACTGCAAATTATCCGAGATCATAGTCTCCCTCTCCTTGGGACCCAGCGCCTCGAAGGCCTGAATGAACGCCTGAGGCGTCGGCCACCGGCGCTGGATTTCTAACGCTTTGTCTCCCGTCACACCTCTCGTGCACATAAGCATCTTGAGAAAAATATCGCGCAGAGTCAAGGTTTCTGATTTGGAGGCAATGGCGCAAAAGGTCGAGAATGTTACGCCGTATGTTATAGAAGGATTTGCGGTTCGAAGGTTAGAAAGACTTGTGAGGTAGGGGTTTGAGTTAGAAAAGTGGCGAGTTGGGAGAAGGCTTAGGGTATGCAAGGGGTTGGAAGCTGCGCTAAGTGGTGGTGTAGCGGACGAGGACGGGCAATACATGTTGCCGAGGAGAAAGGTCATGCGTGCTAGGTAGCGGATTGTATCGTCCAGGTTCTTCGTTCGTTTAACGAAGTAGCCGTTTACGACCTGCGTCGAGGCGATGGCTGAGCTGACCATATCATAGTATCGCTGTGCTGTAACAGTGTTGGATTCATGGGTGACAGCGAACTCTTCAATGAGATAGATAACGTTTTTGATTCCTGAGCGGTTCAGACGGAATTTTTGTTCATGGAAGCGGCCGTCTTTGATCGAGCCGACAAGGTCGTCTAGACGTTTGCGTTCGACAATCCAATCGAGCATTATCTCATCGCCTTCCTCGCCGTACCTGGCGAGGAACATGGGGTCGTGGCACTTGGCTACCCACATGATATCGCCAACCTCGAGCGCACGGACTTCGGGATGAACGCCCTTTTTGATCAGTTCGTTGGAGATGTAGTCTCTGTCTTTAGACGATCGAACTTCGCGGGTGTCTAAGATCAATTTGACTTTGAAGCTGTCAGGTGCGATGGCTATAGGTGTTACTGCCGGATGCTCTGTGTCGTCTTCGTTCAGGATACTCTGAGCCCTGTGGTAGCTATCGCTGTTGTCTTCGGTGTTGTTGATGATGTTTTTCTGGGAAGCAGTTGGGTCATTCGTGGTTCGTCCCTAAAGAAATCAGCAATCGAGCGCCGGAGTTTATTTTTGTGACAACGCACAGAAGGAGCATCAAAAGTTAATGTACTCCGATTCAACTTTGAGAGGGTCTTTTTCAGAGCCTTCGCAACCTCCCAGCCTTCTTCGGTCAGCGAGTACTTCTTCAGAGGGTGTCCTTGAGTGTAAACTAGCTCCTTCTGAAGCAGAGTCTTCATTGAGTTCCAAGCAGTGAAATACTTGCTTGGGTCACTTGGTACTGTAAAAGAGCTGTCGCAATAGGATTGCGCCTTCTCAACAAGTTGAGCCTTCGTCATGCTCTGATTCGAGTATTCTTCAAGGCTGCCCAAAGCAAGTATCAAGGCGTAAGGGCCAGATCGTAAAGCAGGTGCATACGTCTTGGTTTTCCGAGGCTTCTTTGCTGGTTGACCTTCGGCGGCGCCCTCATTGGATGTTCTCTTACTCTTGACTAGTTAACCGTTAACAATCTTCTAGGCTATGAGCCGCAGACTTACCTTTGCGGGGATCCTCAGGCATGGGAAGTCCATTTTCCGCACAGTAGTCCTTGAGTTTGTCTGTGAGGCGCTGACATAGCTTAGGACCAAGACCATTAAGCTGTAGTGCCTCCGAAGGATGCTGGAAGACTAAGGGACAGGCCTTCATGGACTCGTATGCCTTCTTATATCTTGGAGGAAGTCAGTCATTGCGTTCGGCGTGGGAGGGTAGAATGCGCACTGTACTCACACAGTGAACCCTTTTGAATTATGCTCCCGGGCCTGTTCCAGCCATTCCTTGATCCATCCCAGGAGTAGCGGGTTCGCACAGTTGTTGTCACTCATAATTGTGGCGATTTTGTATGGTTAGGCCAGCAGACGCACCCTAAAGTGTTGGCCACGGCATTATTAGCGGGCGCAAGACGAGAGAATGACAAGCGTCGCCTCTGCAATTGACTGAAGCTTTCGCCGCTCTACCGCATGACAAACTCGAGATTGAGAGTGCTAGCCTCGTCAGGCGCGGTCGACGCGTATTTTTCCGCCCACGGAAATCACGAAGTCACGTGGTACTTATGTGTCAGGAGTTCTGGAAGCCTGAAATATAAGGCACGAAAAGCAAACAGTTCTTTATCTCTAATGATCTGGTATTTATCATAAACATGTACAATTTGTGGTGATCTCAAATTCTTCAACAGCTTGTATCTTTATTGGACAAGCGACATCTGGTAGTCTCTGACTGCTTCCTCGAATGAGCCATCCCGCTTGAATCCTAAAGAAATCGCTTGAGCGTTGTCAAATCGCGTTGGCCAAGAATCCAGGATTGGCCTAAGGGTAAGGTCTTCTTTCTCCTTGAGAAGAGCCAACTTGTCTTCCCCGCCTACCTTGGCCAATGCATCCATCATTTCCTGCACAGTGACGCAGATGCCAGGTACATTGATCTGGCGGATATGTGGCGGTATACAATCGGCGGGCAGCGAAAGCGTAAGAATGAGATTGTGGATAAGGGTCTTTGGCGAGCAGAGCCATGACTTAAATGACCGGTCTTCAACGGGAATGACACATTCCTCACCGTTTAGCGGCTCCCGGATCATACCAGAGAGGAAGGAAGAGGCCGCGGCGGTTGGGCAACCGGGCCGGACTGATATGGTGGGAAATCGAAGGGTGAATCCGTTGATGAAACCACGGCGTGTGTATTCGTTGACTAGAGTCTCGCAGATAACCTTCTCCGCACCATACGATGACTGAGGAGTAGGAATAACACTATCATCCACCACTTCGGGGAGCGGTTGCCCGTAGACAGCTTGACTGGAAGAGTATATTACCCTGACGCCAGGACATGTGGCGCGAAGTGCCTCGAGCAGATTCCGGGTGGCATCTACATTGACTGTCATGCCGAGATCAAAATTCGCTTCCGATCCAGACGACATGATACCGTGAAAAGCATAAACAACATCAAGCGATTTATCCACCACGGTACTAGCACCCATAAGAAGGTCAGCCGTCACGGTGCGCGCATTCTGAGGATACTTCACGTCAGCTGGAACTGGTGGCTCGTTGATATCTGTTAGGACGAGAGTATAGGAAGGGTCGTCGAGCAATTCTTTGGCGAGCAATTGGCCGATGAAGCCGGCAGCGCCTGTGACGAGGACATGCATGATAAATGGAAAAGCACAGGTAACGACAGGAAACTGGCTTGGAATCTTTCATGAACAAAAAACCCTGGCAGACTTGGTCCTGATATAGGGCCCTTTTTGTTCAGAAGCTCATGAATTTGCTATAGTGGAGATCGGATTTGCCTCCACAGTCGCATCAAGTCCGATGCTGCCCGCCACCGGACTTGTGCCGTCCTTGATATTCGGAGAAGAGTATTTGGAGACCCGATTCACATAATGAGCCTTCCGGCCATAGGACGCTGTTCTTTGATGAAAATTTGGAGGTGGACACGGTTGTGCGAGCGTTTTATCAACAAGGGTCAGTGGAGGCTGGGATCGCTTGGATTAAGAACCAGATCTCAGCAAGGCAGCAAGGGCGATTACTATCATCTTTTGTCAACATCAAGAAAAGGCAGCACGCTCTTTGGGGTAGAAAGAATGATACAAACTCTAGAAATGATTTGTGCAGTGCATACTACTAGTAGTGAGCGCGAAGCTCCTTGACAGCGTCCGTGCCGCCAAGCGGGGTTCTCTCCCCCAGTTCCCATCCTCCCACACTCTCCAGCCTAGTTCCCTTGACCTCCCCAACTTTCCCTCCCACTCACTGTTCAGCGGACAGTGACGGTTGATTCCTTACCCACTGCCGAGTACCTTGTTTGTAAATTATCCAGGATCGCATCGGACACGGGGAATCGCCGACTCTCTCGTTTTTCGCCGATCTTGATTGTCGCAAGCTGCGAGCTCATGCTGGCTGCAGGATGCCGGAGAATCCCCGATCTTGAATCTCCGCAATCATGAAGCGCTCCTCCTTTGACGCTGGACTCGATCCACGACCCCAAGACCGTCGCCACTCAGTCGTTCCTGATGAGCGACCTCCTCCTCCAAAAATCTCTAAAGCCCGCGCCTGTGAGTACCCTTTCTGCTTGTAGTTGTGCGCGACAATTCCTTGTGTTTGAAACAGCTGCTGAATGCTGCAATACGCAATACAGGCGCAGAATGCAAACGTCACAAAATACGCTGCGAATTTCGGCCTGGCGATGTGAGCTGCACTAAGTGCCTCCGAAGTGGGATAAAATGTGTTGTGAACGACTTTTCACAGAAATTTGTTGATGACGATGGGGTGTAAGTTGTCACATTGCAATGATTGCTTCTTTTAATTGCTGATCTTCAGCGTTATAGATGGAAGTCAGGGGCATCTGCAACGATCCAACAGCTACAGGCCGCAGTGTCACAGCTCCTCCGCCAGGGTGGACTCCCAGATCTCTCAACATACCCAGTTAGCCAAAGTCCGAACGGCCCTTCCCCTGTGGCGCCTGCGTTTCATGTCGGAAACCGCCATTTGGTAAACGAATCCCCGCCGGACGTGAAAGCCGACGGACCGGGGCTCGTGGTGACACGAGAACCCTCACAGGAACCCGACCTCCAGGACCGAGAATTAGTGCCAGCTCCAATGCGTAGTCTTTATGAGGTAACGAAACTGCGCGACTTGCGCAATAATCATATTGAGCAACCTAAGTCAACCCTATTGGAGGAAGACTTCCTCTCGCGTGGTCTTATCTCTCTCCAAGAGGCCGAGGAGCTCTTCGCGTATTTCAGCCGAACAATGAACCAGCTACTATGGGGAGGGATCATTCTAGTACACCGTGACCTCACATCGGTGCGGAGAGCATCGACTTTGCTAGCAGCCGCTGTACTCACTGTGGCAGCGCTGCATATCCCGAATCGCAACGACACATTAACCAGATGTTACAACGAGTACGTCTCTCTGGTATCAAGCATGTCACTGACACGTGCCCATACTCTGGATGATGTCCGAGCGCTTTGTGTTGGCGCATTTTGGTTGTCCGAATTAAGTTGGAAGCTCTCTGGCCACGCAGTGCGCATAGCTACGGAGCTGGGCCTGCATCAGAGCTACCAAAAAATGATTCGCGGCCACAGCGACCAGTATGAGAGAGCCCAGCTGTGGTACTTGCTTTACGTCTGTGATCATCATTTTAGCATAGCCTATGGTCGACCACCCGTCATACACGAGGATTTGGCGATCAAGAACTACGAAACATTCCTCCAATCCCCAATGGTTGTACCTGGTGATATCAGACTAATCGCTCAGGTAGCCTTGTTTATGATCCTCACGGAAGCGTACCGGATGTTTGGGAGTGATACTGAGCAGGCCTTGACTGAGGAGGACTTTGGGCAACTACGCGTCTACAATGTGGCCATCGATCAGTGGCGACTACTGTGGCAGCCGCGCTCTGGTAAGTCAGGCCCGCACTGCAACATTCAACACGGTACTAACCCTTAGACTACAGCCGACAGCCCATATGTCCGAACCTACCCTTCGAAAGGTGTGGTCCTACATTACCACTTCGCCAAATTTCAACTCAACTCTCTCTCTCTCCGCGCCCTATCTCCTACCAACACTCCCGTCTTCTCAATGGACCGTAAGGAGTCAGCCAACATCGCCATATCATCCGCTATGGCATGCCTGAATATGGTACTTGAGGAACAGGATATCCGGGATGCAATCGTCGGGGTCCCGATTTTCACGCATACCATGGTCACTTTTTCTGCTGTTTTCCTGCTTAAAGTCGCGGTCAATTGGAACTCTGCCTATCTAAGTCTCGATAGCGGTCAGGTGCGGAGTCTAGTGGAGCGTGTGATTGACCTGTTGAACTGTGTCTCTGCAGGCGAGAGACATCTAACGAGACATATTGCTCGTGGTCTGAGCAAGATGCTAGAGCGGTTTGACTCTTGGGATGTGTCGAATGGAGCACCCGCAGGAGCGATAGACCGGCCTGGGAGCGGCGTGCCTGGCGGCGCGAATGCGATGGCACAGGGTTTTCCGCCACCAGATTTGATTTACGACATGGTAGGAACATATGGGTTTGGGTTGGATGAGAATCTACTTGACCCTAGCATGGCTAATTTTGAGTTTTTAGCGCAGTAGCAGCAGGTTGGACAACATTATTAGGAATACAAGACGAGTTTTTCTTCTCAAAATATACCCGTAGTTGATCTGAAGCTCTTAGATAATGAATGAAATTTACTAAAACGACAACTTGGGGCGTTTTCAAGAGTATGAAAATATATAGTCACCCAGATGAGCATCACAAATTGGGAAGCTCTCCGTCCGAATTACTTGGACAATTGGTATCTACCCATGTTGCATAGATGTGGGAAATACTGCTACCTGAGAACAGTGATACAGCTACAGAAGAGCCAATATTATGCAACAAGACTCTTTGGTGTCGCACTGACATCACGATTGAGGACTCTGATTGCCACGCACCCATTGCTTTTAAGGACACCCACTCTAACTCGAATCTGATGAGTTGTAACGTTTTGTAAATGAGCACTATTAGGGCGTATAATTGCTTTGTCCAATACTTATTATTGGCTTTCCTGTTGAATACTGTGTAACAGGATTACCATACCTCCAATCTCCCACTTGACAGATCAACAACTTGCTCCTCAGTCTTCGGAACTCTCGCTCGTCGTTCACCAAGAGACCTCACGCTCGCCATGCCCCGTGATAAGTACGCAGCGAGCCCCGGCCGGCTCGCGATGGAGATGTTTCGACCATTCCAAAAGAGTACAAGGACGATTGAACCTCGAAGTTGAAGATGTGATGTCCCAGCTCCGCCAGAAAAACAGGAATCGTTGCAAGCTCTTTCACGCAACCCCTCCCCCTTTCCAGGGCCTCCTGTCAGCTTGAAAGAACACTCAGAACTCTGAGAAGCAGAGAGGGCCGTCGTCATTGGACTAGCCCAGGCAGTGCGGATAAAGTCGTGAGCAGCGAACCATATTCCCAGTCCCAGTCCCTCCCTCGGTTCAAGTTGCAGCTCCCCCAGAGCTTTTCCCACCTCCAACCACCAGCCGGAGCCGCTCTTCTCGTCCAGCTCCCAGCACTGGGCAGCCCCCCTGCCTGCCCTCCTGGTCAATGCTGACTTGACTTATCGACTTTGCCCAGCTGAAGTAATCCATCATGCTTAGGCTCGCACCCATTCCGTGTCTTCCCCCCTTCCGTCGCCCGGTTGCAAGAGGAAAGGCTGGCTGGCCTGTTGCTCGTAGTCGTCGTACTAAGCCCAGATTCCCCTTCCTTCCCTGCCCTCTCCTGCTCTTCCCCATTTAATCTCGCCCTCTTCCTCCCACCCCATCTTCTTTTCCTCTCACTTTCTCCCCTACCGCGTCCTATTCCGTTTCTCTTACCTCTCACCTGATCTTTGGTTCGTCTCCAGGGACCAATCTTCCCGATTGATCGCATTATTCTCCCATCTTTTCCCTACCATACCTCTCTATTTCGCCAACTTTTGTGACCTAGCGCACAGCATGTCCACCCGTAAGAGAAAGCAAGAGCTCGAAGAGGAGGAGGAGCTCCAGGCCCTTCCTAGCGACGAGAGCGAGGAAGAGGAAGAGTAAGTCTCTAATCTACATACTCTTCGCTATACCTTGCAATTTCGCGCCCGTTTTGCGCATTTCGGGGCGCATACCCATTCATTTTTCCGCTCATCTTTCACTGCCCATCTGCATCCCCCATCTTCCAAAGTTCCAAACTCTCCGATTGCGTCATTACCAATTCGCGCGGGGACGTTCCATATTCTACACCAAGCATTCCACCACCGCTTTTTCCACCGCGCCATTTCATCCCACCGCTGACCATGGTCTCTTCTGGTAAATAGGTACGAAAGCACCGACATCGGTGAAGGTGAAAGCGAAGGCAGCGAGGAGGAAGAAGAGGAGGAGGATGTCTCCGAGGATGATCTAGAAGGCGAAGAAGAGGAGCCGGAAGGTGAGCGCTTTTCCAAACCACCTCTCATCCCATCTACGAAACTCAAAAGCTAACCATGGATCTAAACTAGGCCCGCCCGCACCCAAAAAGCGCAAGACAGCGCCCACAGTGGAAGCCCCAGTCGAAGACGATGACGAAGAAGAAGAGGTAGAAGCCAATGGCAAAGCCGGGGAGAACGGTTTCGATGATGAAGATGGCGAAGATGAAGATGAGGATGCAGAAGCCGAGGGCGAAGACGACGACGTCGAGCAGACTTCGAAGTCCAGCGTGCCGGCTACAAAGGTAAAGGGTGATGCATCTGCTACCGAGGAGACACAGGCGACTGCGGAGGCGAGGGCTTGATTGAACTTCCCAACCCGCTTCTTCGAACCTTTTTGTTCTGGATCTATAATGATGTAAAAAAGAGGCGATCTATTGCGTATCGAGTGCGATCTATATCTGAGAGCAACTAGGTATCTATGTTGTAGTGTAGGGGCCTGGATGCACGCCCGGAATGACATCGAATTATCTGTAGTGGAGCAATTGCTTCATCCAATGCGCAAACAAGTTTGATCCCATTTATAGTTCAAGCTCTGATTCAGGGTTGGATGCAGGTCCCGCGGCGTAAACAGTCTTGGTTGGTTAAGAGGGGAATTGAACCCACTGAACCGCCACATCCAACACTTAAGAACTTTTACGATACTACAATTGAGGTATTTATCGGGGTTAAGGGCTCCTCGACGCGCTCGAATATAAGGGTTTGGATGAAACATGAATATATACCACATGGCTAATTTATACAAGAGTTCATGAAGCAAACAAGTCTGGTATGATGGCTATGTATAAAACTATAATCATGACAACCGACAGGACAAAAGAAGGAAATGCATCATCACTGTCGTGCAGGGACGCTCGCTGCAGTTAAAGGGCAATTAGGTACAACAACATAATAAAATAGGTGGTAGACCATACACGTTTTACTACAATTTTCTGACGAGGATTTGGTTTTTTTTTTTTTTTT